>CM060338.1:40297180-40299680 GCA_030674155.1 Stramonita haemastoma | reverse complement strand
AAATTGGTGGCGCTGCTCTTGTGGTTACGCGCTCTACCCGGGTAGAGCAGCCCGGATTTCATGATTCTCGTGCGACTTGAAAAGAAAGCTTTTGTCGTATGGAATTGCTCTGACATGTTCAACATTATGGGGTGGTTTTTTTTAAATGATGCTTTTCTATGATCGCTTTAAGAACTCTTCTTCTAACAACCAATAGCCTTCTTCAATGGATATAGGAACATGCAGTATCATAGAACCATTTTCATTACGACCATACTAATTTCGAAGCCCTAACAGGCCATTTATTCGAATAATTATAGGCTTGATCTTATATGTGAAGGAATCAAACGAAGGAAAACGGAAATTATTCTTAATTCATGATGTATTTAATATCTATCTAATGTAAGTGGAGCAGTTTTCTTATTCTGAATCCACACAAAGTAATGCACAAAAGAAAAAGTATGGATTATAATCAAGTGTGTGTGTGTGTGTGTGTGTGTGTGTGTGTGTGTGTGTGTGTGTGTGTGTGTGTGTGTGTGTGTGTGTGTGTGTGTGTGTGTTCGTTATGGAGAACGAAGAGTGGGGACAATTTTCCTCTTATTGCTGCCTGGAATTTGTTTTGCTATGTTTGGGTCCATGAATTTCTAAAGACTGAACTTGATCGGTACAGTGCCCTGCTTCTTAATTCTCTGGAGCCAGAGTCTGAAAGTCGTCATCACAAGCTCATAGTCACTTCTAATAATTATCGGCTCCTGGTAAGTTTGTGAACTTCACAATATTCACATTTGATTGGAAGCCACGTTTGACTATGATGTAGTCGATCTTATTGTGGTATTAGACGCTGAAAATGGTACAGCCCGTGAAAACAATTTCACAATCAGATCGACTATACCATGAACAAACTAAACAGCCAAACAAACTAACCAAAATAAACCAAGCCAGCAAACAACAACACGTCACCACAACAACCACCGCCACTACCATTACCACCATATCCACAACTGAAGTGAGACATCAAGATGTCAAGAAATAATTATGGATACCAGAAACTGAAAATATAAGCTACTTTCATTTATCAAACGATGACTTTTTTCTTCAGAACTCGTTAAAAAATACAAAGAACTTGCTTCACATTTGTCTGTAAGTATGCAGAGTACATGCAATATATCCTAATCGACACTATTAGTGTTGGTAAAGGTTTTTCATACGGATTATAAAGTAATAACTACATTGAAACAATCTTGTATACCTACCCGGACACTTCACAAATCTGTAAGTTATTGCAGGTATTACAAGTTCTGAAGGATCAAAGTTTGCATTAACTCTATGGATACACTTATTCAGTAAATTATTACAAATGTTAACTTATTCTAAATTCTATATTCAACATCATCAAGTCAAGTAAGGTGTTTCTTTTAAGAGAAAACTTTTTAGAAGTAATTCTCCTTTTCGTCTAAAGCAACACATTTTGTAGACCAAAAAGTTTCTATTGAAATTCTTTTTTCTTTTAATCCTGATATCATGTATACACTGGCCTCATTTTGATACCTAATATTCCTCATTGGTTTAGCATGTATATTTTTTGTCAGCCTCAGCCATGAGCGTCCTTAATCAAGAAAAATGGAGCAAGGTCTGACATAGCCTTCCTTCTGTTCCTGCATGGGGACCTCCATTCCTTCTCTGTCAAATGAAAACATGACCTTTGTGTCGTGTATTATTGCCAGCTTCTTAGATCAATAGTTATTTTATTGTTTTTATTCGATTCATTTTGTTTTGGCTTCATCTTCTGTGGCTTTCCTGCCATGCTGTTCCTATGCTGCTCATTCTGATCTCTCTGCCACAGCCATGCCCATAATCGGTATGTCCCATCTGCAGGGTCGGTAGTCTACGGGGAGCTCATCAGTATCAGGCTGCTATTGTGACACCATCCAGAGGGGCCCTGCTTTGCTGCTGGGTCACTTTGGTGGTGTTCAGTGGCGCCTGTTCTGAGCTAACATACGCAGAACAAGACCTACTAAGCCCCCTACTAACGACAGCATTAGCTCAGTCGTAGAGCCAGACTGAGTGATTCGCCCACCCGAGGTGGCGACCACCACAACGTTCCCCCAACGACCATCCCCCATGAACGCCCAATTCCAAAGGTTTTGACACAAACTCACCACAGGCACAGAAGTGTATAGGGAAACCAAATCTGAGGTCACCATGAGATCACAGGAATTGGGGCCAATAAATCAGAGGCTTTTGTTTTATTCCATGATGATCAGTGATAACATGGATGACGTAATGCTGCTGCTGTGGAAGTGCATATGCTTTGAGACTGTTTGACAGGGATGTACCCAGCAATTACTCCATTAATACGTCAAGATGTCTACCAGGCCAGAGGGATACCGACACCTGCAGTGTTGGTCAGGTAATTTGAGCAACACTCTCAAACTCGCATCCGTAACGTGGATGAAGCTCGAGTGTGTGGTCCCAGCCTCTCCAATGAGCCAACAGCACACTCACTCTGGGTATAAGCCGG
>CM060338.1:40274680-40292180 GCA_030674155.1 Stramonita haemastoma | reverse complement strand
GTACTTATACACAAGGGTCCCTATGAAAACATTCTACCGATCGAAAGAAGCGTAAACTTAAATGGTAGGGGCATGTCACAAGATCAAAAGAACTAGCAAAAACAATACTGCAAGGCACTGTCCAAGGAGGAAGAAAAAGAGGCAGACCAGGGAAGAGATTGAAAGACAACATCAGCGAATGGACAGACCTAGAATTCAACCAAATACTGAGAAAGGCAGAACAGAGAGAGGAATGGAGGGAACTGGTCAAAGTCTTCAGGGGTGCCCCCATGATCGCCAGACTAACGGAGGGATGGATAGATGGAGATAGATGGATGGATGGAAATAGATGGATGGATGGATGAAAATAAATGGATGGATGGAAATAGATGGAAGGACGGATGGAAATAGATGGATGGATGAAAATAAATGGATGAATGGAAATAGATTGATGGAAATCGATGGATGAATGGATGAAAATAGATGGATGAATAGATGGAAATAGATGGATGGATGGATGAAAATAGATGGATGGATGGATGGATGGAAATAGATGGATGGATGGAAATAGATGGGTGGACGGATGAAAAATGATGGATGGATGGATGGAAATAAATGGATGAATGGATGGAAAAAGATGGATGAACGGATGAAAATAGATGGATGGATGGAAACAGATGGATGGATGGAAATAGGATGGATGGAAATATATGGATGCATGAAAAATGATGGATGGATGGAAATAGATGGATGAAAATAGATGGACGGAAATAGACGGATGGAAATAGATGGATGGATGGATGAAAATAGATGGATGAACGGGTGGAAATGAATGGATGGAAATGGATGGATGGAAATAGATAAATGGAAATAGATGGATGGATGGATGGAAATAGATGGATGGATGGAAATAGATGGATGGATGGATGGAAATTGGATGGATGGATGAAAATGGATGGATGGATGGATGGAAATTGATGGATGGCTGGATGGAATGAGATATAGGATGATGGATGGATGGAATGGATGTGATGAATGGAAATAGGATGGCTGTGGATGGAATGGAAATAGATGAATGAAGGATGAGGAAAATGGGGAAATGGATGGATGGATGGATGGATGAAATTGATGGATGGATGGAATGGAAATTGATGGATGGATGGATGGATGGAAATTATGATGGATGTGGAATTGGATGGATGGATTGGAAATAGATGGATGGATGGGTGGATGGAAATAGATGCATGGAAATGGATACATGGAAATGGATGGATAGATGGATGGAAATGGATAATGGATGGATGAATAAATGGATGGATGGAAGGATGAAAATGGATGGATGGATGGAAATGGATGGATGGATGAAATATAGATGGAATAGTGGATGGATGGAAAATGGATGGATGGAATAGATCGGATGAAAATAGATGGATGGACGGATGAAAATGGATAGATGGGTATATGGAAATAGATGGTGGATGGGGATGGATGGAAAATAGATGGATGGATGGATGAAATAGATGGATGGAGGATGAAAATAGATGGATAGACGGATGAAAATAGATGGATGGATGGAAATGGATGGATGGGTATATGGAAATAGATGGATGGATGATAAAATAGATGGATGGAGGATGAAATAGATGGATGGACGATGGAAATAGATGGATAAGGATGGAAATAGATGGATGGATGGAATGGATGGATGGGATGATGGAAATAGATGGATGGATGAAATGATGGATGGGATGGGTGAAATAGATGGATGATGGAAATGATGGATGAATGGAAATAGATGGATGGATGGATGGATGGATGGAAATAGATGGATGATATGGAAATAGATGGATGGATGAAATGGATGGAAAATAAATAATGGATGAATAGAATGATGGATTTGGGAAAATAGTATGGATGATGGATGAAAATAGATGGATGGATGGATGGAAAATAGGATGGATGGATGGATGATGGATGGAAATATGGGTGGAAATAGATGGATGGATGGAAATAGATGGATGGAATGGAAATGGATGGATGGATGGATGGAAAGAATAAATGGATTGATAGAATAGATGGATGGAAATGATGGATGGATGGATGAAAATAATGGATGGATGGATGGAAAATGGAGTATGGATGGATGGATGGAAATGATGGATGGATGATGGATGGAATGGAAATGGATGGATGGATGGAAAGTGGATGGATGGAAATAGATGGATAAATGGATGAAAATAGATGGATGGAGATGAAATAGATGGATGGATGGATGGATGGATATGTGGAAATAGATGGATGATGGGAAATGAAGATGGATGGATGGATGGAAATAGGATGGATGATGAAATAGATGGATGGATGGAAATGATGGATGGATGATGGAAATAGATGGATGAATGGAAATAGATGGATGGATGGAAATAGATGGATGGATAAAATAGAATGGAATGATATGGAAATAGATGGATGGAGATGAAATAGATGGATGGATGGAATGAGATGTGGATGGATGGATGGATGGAAATAGATGGATGGATGGAAAGATGGATGGATGGATGGAAAATATGGATGGATGATGATGGGAAAAATGATGATGGATGGTGGAAATGGATGGATGAAAGATGGAATGGATGGATGGATGGAAATAGATGGATGATGGAATAGATGGATGATGGATGGATGAGATGGATGGATGGATGGATAGATGGATGGATGGATGGATGAAATGGAATAGATGGATGGATGAGATGGATGGATGGATGGATGATGGAAATGATGGATGGATGGAAGAGATGTGAATGGAAATAGATGGATGGATGGATGGGTATATGGAAATGGATGAATGGATGGTGGATTAAAATGGATTGATGGAAATGGATGATGATGGATGGATAGATGGAATAGATGGATGGATGGAAATAGATGGATGGATGAAATGGTGCATGAAATGGATACAGGAAATGGATGGATGGATGGAAATGGATAATGGATGGATGAATAGATAGTGGATGGATGGAATAGATGAATGGATGGATGGAATTGATGGATGGATGGATGGATGATGGAATGATAGATGGATGGATGAAAGGATGGATGGATGGAAATAGATGGATGAAAATCATGGATGAGGAATTTGAGAATGGATGGATGAATACATGGAGGATTAAAATGATGGATGGATGATGGATGGAAATGGATGGATGGAAATAAATGGATGGATGGATGGGTATATGGAAATAGAGGATGGATGGATTAAATAGATGGATGAAGGATGGAATGGATAGATGGAATGGTGATGAGGATGGATGGATTGGATGTATGGATGGATGGATATGATGGATGGTATGGATGGAAATTGATGGATGGATGGGTGGATGGAAATGGATACATGGAAATGGATGCATGGAAATGGATGGATAGATGGGTGGAAATGGATAGATGGATGGATGAATAGATGGTTAGATGGATGGATGGATGGAGATGGATGGGGTTGGGGATGGATGGATGGATGGATGGATGATATGGATGGATGGTGGATGGATGATGTGGATTAGAAAATGGTTTGAAAACAGTGTATCCACACCCTGACCATTTGAGATTCAAAAACAAGCTGAACTGGGTTCAGAACACAAAAAGATATTGCAACCCTAAAACAAACAGCAGCAACAAAAACTCAACATGCTACTGGCAAAGGGCGTTTCCAGCTCACTTTGCATGGAAGTAAAAAAAATGAAGGTAGCTTCAAAAGCAATCAATTTTAAAATAACACACACATTTTTGACTCTGGAACAATAGGAAATAGGGGGAAGGAGGGAGGGAGGCAGCACAGCAAGTAAAGGGCATTCACTGTGTAGCTTATTCTATTATTTTTATACCACTTATATCACAGCAGATTTCTCTGCGTGAAATTCGGGCTGCTCCACCGATTTTTTTCCCCTGTGTTCAACTGTATCTGTTTCCCTATCAGAGTGGGTTTTTCTACAGAATTTTGCCAGGTACAATCTTCTTGTTGCGAAACATCAAAGGCCAAGCCCAAATCACTGAATAGTTTTAAAGCATTATGTCATTCATTCACAGGCAATGTTATGATTGAAAAAAAAATATATATATATAAGAAAAAGCATCAGCAGTAAACTGCTTCACTCTGGGCAAAGTAGTTCAAAGTGAGTAAATTTTAAAAAGTATGAATAAAATGAACAATGCATTTTGGTGTTAAATAAAACTAGATCTATACCAAAAGTTTCAACAAAAAAAAATTCAAAGATGTGATGTACAAGAAACTAAAAGTGGTAAACGCAAGCGCTTAAGATACAAGACTAGTAGTTTACCAGCATACCTTGATAAAGTGTGTTTTTCTTCTATTTGAAAAAAAATATTTAAACCACAAGAATCCGCCCAAAAAAACCTAACAGTAGGCCTACGATCAATCAAATCGTACAACTGATCGTAAAAATTTCACAATCACTAAAAAATTTTTATAAAAAACACCCCCTTCTAAAACGAAAGGCAGCAAAAAGCACAAACCGATACCACACTGTCTTATAGCAGTGATCTGCTACATTACACCATTTGCTACACTGCAATTTTGGAATAGACATATTTGAAGTAAAGTCCATACTTTTTCACCAAAACATAGCGCAAATAGACATAACAGATATAGTACAAAGGTTTGACTTATGGGGCAAGAAAGCAGACAATAAATCCTACAGCAATGAGCACTGACTGCTGTCAATTCTTTCACTTTAGTCTTGCCAACACAACCAGATTTTTGTGGGGCCTCTAACCTCTTTTCCCTCTTATTCCTTCCGTCCTTTCTTCCCTCATCTTTTACTGTTCTTCGATTTTTTTTGTTTGCTTATTAAAATTCATTGTGAGGTGTCCAACCTCTCTTTCCCCCTCCCACCTTTTTTTTCCAGGATGAAACCCAAAAAAAATCTTAAGAGTACACTTGTGCTGACAATGGAAATCAAAGACTGCTGGGAGAGATGCAGATGGAGTAGTCTATCAATGGGCTGGGAGACCTATGACCTGAATAAAGGGAATAATTATCTCTAACCTACATCAAAGCACAAGGCCAGAAGGAAATAAGTTAACAGGATACACCAATTCCACATGCCTGCAATCTTATGCTCACAGACTAAAGGGCAACATGGTTTTCTAATACAAGACTGAAAAAAACAAAACGGGGAAAATGCCTTGTTTAGGGCAGGATTGTTATCTAAGATGAACACACAAACTTTTTTGTAATAAAACAATGCAGTTTTTGTTTGCTACGCTTCAATGCTTCCTTCATCTCCATCCTTTCCAAAATCATGACTTTTTTTTAAGTCAATCTTGGTTACGGCTGCAAAGACAGCGGTTTAAGAGATTTCTTTAAACAACACATATAGAAAACTGAAATTCATGAGGACTATTTTCATTTACTTCTAACACCCACATAAAAGACATTCATACCGACAAACAGGTTGACAACTACATGTGTATACTATTCTATAGCGCTTTGCTTACAGCAAATTCTCTCTCTCTCTCTCTCTCTCTCTCTCTCTCTCTCTCTCTCTCTCTGACATTCAACCAACAAAAAGGCACACACACACACACACACACACACACACACACACACACACACACACACACATCTACACACAGACAACCCCTCCACACACACACACACACACACACACACACACACACACACACATACATACACACACACTCCATACACACCCAAAGATACACACACACACACACACACACACACACACACACACACACACCACACAACACACACACACACACCATACACACCCAAAGATACACACACACACACAACACACACACACACACACACACACACACACACACACACACACACACTGTTCATTGTAAAACAGCAGCCCCCATACTGCATGTTTTGAATAAATGTTTCTAGAATGCTCTCCCCTTAAATTTATTTCATCATACTTTCTAAAACCAGAAACCTCTTTTTTTCTTCTTTTTTTTTCTTCTATAAAATGCTCCCTGCCCCCATACTCCCCTGAACTGCCTGCCTGCCCCTATTCCCATACAATAAAGTATCAATATGAATTTCTTATTATCTAGAGAAATAAATAAATAAAAAGCCCCCAAATAACCGATTACGAACACTAAGAACATTCAAATTTGAATTTCGCATCTCAAAAATATAAATAACTAGATCTATCTCAAAACACCAGAATTTTTCTCCATTCTCAGTCATTACACCTCTTTCCCCATCCCTGTGTATGTATTCTACCCCCCCCCCCCCACCCCCTCCCCTACCTAGCACTCTTTTCCCTAAAAATCTAGCGCCCTTTCCCTTTTTGATCCTATCAGTAGTGTTTGATTACATCATATCCCCAAAATAGGGATACGGCTACCTTAATGGTGGGAAAAAATGGTCGCATAAATTATGCAAAAATCTGATCAACTGATAAACCTTGGAGCTCTAGCCGAGGAAAAAATATTACAGAAAATTACTGGTATTTGATTATAATCCTTTAAAAATCATTTGGTGCCTTTACAAGTTGACCACTACTGTCCGCGTTTGCTTTCTTTTCGCTTTAGTTTTTGAAAGCATGTTGAAATCTCTCTTATGCACTTAGTCTTGGTCAGCAAATTAGTCAGAACCTAAAAGAAAATGTTTAGCCATTGTGTTAGCATATACCATTATCCACCTGCCTTTTGTGTTCACATGTGGGGTCAGGGTTAGAGTTGAGGTTAGTGTTAGGTTAGAGTTAAGAGTTAGTAGCTGGCAAGGGTTATCTGTCAGCTGGTCGGTCTGAATGCTAGAATGCATGTGGACACAATAGCACATAGACAAATAGTACGTAGCTGTAGACACAATGGTATTTATTTCATGTTTATCATCCTACCGACCACAAGGGCTTTTCTATCTGCAATCATAAAGTATCGAAATTCAAAAGGAATTTCAGGATTTATTACTAAACAACCACCGATAATACGTTATCTCGCGAAGATGCGGTTTGAGCATAAAAATCATTTTCATTTATCTTCTCAAGAACCACATTTACCACAACAGCGGTCATAGTATCTGCAATAGTGTCGGAGCTGTTAATGATTATCACCACTATCAAAACCTGAGGCTATGCCATCAGCTCCGGTCTTTTAAAAAATCCAGTTCCAGCTATCCTCATCCTAACAGTATTCTAGTCTGAAATATTGGAACAAGTTGCATCGATTTAAAAAAAGAAAAAAGGTAAAATTAAACTAGTCAATCTTGAAGTCGGAATACACCCTACCTGAGGGGTTGGAACAAAAATATGTATAAATTTCGTTTCAAATCATTCCTACTGAATATTGGTTTACCTCGTACCTACTAGTTTTTAAAAATAAAATTCTTAAAAACTAGTGATCAAATTATCAGCAACCCTAATAAACTATCTCACATTGTTAGTCTCCAATACCTCCACCACCTTTTTCCCACCTCTCCTTCGACGAGTGTTACGTTCACTATTTATCCATTTAGATATAGCTACAAGCTACACACACAGCACTCACACACACACAATGCAAATATTATTTGATATTTTTTAAATTATGTATTTTGTTTAATTTGTTTTTTTTATGTTTATCATGCACTATCTTGATAGAACGGCTGAATGTTTAGTGTCAAATCATAAACACAAATCTGGGAGTAGAAGGATGATAAAAGACAGGAAATAATGTGATTGTTTCCGTTTCGTTCGAATCATTTTTGTATTGTTTTTTTTGTTGCACCCGTACCTATACATTGGGAAGGGAATTGATATAGGTTATAGTTGTGTAAAACATTTTTAAGGAAATGCATTATTCTTAGTGTGCTTGTGTATAATAATAATTCAGTTAATATCATATATAAATATATATATCATCTAATATTGTGAAAATGTTTGTGTGTATAGGTGTGAATGGTAGTATGTAATGTGTTGAGTCGGTAGTGTGTGGTTGCTGAAAAAATATTTTAGTGGGTGATATTTTTCAATTCATTTGTTAACTTTCATTGTACAATTTTTTAATATTTAACAATGCAAAAATTACTTTCCATTTTTTTCCCCCTTTTTAAATTTTTAAATTTTTTATTTTAATTTCATTTTTTCATGGATGCTTAAAAAAAGTCATTCTCCTTACTCAATGTACCTCTGGAAATAAAAGTTGACTTTAACTTTGAAAGTTGACTTGACACAACACACACACACACACACACGACCACAACAACCACCAACACACACCCCCCACCACTCCCCCCCCCCCCCCGCGCACGCGCGCCGCACACACACACACACACACACACACACACACACACAACACAAAACTACAAGACACAAACACAACAAAACAGACAGACACACAACAGCAACAGCACACACACCACACACACACACACACACACACACACACACAATTTCCCTAAAAATCATAAACATGTTTTGTGAAATAAACTCATAGGATTCAGATTCTAAACATCATCCCTGTAGTCGGATTGCCGATACCTTAATGGTGGGCAAGAACAGTCACATCAAATTTTGCAAACATCTATTAGTGGACCTCAGAGCTCTAGCTGAGGAACTGGGGGAGTGAGGGGAGGGGGGGGGGGGGTTCTTACTGATTTCAATGAAGGCAACAACAGCAATTAATCACACAAATCCAATCTTGTTTACAGCCCCGCTGACCACAGAGACCATATCGGGGTTGTCCCCTTGTCAATGTTGTAGATCTCAGATTAAAACTGCCCAACTCTATACAGATTTAAACCAAGTTTTCAAAACCCAACTCATGTTCCTTGTATTAACGCCTGGCCAACCATAAGGGTCAACCGAGGACAGTCATAAAACTGGATGTTTACCCTGGGAGAGGTGCTTGGCGTAAGGACTCGGTGACTGGATGGGGGGAGATGGGGGTTACTGGAAAGTCCTTTTCCTTGACTGTAGTTCTGTCCTTGATAGAGATGTCCTCAAAATGGCATAACATCTGAAAAGAAAACAAAAAAAATGTTGACTTGCTTTGCGGAAAAAGGCAGGAGAGTGGACTGCAAAGTACAAAATTATAAGAAAAAAAGGGAGAGTGTACAGTTTAAGGAAGAAGACAGCAAAGGAGAAATAGAAATAGGAATAGAAACGGGAATGACTACGTCAAATTCCTTGAAAATGTATGAACAATGTCTTTTTGAAATAGTGTTGGCTACAGTTAAAATCTTCTTTTGGTAAGAACAGTACAAATACAAGACACAGAAACTCTAAGACAGAAGGAATAATTAATATTGTTTTGTATTTGTATTTTTACACCACTAACTCACAGCAGATTTCTCTGCGTGAATTTCGGGCTGTTCTCCCTGGCCTGGGGACAGCCCGTCACCATAGTAGCGACACCCATTATATTTTCTCTGAGTGCATGTGTATATTTTTCCCTAATACAGTATTAGTATAGCTTTTTTCTACATAATTTTGCCAGGTACAACTCTTGTTGCCATGGGTTCTTTATGTGCGTGTTGCACATGGGACCTGGGTTATCACCTTATCCGAAATACTAGCACCCGGACTAAAACTCAGTCTAGATGGGGAGAAAGTTTTTGGACACAAACCCGTTACCTGATCATGTGGTGGTAACGGACAAGTGGTGCTGGATGGCGTGTCTGTTCTTCAGCACTCGATTCCTGTCCAGTTGTTCCTGTAAGCAGTAAAGAAGTTATCAGTGACAGGGAAAATGTTGAATGTTAGCTCATATGCTACGGTGATTTTATCTTACCACTTTGAAACAGAATAAATTCACAATTGCTCTTTACGAAAATTGACTCATTTCAACTCTTCCTTCGTAACCTCTTGATATAAAAATGATTTGACCACATGCCTTCAAAACAGAATGAATTTACAATTATTCTTTAAAGATATTTTTTAGTTCAAATGTTAAAAATTATTTAATTCTATGGGAATAGGAAATAAATCCCAATTATTCTTAAAAGGACATCACATTTCACCTTTTGCTTTATAAACTAAACTATCAAAATGATTTGATGCTATTGTGTAACAAATTTTCACAAGTGTTGCTAAAGCACTTTACCACCATTTCATCTATTGTTTTGATTAGCCGAAATAATTTACAAATTGGTTTGATGTCATGTAGCAAAAATACAAATTCAATTCAGAAAAAACACTAACATTTAATCTTTTGCTTCATTACCTAAAATTTCAAAATGATTTCCTTTCAACCTTTAGTTAGTAAAAATTCATGAACAGTTTTTTTTAAAGCAGCATTACAAATTGTGCTTATTATCTCAAAATCTAAATATCTGGAGCTGATTACTTTGTTTCAAAACAAATTCAAAGCATTATTACATTCTATCTTTTGCTTTATCAGCTGAAGTAGGGCAATTTCATTCCTGTCTTTAACCATACCCCCTTCCAATGGATGCCTCCCTTCAGCCCAAGTTCATGATGGCTGAAAGAAAACCAGAGGCACCTGGTGGTTCCAGTCCCATAGCCCCTAACAGCAAGGGAGTCATCACCAGCATAAAAAGTTCAGAGGGTTTTCTTGGCCATACATTACATTTGCCTCATGTTACTTAACAATAATTCAAAAGGGGATCACTATTTGCAGACTAAAATCACATTTGGCTGTACTTTTATCAGCTGAAAGATTTTAACAAATTGATTTCCTCACTTTGTAAGATTTCATTCGTAACTACAACATGATCTGTTAAAACTTTCTTCAAACCCTTTTTTGAACAATTTTTTACCAACAACAATCTGAGAAAAATAATGTAGGTCTACATGAGACTATAGAAAAATGCGACAAAAATATGTTTTCTAACCAAACCATTTTACACGTAATTTCTGTCAGCAAATAGCGACACCATTCATTTAAAGAGAAAAAAACGCTTTGATTACATATGATAGCCATTTTCTAACATGGATTTTGCTGACATGTGAAGCATCTTGACTTCTCTTCATGCAGGTACATACATGAATGTTTGCAGAAGTCTTGCTTGTCCCCATTCCGTAAGGCTCCTGCTGTCAGGGGAGGCAATGGCAGTGTCTTCTTTCTGCTTCAGTCCTGCTGGGGGCAATGTCTGGAGCTGCTCACAAGTCCCACATGGCAGCCTCTGGTGCAGTTATGACAGACGACATTGAAATGCGAGTTGAGGGCCTGGTCTAGCAGTCCCCTTTACCTTCGATTTCACTGGAACTGCTCTGGCTCATATGGTACCTGGTGGAAGCACACAAAAAATAACAAATTTTGAAATAAGAGAAAAATAACCTTAGCAGTACGTGATTTGTTTCCAATTAAAGATAAAATGAAACTGGACCAGTTGCTATGGGGCAATGATTAGCACAGTGGACTCCAAGCAGATAGTTCACTAGCTCAAACCTCAGAAACAGCATTTTGTTTAGTCTTTTGTTGTTGCTTTTTTAACTCCAGTCTGGTCCTACCTAGAGCAAAACCTACAGGTTTAATGGGAAAATTGGGACTACAAAGTTGAGCATCAACCATTTTACAGATGCAAAACGCAGAAATGTTTAAACTACACCAACACTGCACCAACACTAATTGTTGGCAAAAATCGGCCGCATACACAAACATTTCCCCATTGGAGAACCTCAGAGCTCTAGCTGAGGATCGAGAAAGGAAACAGGGCAGCAGCACTAGAAGTGCAGCAACATCAAACACTGACAGAAAAAAGTATCAGGTAAAAAGTTAAGAGAAAATAGAAGCAAAACATCTAAACACCTTGTCCAGCTTTTCGAAAAGGCAGGCTATGCAAGTTGCCCTCACACACCGTCACTTGATTCCTGACCCAGAGCCCCTGAAAGCAGACAGTCATCATCAGTAGACTGAAAACCCTAGTTTTATTTGCTTAAATTATACACGATTTATTTCACCTGACAAGATTTCACCATACTCCACCAGTTTAGTCGAATTCCGAGTCCAGCCAGTTAATGGATCTAAATATTCACACATTACAATAAAGCAAGTTCTTCTAATGAAATACACCACAATCAGTAAATTTTCCAAATGATCTGCAAACAAGGAGGCTTTTCTTTCAACACAATCATGATACCCTCCAGCCTGCAGCAACCAAACTCAAAGCTTTTTCCAACTAAAAATCCAACATTTAATAAAAATAGGAATTCGATTCTTCTAAACATAAGACTCGAAACAAAAAATTATACCTGAAAAAATGACGAAGAAAATAAAATCAGAAAAATAAAATCGAAACTAAAACAAATCAGAATAAACTATACCCGAATCCTGTATAATAATCAAAGTCTCATCTACAGCTGCTAAATACTTACAGATGCCAGGATCTCATGCAGCAGATGACTCCGAGGTGATGATCAACAGAACCTGGCCCCACTGTTGAAGAGTCTTCAGGATGATCCACATAACGACTCACCACCAGGTAAGGACCCATGTTTGATAAAGGATGGGAAGGACAAAAAAAAAACCGCCCTAGGAATGGACAATTATGACATACGCAATACCATGAAAACCATCTCAAAGCCGCTGGCGTGTTCCGATATCAGGAAACCTATCAGAAATGGAAAGGGAATGACCGATTCTCAACACCTCAAGAAAACTGTCTCAAAGCCTCTGGTATTCTCAGACATAAGAAAACCTAATAGGTAAACAAACAATTTGCATGCAGGAAAAAGGGGAAAAAATGGGTAGGCGCTGCACATGTGGTGACGCGCTCTCCCCGGGGAGAGCAGCCCGAATTTCAGGCAGAGAAATCTGCTGTGACATAAAGGTGGATATAAAAATATATAAAATAAAAAAAAATAAAATAAAATATCAGAAATAGAATGCGATGAAAATCGCAATACATGAAGAGAACCGTCTCACAGCCGTTGTAGGGGGTAGGTTTTCAAAACATCAGGAAATAATTATCAGAAATGGAAGGGAAATAAGCAAGTCTCAATGCCTCCTGTTCTTAGTCTCCAAGCCCGGACGGATAGCCTAGTGGTCAGAACATTGCGCTGGCAATTTTGACGACCCGGTTCGAGTCCGGTCGAGGGGATTTTCTCCTGGAGTTATCAGTGCTGACTCCACTCTCCCCCAAAGTCCTTCGGATGAGACTTTAAACCGAGGCCCCGTGTGCGAACGCACGCACTACATCTTGCGCACATGTTAAATCCTGTTCCGCTTTTCGTAAGAGTAGACCATCGTGTGCCGGTGGGAACAGATGACATTTACAAAACTACATACACACGGGGACTGGATGAAAAAAAAGCACATGAGTGCTTACTCCATTATCCTCGATATAAAAAGAATAAATAAATAAATTTAAAATAATAAAAAACAAGCCATTGTAGTGTGTGTGCATGTGGTGTTTTCGGATGAGAAGATAATCACTGTCACCCAGATTGCTCTCAAATTTCTTGCACAATTTCTTTTCCCTATCTTATTTCTATTTTTGCTTTTTATTTAATTGTTTTTATTTTATCTTATTGTTTTATTTCATTTTAACTGGTTTTATTTTGTTTTTCATTTTATTTGTTTAAACTAAACCCTACTTTTTGTTTTATCTTTGAATTTTTATATCCATTACTTTATTTTTGCTAGTTTTTATTTTAGGTTTATAATGCTATTTTATCTCTATTTTTTAAAGTTAGTTTTAGTTATACCAACTTTTATTTGAGCAAGAAATCCTGATTGCAATAGGAAGGTGTCCAGTGATCTTTTGAAGATTTATTTATTTATTTGTTTATTTTATTTTTTCCTTTTTATCGAGGATAATGAAATAAGCATTCTTATGCTTTTTTACATCCAGTCCGCGGGTGTATGCAGTTTTGTAAATGTCATCTGTTCCCACCAGCACACGATGGCCCACTCTTACGAAAAGCAGAACAGGATTTAACGTGTGCGCAAGATGTTCTGCATGCGTTCGCACACGGGCCTCGATTTATAGTCTCATCCGAAAGGCAGACAAGGAAGCTCCAACAAAGACTGAACCAAAGCCAGACAGACAAACCTGGACACAAAGACAAACCCCAAAGCCGGACACAAAGACATAAAAACCGGGACACAAAGACTGAAAACCAGACACAAAGACTGGAAGCTGGACACATAAGACAAACTACACCTAGACACGAATACAGAAACCAAAGCTGGTCACAAAGACAAACATGACACAAGACAACTGAACACAAAGACAAACTACAAACAAACTGACACAAAGACAACTACAAAAACAAACAGACACAAGCAAACCTGACCAAGACACAGAACAAAACAACATGACACAAGCAAACGAACAAGCAAACCTGGACACAAGCAAACCTGGACACAAAGGCAAACCTGGACACAAAGACAAACGGACACAAAGACGAAGCCGGACAAAAAGACAGAAACCAAACCCCAAAGCCAGGACACAGAACTTCAACAAGGGGCAACGTCCGATAAGAGCAGAGGAAAAATATACTAAGCAAAATCTGCAAATCAGCTGAGCAAGGAAGCAGCTAACTGTCTGACTGGTAAGCTTTGCATTCATGATAACCTCAATGATGAACGCTTAACCTAACTACAGCAAAAGCGAGTCCAAGAAAAACTGAAGGATTCGGGGGAAAACGCGCTATTCGTATTCTTAATATGAAGCATTGATTTATGTACCAGACCCCAAGAAAGCAAAATCTGATGAAAAGTTTTGTTGAAATTTATCTTCTTCCCTACCCTCTACTACCAAGCATGGGCCTAACAAGGCAAGGTCATTGTGAATCATACGAAGTTTAGCATCGTCGCGTCTAAGTCGAAGATTGCTGCAAAGAATCTGTAAATACAAAACGTTGTGATAAGTGTATAACTGTCTAAATGAAGGGGAGAGAGAGAGAGAGAGAGAGAGAGAGAGAGAGAGAGAGAGAGAGAGAGAGAGAGAGAGAGAGAGAGAGGAGTGTGTGTGTGTGTGTGTGTGTGGCGCGCGCGCGCGCCTGCATGCGTGCACACGTGCGTGCATGAATTATTGGCGTCATTTTAGACATCATTCCCGTAGCCAGAATGCAGCTACCTGAATGGGGGAAAAAAAACGGTGGCATACGCAAAAATCTCACTAATGGAGAACCTTAAGGCTCTAACCACAAATTTTTAAAAACCATGTCACCAGGATACACATAGGGCGGAATACGGCATTGAATTTTTGCAGCCAAAACCATTAGACACATTTGAATATTTTACGAATAGTGTAACAACTGCAAAAAAAATAACTATCTGCATACAATAAGGGGCCAATGAATATAAAAGTTCATGGGAAGGATTTTCTCTCGTGCACCTCACCCATACTTCATGTACAGAAAACCGGCTTTATCATAAAACACTGCAAGTGTTTTTTTTTCAAAACTGTTATATCACTTTGCTGTTTAGATGGTTTGGCAGCAGAAAATTATGAAATAACATTTTATTTTTTCCCCAGCTACCCAAGTCCGGTTCACACGCGAGTAATGCTTGAGAAAGCTATATTTTAGCCACACAGCTGACCAAGCAGTGTTTGAATGGATGTCCATAACCAAGGTTTGATAATTTACAAAATGCATGCACACGGGAACTTGATGTACAAAAAACCCCCACAAATGCTTATTCTTTTATCCTCGAAATAAAAAATTGTTTTCAGGAAAAAATTATGTCACATGAGTGGAAGCACACAGAAGTCTTGCCCCCCCCCCCCCCCCCCTCACCAACCATTATTATTACTCCGCAACCTTTTTCTACAACCTGGAAATCAAATTCCGCCTCCCCTCCCTCTCTTTGTATTACTTTTTCATATTGAACATTGAACGTAATCACGTACAACAACAAGAACAATAAAACACTACACAACAACAAAAACAAACCTAAACTGTACTCACCTGTAGCCTGGGGGGTGAAAATGGCGCTGTGTGGCGACGATGCATGGTGTGGATTTTCTGCATGCATGTCTACACAATTTGTCGTCGCCATTTCAGAAATGAAAATGTCGGTACGGCAAGAGTTCTCAAACCCTCCACGGTAGAGCACAGTTCGTTTCCATGTGTATCATGGGGCATCAGTTTTGAGGGGGATAACTTGTGGGGAGGAGGGGGGGGGTCTTTTTTTTTCGTCACTGTCTGGGTGACTGGATGGCTTCTTTCAGCTTGCTGTTAAGTTCGCGTTTCTCGACATTTTGCTTTGCCGGCTTGCCTACATGTACAGTTGCTGGCTGAGGTTGGTTCTGTGTTACTGTGCAGAAAATGGTACACTGGAGAAGGGAACAGAGAAGAAAAAAATGAGAGAGAGAGAGAGAGGGAGAGAGAGGGAGAGAGAGGAGAGAGAGAGAGAGAGAGAGAGAAAAGAGAGAGAGAGAGAGAGAGAGAGAGAGGCAATTTCGATAAAGAGAAAGAGAGAGAAGAGCGAGAGAGAGAGAGAGAAAGAGAGAGAGAGAGAGAGAGAGAGAGAGAGAGAGAGAGAGAGAGAGAGAGAGAGAGAGAGAGAGAGAATGAATGAATGAATGAATGAATGAATGAATGAATGAATGAATGAATGAATGGAAGCCTTCACATAGCCTTTTTTTTCATCGGGCCCTTGCCCCTGACTACCAAAATGAATGCAAGCCCCCTCAAAAACAACAAAAAAACCCCAACCAAACCATGAGAGAGACAGACAGACACAGACAGACGGAGACAGACACAGCAGACAGACACAAACAGACAGACGGAGACACAGACAGAGAGAGACAGAGATACAGAGAGAGAGGAGGGGGTACAAAGAAATGAACGAGAAACAAGGTAAAAAAAAAAAAAAGAAATTAAAGGAAAATAAAGTTTTAAAAAAATATGAAAAGGGTCAGAACCAAAACAAAACAAAAACTGAAGAAAATAAGGAAAGACGAAAGGCAGACAAAAAAAAACAAGAAACAAACCCTTGAAAATACAAAACACGCAATACAGACAGGAAAAAAATACAACAAACCAAACACGCACACTGGTGTGATTAAACATCCTCAAAGTCCGAAGGGGGCTCTTGGTGGGCAAAAAGACTCGCTGTAAAAATCTCACCATTGGTGAACTTCAGATCTCTAGCCCAAGAACAGGAAGGAAGTCATGTAACTTGACATTGCATAAACTAATGACCATCACAGGAGGGGAACAAATGGAAACACTGCCCCACTACTTATTTTTGTTTCTCAATATATATATGATATAATTTTATTTTGAGGATAATGGAATAAGCACGCGTGTGCTTTTTTTTTTTTTTTTTTTTTTTTTTTTACATTGGTCTGTATGCATTCAGTTTTGCAAAATTTTGCCACCCATTACCACTGGCACAAAAATGGTCTACTCTTCCAAAAACCACAACAGATTTTAACATGGGCACAAGAAGTTCTGCTTTGCCTCACACACCGGGCGTTTCTTTATCAGTAAGGACTCTGTATTCTGCCTGTGTTTCAACACTTTCTCATACTTTTTGTTAAAATAATAAATAACGTAGAAAAACTAAACCAAACATTAAGAAAACTTACTTGTAGGTTCAGGTCAAAATGACGGAGTGGCGACAACGCACA
>CM060338.1:40232180-40272180 GCA_030674155.1 Stramonita haemastoma | reverse complement strand
CTTGGTCCAGGCCAAAAGCCTTGTCAGTTATTGATGTAAGTAAGCAAAGTGTCCAGCCTTGCATCAATAAAATGTTATTATGTTGTAACATGCTTTGTTGAGATTTTTTCTTCAGCCATGACAAACTCATGGCATAACACCTCTTCATTCTCCTGTAAAGCATGAAAAACCCTCTGAAGTCAGAGTATGGGTGACTATGTGGCATGTCTTCACTTGTACACACCTTCTCGCTCCCTCCGCTCGTCGGCAGATACTTTGTCCTTAAGAATACCCAGATTCAACCTATCTACCGTCGGCCGCCGCTCTTTCTCTGTTTCTGGTCCATCGATCTGGAACGACCTTCCTCTCTCCCTCCGGCAAAAGCCTACTTATGACATTTTCAAATCCAACCTCAAGACACACTTATTTCAAACCTAAGTTTCTCTCCTTCCGCTTCAATCTCTTACCTGTCCCTACCTTCAACATCCACCCGCCAAAGTGCATAACGTTTGTAGGTGTGTGTGTGTGCGCGCGCGTGCTGCGTGCGTGCGTGCGTGCGTGTGTGTGTATATTTGAATTTGTTAAAACTGTAGATTGTTGGTGATTGTGTGTTAAGTCGAATGCAAGCGCTTTGATTTGTTTTTGCAAGATATAGCGCTATACAAATTCCAAGTATTATTATTATTATTATTATTATTATTATTATTATTATTATTATTATTATTATTATTAAGGTGCTTGAAAAAGAGTTTCTCCTGCAGTGTAGTAGTAGAAGTAGGCACCCATCAGTCTCGGAAGACTATGGAGTTGCGCTCTAGTCTTTAGATCACAAAGCCTGGGTAAGTAAGTATGGAGGGCAAGCCGCCACCCATGCAGCAGACCCCTCCCCTCTCCACGCCACAGGAATGATCCATTGGAAAGGCAATGACGATACGAATGGTTCCAGTACCGTCGCAGGAGCCACCAGAACCTTGCTATATACAGCCCCGAACCGCCCTGGGACTTCAACTATCCGATTTTTCCTCAGGGATGGTGTCTAAACACGACACCTGTGTGCATGCTGGTTTTTAAATTTTTAATGATTTTGTCATCCGCTCCTGCTCTCGCTCCACTCATCATTCTCCTGCAGTGTGTACTGACGACGTCACAGGGATTGCCAGGTGTGGTGACGTCAGACAGAAGTGCCTGTTCTGGGTGACCCCCACAGTGTTCAGCTGGGGAATGGGGCAACAACAGCTACACCAGAGCAACAACAACAGCAGCACAACAACACAGCAGCAACACACAGCAGCAACAACACAGCACAACAACAGCAGCAACAACAACACAGCACAACAACAGCAGCAAAACAACAGCAACAACATAGCGCACAACAGAGAGCAGCACAAAGCGCACTCAACGTAGAACAACAACAGCAGCCACACAGCAGACAACAACAGAGAACAAACAAGAAAAACAGCACAGCAAAACAGCAACAACAACAACAGAGCAGCAACCAGCACAGCAACAACAGCAGCAGCAAAACATGCAACCAACAGGAGCACAGAGCAGCAAACAGCAGCAACAAAACAGCAGCAGCAGAAAACAAAGCTAAGCAACAACAACAGCAACATTATTTTTTTTATTACATTAGTGCTCAACTCCCCAGATCTGAAAAAGTTGTTTCCAGCTGATCTAAGTAGTGGTCACTTGTTGTCAGTTAGGCTGTTGAGGAGTACATATTCGAAATCAGCATGTCCATCTGCATTGCATGTACACACTAACCTTGATGAAGTTAACTTAAACAAATGAAAAAATAACGGTTTTTAACGGCTATTTCTCGACTCAGGTAGTAAATACACTTGGCCCACTTAAAAAATCCAAAAGATGGACATGGCATAGCCCAAATGGTGACCACCACAACCAGATAGATTACATCATGGTGAAGAGTCTATTTAGGTGTAGCGTAAACACTGCACGAACACTAAGCTTTCCAGGAGCGGACATGGGGAGTTACCATGATCTTATAACGATTACATTCCGTCTAAAAAAATTCACAAGCAGAACAACGGCAGGGTTAAGTTTGACCTCGAGAAGCTGAAGGATCCAGAGGTAGCAGACATTTTTCAGGCTAGGATAGGTGGGAAGTTTGCAGCACTCACTCTGATAGACTCAGATGATATGGATATAGATATCTTGACGGATGGTTTCAACACAGCAGTGACTGAAACAGCAAGCAAACTTCTTGGCAAACATCGACCAGTCAAAAAAACTTGGGTCACACCTAACACCCCACAACTATGAGATAAACGTCGAGAGTTGAAGAAAAGGAAAACTGAAACAGAAGAAAGAGCAGAACAGTATAGGGCACTTAACAAAAGAATCAGAAAGTCCATGACAGAAGCGAAAGAGAACTGAATTGGTGAACAGTTCCAGCCAAAACATCGGAGAAAACATCAATAAAAACAACAGCAAGAAAGCATATCAGCTGGTGAAAGACCTGACTGGCACAAAACAGGGAAGAAACTCAACAATCCAAGACAAAAATAAGAAGTGCCTTACTGATGACCAGGATATTCTAAACAGATAGACAGAACACTGCTCCGACCTGTATAACTATAAAACCACAGAAGATCCAGAAGTCCTCAATGTCCCCATAAGCACAGATAGCGATCTCTTCATTGGCTGCCCTACCACAGAGAGTAAACTACAAGATCAATACCCTCTGTTACAAATGTCTCCACAATACTGCACCCTCCTACCTCTGTGAATGTCTTCACTTGTACACACCTTCTCGCTCCCTCCGCTCGTCGGCAGATACTTTGTCCCTAAGAACACCCAGATTCAACCTATCTACCGTTGGCCGCCGCTCTTTCTCTGTTTCCGGTCATCGATGTGGAACGACCTTCCTCTCTCCCTCCGACAAAAGCCTACTTATGACACTTTTAAATCCAACCTCAAGACACACTTATTTCAAACCTAAGTTTTTCTCCTTCCGCTTCCATCTCTTACCTGTCCCTGCCTTCAACATCCACCTGCCAAAGTGCATAACGTTTGTAGGTGTGTGTGCGTGCGCGCGCGTGCTGCGTGCGTGCGTGCGGTGTGTGTGTGTGTGTGTGTGTGGTGTGTGTGTGTGTGTGTGTTGTGTGTGTGTGTGTACATTCGAATTTGTCAAAACTGTAAATAGTTGCTGATTGTGCGTCGTGTAGGTTGAATGCAAGCGCTTTGATTTGTTTATGCAAGATATAGCGCTATACAAATTCCATGTATTATTATTATTATTAGATACAGACAGTTACCCTATCCTGCGAGAAGAAGTGGAAACAGCAGTCAGATCGCTGAAAAAGGGGAAGGCAGCAGGGGCTGACAACATTCCAGCTGAGTTGGTTCAAGCTGGAGGGGAAGCCATGATCAACGCTGTACTAAACATCTGCATCAAGATCTGGCAGACAGGAAAATGGCCAACACTTGGACACAGTCTCTCGTCATAACCTTCCCCAAGAAAGGAAACCTTCAGCAGTGCCAGAATTACCACACGATCAGCCTCATATGCCACCCAAGCAAGGTCATGTTGAAGATTATATTGAACAGACTGAAGCCACAAGCAGAGACCATCATTGCTGAGGAACAAGCAGGTCTCAGATCAGGGTGTAGCACAACTGAACAGATATTCAACCTCAGAATACTCTGAGAGGTACCTTCAACACCAACAAGACCTCTACCACGTATTTATTGATGTTAAGAAGGCATTGGACAGGGTGTGGCATGCAGCTTTGTGGGCAACCATGAATTTGTACAGCATCAATGTAAACCTGATCAGAGTCATCAAAGAGCTGTACAACAAGGCCACCAGTGCAGTGTACCACAACAGCAACATTGGAAAGTGGTTTTGAACAACAGTCGGAGTAAGGCAGGGATGTCTACTCTCACCCACTCTTTTCAACATCTTCCTTGAGAGAATCATGGCTGATGCACTGGAACACCATGAAGGATTAGTCAGCATTAGTGGCAGAACGATCACAAACCTCCGCTTCGCAGATGACATAGAGGGACTAGCAGGATCAGAACAGGAGCTTGCCAGCCTAACAGAACACCTGAACAAGGCCTCTAAAACATACGGCATGGAAATCAGTGCAGAGAAGACCAAACTGATGACTAATTAGCCAAGGGCATCAGCACTGATATCAGGGTCAACAACCAGAAGCTAGAAACGGTTCAAATCTTCAAGTACTTGGGAGCCGTTGTATCAGACAAGGGGTCCAAGCCAGAGGTAGTATGCAGGATTGCACAGACAATAACAGCACTGTCAAAACTGAACACCATCTGGAAAGATAAAAAAAATGTTTCACTCAACTCCAAGATCAGACTAATGCCCTCCCTTATCATATCCTTATTCCTGTATGCCTGTGAATCGTAGACTCTGACTATTGATTTGGAGAGAAGAGTACAGGCGGTAGAGATGAGACGCTTCAAGAGACTCCTTGTCATCTCCTACAGAGACCACATAAGAAACGAAGACATGCATGACAGAATCCAGCAAACCATTGGATCCCTTTGAAAACCTCATATCAATCGTAAAGGAGCGTAAATCTAAATGGTGCGGGCATGTCACAAGATCAAAAGGACTTGCAAAAACAATAGTGCAAGGCACTGTCCAAGGAAGGAAGAAAAAGGCAGACCAAGGAAGAGATGGGAGGACAACACCAGCGAATGAACAGGCCATAGAACTCAACAAAATTTTGGGAAAGACAGAACAGAGAGGAATGGAGGGAACTGGTTGTCAAGTCTTCAGGGATAGATAGATAGATAGATAGATAGATAGATAGATAGATAGATAGATAGATAGATAGATAGATAGATAGATAGATAGATAGATAGATAGATAGGTAGGTAGGTAGGTAGTAGGTAGTAGATAGATAGATAGATAATAGGTAGAGGATAGTAGTAGGTAGTAGGTAGGTAGGTAGGTATAGATGGATAGATAGATAAGTAGGTATATATATATATATATATATAGAGAGGAGAGAGAGAGAGAGAGAGAGAGAGAGAGAGAGAGAGAGAGAGAGAGAGAGAGAGAGAGAGAGAGAGAGAGGGGGGGGGATATGACGTGATAAGTAAATACTACTACTACTACTACTACTACTACTAACATATACTATATAATTATTACTAATTAATAATAATAATTATTATTATTATTATATTATTATTATTATTATTATCATTATTATCATTATTATTATCATTATAGCTGATAGCCAGAATCACCATAAGATCTGTCATATGCACATAAATCTGTCTCATGACTGTCTAAGGTTGATGTGTCAAAAACTCCAGATCAGCAGCCTATCATAGATCTATGCAATAGCACCATGCCTCAGATAAAACGATTTGCATTTGTGCCTCTTTTTGTGAGGACATATAACTTGTCTAACTCTGGCCGATCTGCCTACGTTAGGAATTGCTGCAACTGTTCTTTACCTTAGTATATATGTTCATCCCAAAGCCAAAGTGGCCAGAGCATATTAATACTAAATCACCTGCATGTGTTAGATTCCATATCCCCTGATGGTCTATGTTCATCCTGGGTGACTTTAACAGCTGTTCACTCAGTAAAACCCTGAAGAACTATACACAGTACGTGACCTGCCCTATGTGCAGGAGTAACATCCTCCACTTGTAGTACTATGGGACTCACAGAGCACAAATCCAACATCACTTAGTCAAGAGTGCTAAATTTAGCACGCACTTTCCTTTTACCTAGTACAAATGTGGCCAGTTCCTGCTGTAATAGCACCAGCTGGGCTGAGATGGGATGGATTACTTACCAGCTGAGAGGAGCTGAAAGTGGGGGAAACTGACAGCTGTGGACTGTTCTGTTGCAGGCCTGTGATTCGTTGCCTTTGATTCCCCTGTGAACATCCAACCAAACCTGTGTTCTGCTGGCACCCGTGTACCAGTCAAAGTTTCAACGCTTTCAGCCCATAGTCAGAACCACGAAAATAAAATGGGCTGCTGATAACAGCATGGCTAGTTTGCAAGGCTGCTTTGATTGCACTGACTGGGATGTTTTATAATGTGTGTTCTGATTTAAATGAGCTAACATGTTATTTTTTTTCTTATATTTCATTTTGTGTCAGTTGTATCATTCTAAACAAAGGAGATAAGTATTTGAATGACTAATATCAGAGAGATGGGTCAGATGCGATTGGGATTCATTTTGAGGTGGCAAGTCAGTTTTACAGTAGTTTCCAATGTGATCTTGTCTGGTCAGTGATGGAACCATGGACAACAATAAACAAGATTTGATATTATGGTAAACTGTTGCCTAGGGGAGAAAATGCATGGGTTGTCTTTGTGAATAAAAAAAAATATGCACCTGTGTTCAGGAGCTGTCTTAGCTATTTATTTTTCTGTATCAATTTATTCTTTTATAAGGAGGATAATGGAATAAGCAATCATTTGCTTTTTTACATCCACTTGTGTGTATGCAGTTTTGCAAATGTCATCTGTTCCCACCGGCACATGATGGCCTACTTTCAGAAGAAAATGTCTCAACCTGTTTACTCAACAATTGTTTGGGGTTTGGGTTGGTTTTTTTTATTTGTACTCAACAATAGTTTAGATATGTGTGTTCTGAGACCACACGCCTGGGATTTTACCAGATTAGAGAGGAGAGGGGAGAGAGAGAGAGAGGAGAGAGAGAGAGGAGAGAAGAGAGAGAGAGAGAGAGAGAGAGAGAGAGAGAGAGAGAGAGAGGGGGAGAGAGAGAGAGAGTTAAAACAAAACCCAAATTCTCTGAACTCATCAAACACTCAGGACAGGCAATCATAATGTAAAGTCAAACCTTTCAGTTCCATTTCTGCTTTATTTCATTAAAAAACAAACAAAAAAAATAAACTTTCCAACTTCTCCCAGCCCAGCCCCCACCCCTACCTCCCCAACACAAGCATCAAATCATAAAAACTTTCCATTTTCCTTCAGTCAAGCCATTCCTCCTTCTGGAAGGAACAAAAGAAAGGACAGTGCAGGACCCTCCATATTCAGTCACACAGCTCAGCAAAGAAACCACACCGGTTGCAAATGGCCGTTCAATTCAACAAACACGACAAAGCCCACAATCAGGTTGGCACAAGCAAGGACAAGACAGGCTACATTATTGGTAGTTTAATTCAATTGCTACTGGAACATTCTCCATAATTCATGGCTTCTTTTATCAAACATCCTTCCTAATATGGATGCAGAGGTCAGTTCCTGTATCTGTACACATCCTGAACACGGAAATGCTTAATAAACACACCTGTGTACACACCCTAAACACAGAAATGTTAAACAAACTACCTGTGTTCACATCCTAAACAAACATACCAGTGCACACATCCTGAACACAGAAATGCTTAACAAACATACCTGTGTACACCTCCGGAACACCTAAATTCTTAATAAACTTTGCTGTGCACACATCCTAAACACCTTAAAACGTACCTGTGCACACATCCTAAACACCTAAATGCCTAACAAACCTACCTGTTTACACATCCTAAACACCTAAAAGCCTTACAAATGTACCTACATACTCCAAAAAAGGGGGGAGGGAAGAAATCGCTGCATTAAAAACTTAGGAAAAAAAAAAAAGCCAATAAACGCAGTCACAGTGTCTGCGAAAAGGTGAGCTATCAATTCAAACTACAAGCAAAGGGGCTGAGCAAGCCTGGTGTGGCTGTGAAATATAACAACGAAGGGAAAGCATTGCATACTGCGCTGCCACCGTCAGTCAAGGCAAAATTCTCTGCTGGAAAGTTAAGGCTGATTTCATTAGTAAGTTTGAACTGGGTCACCGCCAAAAACGAAACAATAAAAAGCAAACTCCCTACCCCCCCCCCCCCCCCCCCCAACTCCCTCAAAAAAACTAACAAAAAATCAAACTAACTGACACATTAATAAACAGCAAAGCAAGCCTACAGTGAAAGATCTGAACGGAGTCGCAAAACAGAGCAGTACAAAGCACACACCCACACCCCACAAAATAAAACCGACAAAATAACAACCCAACAACAAATCATCCAATAAACAAAAAGTACAGAAAACCTACATTAAGTCTGAAGAAAGGTGACAAAGTCTCATCAGGTAGAAACAACCCTGAATTAAACACTATACAACATCCCCTGACGACGTAATACAACAGAATTCGATGCAATGCACTAAAATGTAGTCACACAACAGTGTAACACATTGACTGTTTATCTCATATAACAAAGCTGCTGACAATCCAGATGTCTCGATCATTATTTGTGAATATTCTATGAACACCAAATTCAATACAGAAGGACAAGAACAACCCGTGTATTAAAAGAGAGAGAGAGAGAGAGAGAGAGAGAGAGGAGAGGGAGAGGGAGAGGGAGAGGGAGAGAGAGAGAGAGAGAGAGAGAACTCAAGTATTTTAATGTACTTTAGCCTTGGGTCACAATACATATTTGAGAGAGAGAGAGAGAAGAAGAAGAGAGAGAGAAGAGAGAGACAAGAGAGAAGAGACAGAGAGAGAGAGTAAAGAAGGGAACTAACGGAACTCTACCAGTCTGAATACAAATTGCAAATAAAGATGAAAGATGAGATCACATTTTGAACAACAACCCAACTAATCTTGGGTTTGATACCAACATTGCACAATCCAAGTCAGGAATGATGTCAGTCACTTGCCCCATACTCAATACTGGTACTGCACACCCTTATAATAATAATAACAGCAATAATGACAAAAATCTGAAATCATTAAAGTCCTCATGATAACAGTCATAACGACAAATGTTTTGGGTTGTTTTACCATAAATGCTGTAACAATAACAGTAATTTCATCATGAAAGCCTGTAGAGAGAAATCCCACTGTAAAACAGCAAGGGAATTTGTCAAACTTTTCTGGTTACACACTGATACATATTATCCACCATACAATTGAGTCTGACACAGTAGACATATCCACCAAATAAAAAAAAAAGGTTACTGTTCATAATAAAGTGTGTGAAGTATGGATAAGTGCTATGGTACACAATCTATGTAAACACACATGTAGCAATTAAAAAGAAAAAAAAAGGGGGCATCAAAGAATAAAGAATGTTAAGTATGGATAAGTGTTACAATACACGTTCAATATGAACATGGGTGTAATGATTTGTGCTCAATGTGAACACACAATGTATGTAACAGCTGCCTGTGTGAGATAATACTACCTATACATACACATAATATTATCTGAGTACACACCAACCACCATGGCGCAGTGGTTAGCATCTTGGATTTCGGACTGGAAGGTCGCGGGTTCGATTCCCATAGGAGTCCTAGGGATTTTTCAGACTCCGGCCAGCTCCTACCTAGAGTGAGTGTGCTGTGGGCTCAGTGGGGAGACTGGGACCACACAGTCGAGCTTCATCCACTTTACGGATGCGAATTTGAGAGTGTTTTTCTAATTACCTGACCACACTGCAGGTGTCTGTCTCTCTCGGGCCCGGTTGACGCTGGGATATATCATGACAGTAAGCTTTGAGTGCAACCCTGTCAAGTAGTCTCAAAGTGGATGCACTTCCACAGCAGCATCATTACATCATCCTCATCACCACTGATCATCATGCCATAACAAAAATTGCCTCTGATGCTCTAGTCTCATGGTGACCTCAGATTTGGTTTCCCCATACACTTCTGCACCTGTGGTGAGTTTGTGTCAAAGCCTTTGGGGATGGGGATTCGCGGGTAGACGGTCGTTGGAGAAACTTTGTGGTGGTCGCCACCTCAGGTGGGTGACTCACTCAGTCTGGCTCCACGACTAAGCTAATACTGTTGTTAGTTGGGGGCTTAGTAGGTGGTGTCCTGCATATGTTAGCTCAGAACAAGCACCACTGAACACCACCAAAGTGACCCAACAGCAGTGCAGGGCCCCTCTGGCTGGTGGCCCCACGGCGGCCTATTATTGATGGGCTCCCTGTGGACTGCCGATCCCGAAGATGAGACACAACGAATCAGGGTATGGCTGTGGCGGGGAGATTGAAATGAGTGGCGTGGGAACAGCAGCACAGGGACGTTACAGAAGACGAGGCAGCAAAAAAACAACAACAAAATTATCTGAGTACACATTTAAGAGAAGTGCCCTGCTTAAAAAGAACATCAAGGCTTCCTCTTCTATACATTTCAATATCACATACATGTGTAACACTGGCAAGTTGCAGCCACTCTTTTTGTGAAGGCAAGAGGAATTGTCTAGCTTGTGTGTGTGTGTGTGTGCGTGTGTGCGTGTTTGTGTGTGTGTGTGTGTGTGTGTGTGTGTGTGTGTGTGTGTGTGTGTGTGTGTGTGTGTGTGTGTGTGTGTGTGTGTGTGTGTGTGTGTGTCTATATGCGTACATACCCGTATGAATGTGTGCATGCTATTGTGTGCACAAATGCCGGAATACTGTGAATGTACAATTATGTTTAAAGATGAGCGAAAACTCCCATCTGCAATTGCTGTTTTTTTTCTCAGTAAAGCAGTATTCAATCCATTTTCCCAAATAAATGACCAAACATGGATATCTTCACCTCTGCGATCCACAAAATTTGTGCCAACACCACACAGAACATGGGCAAACACCTGCATAACAAACAAACTGAACAACATCAACACTCGTTTTCAGCCTGGGACAGACAAACTGTGCAGGACATTCTCTTCAAGTTCCATGTGACACTTGCTCAGCAGCACGAGGCAGAGAGAATGGAAAGAAAGGCTGCAGCCCAGGCAGACAGACCAGCGTCAGACTTCATCTGTGCCCCTGTCATAGGGATTGTCATTCCCCTGTCAGACTGGCCAGCCACATACAACGTTGTAACAGAATTAACACCTAGAGCGCAACTCCATAGTCTTCTGAGACTGAAGGATGCCTAGAGTTATAGTAGTTATTTTTGCCAGTATCCACTTCAAAGTAGGTGGGGTTTTTTGCTACCTAGACTGTTCCACACCAGGGCAGAGCTACCCAATGGTGAAAATGATGTTACAAGAAAGAATCTTTCTGATGTTTAAACTCCTCTTGTGCTGTACAGACTCCTTTCAACATAACAAGTCTGCTCTAAAGGCCACACACAAACCAAGTTGAACATGATGACACAGCTGCAAATCCCAATCCTTCTTCTGGAGCCTTTGGGGCCACCCCAGGGCTAAAATACTCTGCAAGGAAACACACCCACTCTAGCCTAGTGGTCTGAACACTGTGCTCGCAATTTGACGACCCAGGTCCGATTCCTGTTCAAGGGGATTTTTTCCCCCGGAGTTAACATCAGTGCTGACTCCACTCTCCCCAAAAGTCCTTCGGATGAGACTACAAACCGAGGCCCCGTGTGCAAATGCACACAAAACATCTTGTGCACGTTAAATCCTGTTCCGCTTTTCGTAAAAGTAGGACACTGTGTGCCAGTAGGAACAGATGACAAAAATTTACAAAATTACATACACACGGGACTGGATGTAAAAAAGCACATGAGTGCTTATTCCATTATCGTCAATATAAAAGAATAAATGAATAAATAAATAAATAAATAACATAGTGGACAATTCGTCAGCATCCATGAACTGATCCTGTTCAGCAGTCCTCATCAGTCATTATTCCTCACAATCTTTCAACAAACTAGAATGAGGGACTGAACGATTTGGGCATTTCTCAACATGTGGATTCAACAATATCAGTCATACTCTGCTTTTTAAAAATTTTTTCTCCTCAGGGAGGAAGAATTGTAATATGACCATGCATGGCCTTCAAAAAGAGACACAGGAGTAACATTTAGAAAAGAAAATTTCTTGAAATGTTATTTTCAGGGAATATAAACAACCTTCAGGGGTTTATACTCCACAATCAACACACTCGGGTTCCCTTTGCCTGGAAATATCACAATCGAGGAAAGTCTTGCACCATGTTTAAATGCTATCAGAATGTATACGCAGGGACTCAGAGACGTCACAGAAATGTAATTCATGGCACGAGGATGACGGAAATAAATATAACTGTCAACACCACAAACATCCAAGACAAGGACAGACACACAGGTCAAACATAACACTGTCACAAATCACATGTTCCTGACATACACAGCATAATACAACGGTTTAAAAAGTCTTTTAGTTACCATAGTACACAGGCTGATCGGTTACAGCAAAAATTCAAACCACCAAAACATGCTGCAAGATGCTTGATAGAAAAAAATAACCAAACTGGATTTAGAGCAGACAGCCTATTGCAGAGTCATTTTCTCCCAGTAAAAGGGATGCTTAGTTAAGTCACTGTGGAACAGGTACACGTCTGCCCCAAAAGGGATTTTCTTCTTTTTTTGAACAGACCAGATTATTTTGGACCCCATAGTTCGATGGCACTGGACAATATTTCAGGAATCCTGGCACTGAAGCTCACTCAATACTTTCTCACACCACTGTGGTTTCCATGTGTTCACTATCAAGCAGTTCTTTCAAACTGACAAATCAAGCGCTCCAATGTTGTAACCACACACACAACAAGGATTCACACATTTCCAATACAGGTATAACTTGTACTTGATTTCAAAATTCATTGCTATTTAGCTGGTAATCATGGGTATCATAGTTTCCAATTCTGAAGAATACAGACTGCATACACCATAAAACACAAACTTCAAGGGAGACAGAGTGCTATTCTCTTTCTACATAATGAATGATAATTATACACAACTTCTGCTAGGAATACATTTCTATGGAAAAAACAAAACCTATATATACACACTTCCGACGCTACGCAAACTACAGTTGGATTTCTGAAGCGTGCTCGTGCGCGCACAAAGAGTGTGTGCAGTATACATACATAATATATATATAAGCCATAGAATGGCAAATCAAAATCAGCAGCTTGTTTCTTTGACATACCTTTCAACTTGTGATGTTCTTGCAAAACAACAAACCAAAACACACACACACACACTAATCCTCTCTCTCTCTTTCCCTCTAACAAAAAATTAAAAGTGTAAAAAAAGACACCAACCAAGTTCAGCTGACAGTCAACATCTCTCTCTCTCTCCCCTCTCTCTCTCTCTCCATCTCTATCTTCTCTATCTATCTATTACTATCTATCTATCTATCTCTCTATTTATCCATCCATCTATCTATCAGTCTGGCGACCATGGGGGCACCCCTGAAGACTTGACAACCAGTTCCCTCCATTCCTTTCTCTGTTCTGCCTTTCTCAAAATTTTGTTGAGTTCTAGGCCTGTCCATTCGCTGATGTTGTCCTCCCGTCTTTTCCTTGGGCTGCCTCTTTTTCTTCCTCCTTGGACAGAGCCTTGCAGTATTGCATTTGTGAGTCCTTTTGATCTTGTGACATGCCCGTATCATTTAAGTTTATGCTTCTTTACGATTGATAAAAGGTTTTCGTAGAGACCAATTTGCTGGATTCTGTTAACAGTCAATATCAAGAGACCAGAAAACAAAAACAACACCCGCCCCCTCCACACAGAGACAGAAACTGAGCACACAACAGTACCAACAACAACAAATATTCCAAAATGTCAGAACAGAAGTCAAGAGGGCAGCACACCAATGGCCCCTGTATATCGAGATCAGTCAAGGTCACTTATTTCACCTTTTGCAAGTGTGTGATAACAACAACGACGATGACTAGACACACAGCTGCAGTGACAAAAAAAAAAAAGCCCCCCCCCCCAAGAGGTGACAACACAAGCCACGACGCTGCATAAACGGTGCCTGAGGCGTGTCAACAAGATGACTAGATGCAACGCTGCTGTAACAGTCGTGTGTGTAGAAGGCAGGGAGGGTGAAAGAACAAAAACCAATGGGAAGTGAAGCTGCCATGGTATACAAGCGCAAGTCGTTGTCAATGCACTGCTTTGAAGACAATTCGGTATTTGTCCATCGTCTCTTCTGGAACACACGGAACAAAAGAATAGTGTTGATATAATAATATAGTATGAGATATTCAGTTTGTTTATTCGTATTTCTATGCTCTTTTTCTTTACAGATATGATATTAGATGTCCACACTGTTTATTCATATTTCTATATGATGTGAGATGTCCAGTTTGTTTATTCATATTTCTATGGTCTTTTTCTCTACTGATATATTACATATCTAGTTTTCTTATTCATATTTCTATGTTCTTCTTAACTGATATGATATTAGATGTCCACTCTGTTTATTCGTATTTCTATGCTCTTTTTCTCTACTGATTTGATATTAGATGTCCACTCTGTTTATTCGTATTTCTATGCTCTTTTTCTCTACTGATTTGATATTAGATGTCCACTCTGTTTATTCGTATTTCTATGCTCTTTTTCTCTACTGATTTGATATTAGATGTCCACTCTGTTTATTCGTATTTCTATGCTCTTTTTCTCTACTGATTTGATATTAGATGTCCACTCTGTTTATTCATATTTCTATGCTCTTTTTCTCTACTGATTTGATATTAGATGTCCAGTTCGTTTATTCATATTTCTATGCTCTTTTTCTCTATGAAAAGGAGCAAAGCTGGCCTTAAAAACAATGTTCAACAACAAGAAAATCAATAACAAACAACAAGAAAAAATCCCCCAAAAACATTTAAAAGTGTCAGAATGGAGGTTTGAGGGCAGCACACAGATGGCTCCTTTTTGGAGATCAGGTCAGAATCCTTGGTCAAAAGGTCACACACCTTTAAAAAGAGAAAAGTAGAGGCCACATTGGACAAGAGGTAGCAAAGTTTTCTTAGAAAGCAAACAGTTGAGGCCAGAATCATTGGTCATGCGATAAAAAAACTTTGCCTTAGAAAGAGTAAAGCTGAAAACATGCCATTCAAACAATGTCTTGTCTTCACTACTGGAACAGATGACAAAACTGACAAAACACATGAGGACTGGCCGTAAAAAAGCATGTGAGTACTTATTCCATTATCCTCGAAATAAAACAATGAAAACAAAAACACTTCTACAAGCAGCACTCAATCTGGCACTGTGTAGGAAAACCTCCGACAAGCTCCCTTGTCACACAAGTGCTGTTTTCATGCTAATGTACTCCACATTCCATGCCTGTACACCCACTCTCTCCTGTCATGTTTTCATGCTAATGTCCTCCACATTCCATGCCTGTACACCCACTCACTCCTGTCATGTTTTCATGCTAATGTCCTCCACATTCCATGCCTGTACACCCACTCACTCCTGTCACACAAGTGCTGTTTTCATGCTAATGTACTCCACATTCCATGCCTGTACACCCACTCACTCCTGTCATGTTTTCATGCTAATGTCCTCCACATTCCATGCCTGTACACCCACTCACTCCTGTCACACAAGTGCTGTTTTCATGCTAATGTACTCCACATTCCATGCCTGTACACCCACTCACTCCTGTCATGTTTTCATGCTAATGTCCTCCACATTCCATGCCTGTGCACCCACTCACTCCTGTCACACAAGTGCTGTTTTCATGCTAATGTACTCCACATTCCATGCCTGTACACCCGCTCACTCCTGTCACACAAGTGCTGTTTTCATGCTAATGTCCTCCACATTCCATGCCTGTACACCCGCTCACTCCTGTCACACAAGTGCTGTTTTCATGCTAATGTACTCCACATTCCATGCCTGTACACCCGCTCACTCCTGTCACACAAGTGCTGTTTTCATGCTAATGTACTCCACATTCCATGCCTGTACACCCGCTCACTCCTGTCATGTTTTCATGCTAATGTACTCCACATTCCATGCCTGTACACCCGCTCACTCCTGTCACACAAGTGCTGTTTTCATGCTAATGTACTCCACATTCCATGCCTGTACACCCACTCACTCCTGTCATGTTTTCATGCTAATGTCCTCCACATTCCATGCCTGTGCACCCACTCACTCCTGTCACACAAGTGCTGTTTTCATGCTAATGTACTCCACATTTCATGCCTGTACACCCACTCACTCCTGTCATGTTTTCATGCTAATGTCCTCCACATTCCATGCCTGTGCACCCACTCACTCCTGTCACACAAGTGCTGTTTTCATGCTAATGTACTCCACATTCCATGCCTGTACACCCACTCACTCCTGTCATGTTTTCATGCTAATGTCATCCACATTCCATGCCTGTGCACCCGCTCACTCCTGTCACACAAGTGCTGTTTTCATGCTAATGTACTCCACATTCCATGCCTGTACACCCACTCACTCCTGTCATGTTTTCATGCCAATGTCCTCCGCATTCCATGCCTGTGCACCCACTCACTCCTGTCACACAAGTGCTGTTTTCATGCTAATGTACTCCACATTCCATGCCTGTACACCCACTCTCTCCTGTCATGTTTTCATGCTAATGTCATCCACATTCCATGCCTGTACACCCACTCACTCCTGTCACACAAGTGCTGTTTTCATGCTAATGTTCTCCACATTCCATGCCTGTACACCTACTCACTCCTGTCATGTTTTCATGCTAATGTACTCCACATTCCATGCTTGTACACCAACTCACTCACCTCTAACTCCTTCCACAATGTATCTGGACTGGTCCTGAGTGTTTCGTAATACCTGAAAACAACCAAACCAACATCTCTCAAAATGTGCCCAGAACAAACAAGGTACTAAGCAAACACTAGAAATAATCATCAAGGCAAGATAAATCGGTAAAATATCAAGATTATTTATGGACTCAACAAAATTTTAAAAACTCAAGATTTTCATTATAAAACCCTCGTCATAGTTTTTTGTTACATCTGAACAAGTCAATGAGTTTAGAAGTCTCAATGTTTCATACACCAATTTAAACCTTTTTTCTTAAATTCTTCTTGTTTGTAAAACGGAAACATATACTTACACAGTTTGAAGCAAGATACAGAGCCACAACCAGATAAACACTACATGACATCAATCACAGGAGAGAATGAGAAGAGGAGGTGGTGAAAAAAGCAAGCAAAAAGACACATGCAACATTATGTTCAAGTGAAACATTCACTCAAGTAAATATCAAAGCAGTGCGGACTAAAAGGACTTGCAAAAACAACACTGCAGGGCACTGTCCAAGGAGGAAGGAAAAGAGGCAGACCAAGGAAGAGATGGGAGGACAACATCAGGGAATGGACAGGCCTAGAACTCGACAAAATTTTGAGAAAGGCAGAACTGAGAGAGGAATGGAAGGAACTGGTTGTCAAGTCTTCAGGGGTGCCCCCATGATCGCCAGACTAAGGGATAGATAGATTTATAAAGAGAGAGAGAGAGAGAGAGAGAGAGAGAGAGAGAGAGAGAGAGAGAGAGAGAGAGAGAGAGAGAGAGAGAGAGAGAAATAGATAGACAGACAGGTAGATAGACACAGACAGACAGACAGACAGACAGACAGACAGACAGACAGAAGATAGATAGATAGATAGATAGATAGATAGATAGATAGATAGATAGATAGATAGACAGACAGACAAGCAGACAGACAGACAGACAGATAGATAGATAGATAGATAGATAGATAGATAGATAGATAGATAGATAGATAGATAGATAGATAGATAGAAAGATAGATCTATAAATCTATAGACAGACAGACAGACAGCCAGGCAGACAGCCAGCCAGTCAGCCAGCCAGCCAGCCAAACAGCCATCCTCACCTCATCGGACACCATGATGTGGATGCCTGAAGGCCCCTGAAGGAAGATGTCCCCGATGCAGGAGGCCTGGATACCAAACAGCCCTGCCAGCTTGTACCTCAACTCCATCACCGCCACACTCTGCATGTACACCGCGTGGTACACTGCACAACAAGTACAGTGTGTATAGACAGATAGATAGATATACACAGAGAGAGAGAGAGAGAGAGAGAGAGAGAGAGAGAGAGAGAGAGAGAGAGAGAGAGAGAGAGAGAGAGAGAGAGAGGAGAGAGAGAGACTCCATCACTGCCACACTCTGCATGTACACCGCGTGGTACACTGCACAACAAGTACAGTGTGTATAGACAGATAGATAGATATACAGAGAGAGAGAGAGAGAGAGAGAGAGAGAGAGAGAGAGAGAGAGAGAGAGAGAGAGAGAGAGAGAGAGAGAGAGAGAGAGAGAGAGAGAGAGAGATTGCGCTGACAAGCCTCGAAATTTGAACACCCAATGCTGAGCAACACAGGTCCGTCTACAGATGCAAGGGAGTTAATCTGTTCAGCAACACATTGGGCCTGCAGGGTGCTAAAGGTTAAATTAGGGAGAAGTTGCTGTGAGGCTTGCCAAGACAGTACAACTGTGTGTGAAACTATACATGGACCAGCCACCACTCCCACCAAAACAGATGATGTGATTTATTGTCATCGTTTGAACCTAATGATGTTATGTAATTTACTAGTGATGTACCATATCCCCCCTCTGTTCTCCATTCCTTGAGTAGAGCCCCCAGGTTTACCAGTGGTGAGATTTTTGCATATATATATATATATATATATATATATATATATATATATATATATATATATATATATATATACATACAATCAGTTTTGCCCTGCATTAAGGTAGGTAGCTGCATTCCGACTTTGGGATACATGTGCTCTCTCTTTCTCCCTCCCTACCTCACTCTCTTTGGATTCAAAATGTGTGTGTGTGTGTGTGTGTGTGTGTGTGTGTGTGTGTGTGTGTGTGTGTGTGTGTGTGTGTGTGTGTGTGTGTGTTTGTGTGCGTGCACATGCGTGCGTACGTGAATGCGTGCATGTGTGTGTTTTTATTTTTATTAAATTTATGTTATTCTTTTATATCAAGGATAATGGATAATCGAGGATAATGCGTGCGTGCGTGCGTGTGCGTGTGTGTGTGCGTGCGCGCATGCGAGTGCATGTGTGCGTGCATGCATGCATCTGAGTCAGTATGAATGAGCCTACCTGCTTCTGGCTCCTGACATATAAAGATGGTCAGCCTGGGCCGAACAGATCTGCAAAACAGCAGTGAGGGTCAACACAGCACAACACAGCACTCTACAGATACAGGATACACAAACACTCTTTCTTACTTATGCCTATCAATTCCTTGGGAGAACAAACAGCCGCAACAAAAACTCTGGAGAAGAGTTATCTGTCTGACACGTTTATTTATGTACAAGCACTATCTGCACGTTCTTTTATCTCTCTCTCTCAACTGGCCATCCCATAACTCTTGGTCGTTTGGTAAGCAAAGAAATCCATGTCGAGTTATACTGAGTTCAAAACCATATTTTTCTTCTACATGCAACTGGGTCAATATTATTGGTACACATACCAGTCTCTTGGAAAGTATGGTAAACTTGAAATATCTAGTGCAACGTGACATTTAGTGCAAATTAAAGAATATATCATAATCATTATCTTTTCTTTCATACATCATCTCTATTCTAGACCATACCACAAACCAAACCACCCCATACCATACCATACCACATCACACACCATACCTCACCACACCACACAACACCATATCACACCACACCACACCACACCTCACTATGCCACACACCATACCATACACCACCCCACCCCACACCACACCATACCCCCACCCTAGTCTATACTGAACAATGGCTCACCTACTGCCCCATACCACACACCACACCACACCACCACACCACACCACACCCTATCCTACAGTGCCCACTGGCTCACCTGGCCTGCAGTGCATTATCTAAGCGGATGCCATCAGCCAGGCCACAGATCTGTATCAGGTCATCCCTGGTCAGCCTGAGTAAATCAGCACCTGACAGCAGCAACCACTGGTCATACATGTGTACATACACACCAAACAACACTGTGTGTTTTTATCTTACTTACTTGTCATACATGTGTACATACACACCAAACAACACTGTGTGTTTTTATCTATAGATGTATCTTAATTTTGAGGCTGTTGAATCATGTTAGTTAAACAATATTGGTAAAATGTTTATTTTTTCTTTATTTTTCCCTAGATAGATAGCTTGCTGAAATAAAGCAAATCAATGCTTATTTAAAGTACCATCTGGAAATATAAATTTGACTTGACACCAAACGACACTGTGTGCCAGCCTGTTTATATGACTTGTTATACATATATACATGCATACACACACACATATAACACTGAACTGTCCAGGTTTTTTTTTTACCTGAAAACTGTTGGAAAACGCGGGTATAGTTGGTGAACCTGTTGAAGACCAGCCAGTTCTGCACTTCAGAGGCCACGGCTTCTATTGTCAATGGCTGAAATAGAAAGGCAAGACCTGTAGCTGCTTGTTCAGAAAAAAAAAAGAAGATTTTTTTAAAAACTCTCACAACTCAAATGCTCAAAGAATAAATAAAGCACCATATCAACCATATTCAATTCAAAAGAAAAAAAGTATCATTACAAATTTCTGATACCACTATGCCTGAAATCTTAAAAAAACAACACCCCCCCCCCCCCCCCCCCCCCCCCCAAACTTTAGTAACAGAGTAAAGATGAGTGTGCGGGAACAAAACAACTGTCACCAATCACAACGAAATTCCCCAAACTATAAAAGACTTCTAGTGGAACCATGTAACTATATGTATATTGTTATGCGAATGTGAACTCCATTTATATCGGTATTATGGCCTAACAAAAAAATCCTTTGACTTTGACACACACACACACACAACTTCTCATCTTGGGTGTAGTGTACTGAACAGTTTCCCAGCAATTCCCAGGTGTGGTAAGTCAGACAGAATGCATACTATGGGCGACCTCCAAAGTACTAAGCTAAAGAACGCCCAACACCATAGGAACATCCTACTGCTACCAGCTCCCAACCTTTTAAAAATAGGCTTTTTTTAACTGCTCCTTATAGACACTAACCAACCTTCTCACAGTCTGTAAATCCAAAGTCTCCGCAAGAGGTAAATTCAATCACAACAACAACATAGTGTAAGGTAAATCTTTGTAATGTTGTCCCCCCCCCCCCCCCCCCCCCCTTACCCACCCAAAAAATATACTGTAAAATGAATTCAACATTATTTTTTTTCTATTTCAAAACCTTTATAAAAAAAACAACAAATCTGAAGCAACTGCCTTGGGTTCTTGAATTTTTACAAGCAACGATGAGGAGAGAAAAAGTAAAGAAGATAAAACGACAATAGAAAGAGAGAGACAGGGGGAAAAAAAAGAACATAAAGCAATACCCCAAGAGAGAGAGAGAGAAAGAGAGAGAGAGACAGACAGAGACAGAGACAGAGAGACAGAGAGGAGACCAGAGATCAGCAAAAACAGACACCAGTCAAGCGCACCAGACAACTGACCAACACACACACACACTGCAGGCACTATACAGGGCCAACATGACAATTTACCCAGGACAAAGAGTCCCATGCAGAACCATGACTGGGCACAGACGGCTGTAGAAAACAGAACACACAAGGCAGAAAATACACATTTTTACATGATATGCAGAAAATAAAACACATTAACAGATACAACAGAAAACACAGACACAACAGAAAATACTTAAAGACAAGAGAACATACGACATGCAGAAAAGACATATAACACAGAAAATATGTTCGACCCTTACAGCACTGAATATCAGCTGACGATTACTTCCCCTATCCTGAATTTCTGCTTCAGTGCTCTCCCCTTCAGTCCTGTCAGCCGATATTCTGGCGATAATGGTGCCAGAGGAGGGTTTGTTTATAGTGATCCATCATGCGGCTAACTGGCATCAACAGACTTGGGAAAGTAGTTTTGACACGGCAAACACTGCTTCTCCTTTCCCACGAGAATGTTTATAAAGCTTCGTGTGTGTGTATGTAAAATTTACCTAGGTACCCATTTTGCACTCTTCTGCACCTCAGAAACCCAGGAATTGAAGGAAAATTTGATTGCGCCAGTTTTCCTCCTTACAGGACTGAAGGGTAGCAGAAAGCTGAGCCGGAAAACAGGTTTGCTGTATAGAAAGGGTTAATGTAAAGCAGCATACCTATAGATACACAGAACTGACAAAATACACAAAACACAGAATAACCAACCATCTTGAGTGATTAGCACATTGGGTTCATAGCTGGAAGGTTGCAGGTTCAAATCCCATCAGATTCCTAGGTGTTTTCAGACTCCAACCAGCTATTATATCCAAAGAAGTAATAAATGTATATTTTATCGTAATTACAAAAATGTTTTAAGAGGGAAAAGTACATTGGTGAGTTGCCATATAACAATGTGATTTCATTATTTAGATTCAGGTGTATCAACCATTCTTTACCGATTGAAACAGGACGGGTCAACGGCGTTCCGCGCGAAAATCATCTTTGTATACAATGTAACATGAAAACGATAGGAGATGAGTTTCACTTCATAATGGAATGTCCAAAGTTTTCTGAGCTTCGGAAGAATGTCCTACCTCATGAATATTTGTATCCAAGATCCATGTTCACATTTTGTAATCTGTTCTCTCTGATAAAAATATGTTATTAAAACTTAGCAAATTCATACTTAAGAGTAAAGTTGCATGATATTAATGAAAAGGTTGACTATATTTTTATTTCTGTGAAAAATTCTGTGTATGAACGTATTCTATTAATGCAAATTATATATGTTACAGTTGATTTTGTTTGAAATCCTCCATGCCCCAAGAGGGGTCAAAGGCGAATTAAATCTTGAATCTTGAATCTTAGTGAGCGAGTTTGCTGTGGCTTACTGGGCCAAGCAGACAAGAATCATCCACCCCATTTAGGAAAGTGCTGCTCAAATTACTTGACCAAGACTGCAAGCACCTCAATCTCTCAGGCCCAGAGAATACCAGGATGAATAAGGACAGGAAACAGAGAGTACAGCCCAACCAAAAAATTCCCCCCTCCCCCACAGCGCACAAATCCAACATCACTCAGTCAAGAGTGCTCAATTTAGCATACCCCCTTTTCCTTTTACATAGTCCATGCATGGTGAGTTCTTGCTATAATTACCACCTGCTGGCCCAAGCTGGGCTGGGATAGAGTAATTAGCAGCTGAGATGAGCTGAAAGTGAGGGAAACTGACAGCTGTGCCCCCTAAAACAACAACCAACAGAATACACAAAACACATAAAACCCAAGAAAAAATACAACATACACCCCCTCCCCCTTCCTCCCCAAACTACTCACATAAAACGTGTAGTCCCCAGCAGGGCCCACAGCACTGGGTGTGGAGTGTGACTGGTGGGAGTGGAGAGGGTGGTGGTGAGGCTGTGCCGATGGAGGGGTGTGGGGGGAGGGGGGGAGCTGCTGCCTGGCGGGAGTGCTGCCGGGGGGAGTGCTGCCAGAAATGGGGAGTGGGGAGGCCCCTGCTGCATTGCTGCACCTGAGAATAGACAGACACACAGACAGACAGGTAACTCTTTAGCACCTGAAAACAGACAGACACAGAACTCTTTAGCACCTGAGGACAGACAGACAAGACTGACAGACAATTCTTTAGCACTTGAGGACAGAAAACTCTTTAGCACCTGAGGACAGACAGACAGACAGACAGACAGACAACTCTTCAGCACTGGCTGTAATGCTGCACCCGAGGACGAAGAGACAGACAACTCTTTCACTCTCAGGCACAGACCATCTATATCTGTTATTTGTTATGGGGGGGTTATTGTTTGTTTGTTTGTTGTTTTTTTTTGGGGGGAGGGTTCACTACATAAAATGTTGGTGGATCAGTGGTCTAGCGGTAACATGCCTGCCTAGAAAGCAAAAAAAGTCTGGGTTCAATGTGTGATGGTTCAATTCCCATTTGTGCCCAAAACTTTTCCCCCATCTACTAGACCTTGACTGGTGGTCTGGGTGCTAGTTTTTTTGGATGAGACGATAAACTGAGGTCCCTTGTATAACATGCATTTATGGAGGGAGCTGCATTCTGACTTCAGGGGAAAAAAGTGATATTTCACACATTAAAAAACCATAACTGCATGTATGTGTGTATATGTGTGAGAGTGTGTTCTCTCTTAGATACAATCTATTTGTGCCCCATTTTTTGTCAAGTTTTTTCTTCAAAAACACAAGGAATAAGACATCTGTGAAAATACCCAAAGTGGACATGAAGCAAGTTACCAAAAAACAAAACAAAACAAAACAAAAATTCAAAGCATGAAATAAAAAAGAATCACAACAAACATCTTAGGCACATTTGTTTAAACAAAAAAAACCACTGGAATAAGAGCACTGATTTAGAATAATAGACAAAACAACATGAAACAAAACCAAATCTTTTTTAATTAATTTATTTATTTATTTATTTTTCTCAAGTGTTTCCACTTACGACAGGTCTGAAAAGTTGCTGGCCAGTGAGGAAGAAGAGCCCTTGGAAACCATGGTGCTCTGACTCTGCATCACCTGGTCCAGAGGGACCTACACAACAAACAACAACAACACATCACCATTAGTCAGCTCTGCATCACCTGGTCCAGAGGGACACTACACAACAAACAACAACAACACATCACCATTAGTCAGCTCTGCATCACCTGGTCCAGAGGGACCTACATAACAAACAACAACAACACCACCATTATTCAAAGCAACGCCAACACACCTCAGTAACAAAACATGTCACTTTTGCACAACTATAATCAGAACAATGCATCTCAGCACAGAAGCATGCAACTTTTGCACAGCTATAATCATGACAAAATATATCTTCCCCTTGACTTTCTCCTACAGCTTATTAAAGAGTGGTTGTGACATTGCACCAAAATCTTTCAGGTAACTGCGTCTTTGGCTAGCCCTTATTCCCCTGGAGCGCCCATAAATGCCCGCAAACCATGTGCTTATTGTAACAGAGTGCAGATATTTGATCTGCCGCGACTCTGTACAACTTCTCGGCAACGATAGCACGGTCAGACAGTGGGAATGTGGCCTCTAAAAAGAGGCTGCATAAATACTACATTTTACCGCTATGGGCAAAGTGCATGCAGAGGACGGCTTTCGACCACCCCCCAACGATACAAAACGTAGCACAATTCACAGGTGTGGATCTAACGTTTTATCCACGACGCTGCGATTGGCAGTTCCGATCGCATGGGAAGTAATCTAATTATCGCCCTGCCACATCATTATGGGGGCTGCCATTGTTGTTTACATAAACAAGACTCTCGCGAGAGTTGCTGTCTATGCGTTAACAAGATGCCGCCATGTTCTTAACTTTACAGTGTTTAAATTGGTACAGTTTTAAGAAACTGATGAATTTTTAAATTTGGCGAAATAAATCTTATTATGAGCAATGGTTAGGATGGCTGCTGAGAGATGATTTGGAAACCTATAAAGCAGATTTAAAGGCTTTTTCAATTGGATTATTGTTAAGACTGATCGAGTAGATGAGGAATAGTTGCCTAGATACTGTTGTTTACAAGTTTGATAGAAGAGATCATGATTAACATACCAATAGCAAAAAATGTCATGATTCTTTTTTTTCTGTTTTGGTAAACAACTGCATGAATACAAAGCACCTGGCCCAGTGTGTACTTTATTTATTGCAGAATGCAGAAAATAACATCTCTTGCAGTCAAAGATAATATGAATACATTTCATCAGTTTTTTATGTAGTGACTATTGAAAGTTGTAAAAATTACTTCCCTTTGACACAAGTTTCATAGTGAATTAACTGTGTGTGACCTTGCGGGAATAAGGGCTAGTTGAACCTGGAAGAGCCCATCTTTCTTTATGTTAAACATTGCAAACTGGGTTAAGTTCATGTGTATCACCACACCACTGGCTAGCTGGCACAAAGCAAGTCATTGACTATTCTAGCTCTAATACACCAGCTACAGAGGTTTTCCTGTCTTCTTTTGCCAGGGCTCACAGGCGTCAGACACAATGAAAGATGCTGCACGAAGCAACAATATGGCAGGTGACCAAATTTCTTCTGCACGATTTTACCGCTAACTAAATACATTAGCTGCTTACCTCTGTTAGTACTGTACATTCGTATGAAGGCTGGTATTTCTCCTGAAAACAACAAAAAATGAACAGATGAGTATGTAACACTAAAACAGTAAATTAATGAATAACTTCAAAAAACCATCTAAAACTTACGTTAAAAAAAAAAGAAGAAAATGTACTAAAAAAAAAAAAAAAATTGCCAAAAAAGAAGTAAAAAGGTTCAGAATTTATACTGGATAAATTTCAGTGAATTTAATACAACATGCGGAAATAACACATTACACTAACAGCTGAAAGAAAACTACCACCACCACATAACACTAACACTGCAGCAGTACACAGACAGCAGGAGGGAAAATGAACAGAGTAATGTCATGCATGGTTGCTTACCTTTACAGCATCTGATCTCTTCTCCATCTTCTCTCTGTCAGTCTTATGCTTCCTGTCAGCTCCTTTGGGCTGAAAGACAGAGAGAAAGAAACATCGGCATCAGATGATCAATAGCTTTGTCTGTCTATGCTTTCTGTTGCCTTATCCGTTTACTACTTTTTTTTTTATTCATTCTTTTGTTTTGAGGATAATGGAATAAACACTCCAGTGCTTATCTACATCCAGTCCCTATGTGCATGCAGTTTTGTACTTGTTGTCAATGATTCCCATCAGCACACAATGACCCACTCTTCAGAAAAGTGGAACAGGCTTTAACATGGGCACAAGATATTCTGTGCGCATTCGTATGCATGACCTTGGTTTATAGTCTCATCTCAAGGATTTTGAGGGGGGTGGAGTCAGCACTGATGGTAACTCCAGGAGAAAAAATCCCTTTAATGGGTGGTGGCTTGTACATGGGCTTGAACCCAGGCTGTCAAACTGCAATGCTCCACACCTTTTTTTGGACTGGAACAGAGAGACACTGGCTTCAATAGTTTTTGCTACACGACCATTTCATTTCCCTCACCATTAAGGTAGCCACATTCTGACATCGGGGATACAGTCGGGAATTGAATCTACTAATTTTGCAAGGACAGGCAGAAGGTACCTCCCTGCTCTTTAATTTGAATTTTCAAATGTCATGGGTTCTTTTGACATGCACAAGTCTGTAAGCACACAGGTCTGACTGGTTTAGTCTCTCCTCCAAAAGACTTGACATTCAGTTCCGTTTTCTCACCAAACTGGGAAGAAAGCGAAAGGCCAGGAATTGAACCCAGAACCTCAGGGTTTACTCGTTAGCAGGCGGACGTCTAAACCATCCTGCCAACTTCCTTCTTACTTAGATAATCTAAAATTAAGTAACCTAATCTTATATAATCAAAAGAGCAATTAACCAAAACAACTCTTTATAGAAAACAACCCTTATCTTTCCCGGGAGGAAACAAAATCTTATAGGGCAGATGGGCTTATACAAAAGACCCCAGCATTCCCTTAAAAGATCTTGAATGAACAAATAACATCTGAAGTATTGCTGATGTAACTGCATTTTCATATTCAGTCAACCACTGAACAAGCATATATCGTTTTTCTTGAGCAGAACTAATCTGGAGGGGAAAAAATCGGTTAACAGCCTGCATCATAAATAGTTGGGTGACCTAAAAACTATCCTGGTGGGACAGTGATAGCACTAAGCCGTTCAGAGAATCAAAAGTTATATTTAGGTCAGGTATAAATCTGCTCCCTCTGCATGCCTCTTCAGTCGACAAATGACAATACTGGGCGACTTATCTATACATGTCCTGAAGGATTTCATGAATTTTTTTTTTTTTAAAGAGAAAGTTTGGTCATAGGATGTTTTGAGTGTTGTTTCTTTTTTTTTATATACTCAAACGCACATGTATCCATAAACTCATGCATGCACACATTATATTCTTTCTCACAGTCAGGTGCGCACACACACACATCAACACATGAAAAACACATTTAAACTTGCATACACGTACAATAAAACCACCAAAAGTTAGGCTGCAGCAGAACAGTTATGTTCTCATCCTCTTCCACACACATTGCGCACCCAAGCACCCACAAACAAACACAAGCCTGCACACCTAGACACAACAGATGACCTTGTGACCCAAGTCTTGACACCCGACTGTTGCAAAGCTGGCAATATTATCTCGTAACAGCAACCAGCATTAACAACGGCAGTCCTATTTCATCAACCTAACATACGATCTCAAAAAGTACATCGACCTCACTGTCAACGTGAAAAAAAAAAAGGAAAAAAAAAGTCCTCATAAGCAGAAGGTAAAAAGCATGAATGTTACTGTGATGCCTTCAGTGCCTGGGCTTTATCACAGTCCTTGATTAAACCACTGAAGGCAACAACAAAGTGAGAGGTTATATGATCAATGGTTTTCCTACTCATGCAATTCCACTTTACAGCTTAGTCTTTAGTGATCGACTATGACTCTCTGACTAGGAGGCTCGACTTGCACAGTCCTTATGTGCTGCAGCCCTGGGGGCTAGTTAGCCTTTGGAGAACATCTCTAACGCTGACTGTCCTTATGCCTCTTGGCCGAGAGAGTGGGGATGTACTGTGGGCAAGGCATTTCCACTATAATCAAATTTCTGCCCTGAGTCCGAAACAGCAGCTGCCTCCTCTGCTTTTTTGGAGGTTATCATCGAACAGGACAAACAAACAAACAAACAAACAAACAAACAAACAAACAAACTGTATGTGACAAATGCACAGAGATGGTTGGGATCAGACAACACAACACAACACTGGGTGGGATGGTGGGGAAACAGAATGAAGGGAAAGAGAGTGCTTCAGTAATCACACTGGCTTACCTAGCAGTACATGGAAAGAATTATTATTGTATAAAATCAACAATTTAATTTAGAAGGTAACAAAAAAGGTATCCATGGGCTAAAGTGTGAGTGTGAGTGCGTGTGTGTGTGTGTGTGTGTGTGTGTGTGTGTGTGTGTGTGTGTGTGTGTGTGGTGTGTGTGTGTGTGTGTGCATGCATGCGTGCGTGCGTGGGTGCGTGTGTACCTGAGTCCCCCTTTGTACTTACATCTCCTTGTTATCTATTTTCAGGACAGTTTTTTTTGTACAATTATTTCATTGCTTTTTTTATTTCTATTTTTGGCACAGTTATCTTTTATATGCTCAGAGCTCTACACTTGAATGATTGAATGTGATTCAAATACCAAACAAAAATCTCCAGTCCCATAAGGATAATTGTAGTACAAGACGAAAGACTGATAAGGAAAAAAGGAGTAGGGAATTGAGGATAGACACCCATATGCACATAATGTAGATAAACACACTCACACACATACAAGTGCATGTAAGCACAAACACACATGCACGCACGCACGCACACACACACACACATACACACAACACACACACACACACATACACACACACACATACACACACACACACACTGCACAAACACCAGTCAGATATAGACAAACAGTCTATAGTACTCCTTTAGCAAGGACAGAACTTAAAAAGTGTCACAGATAGATCTCCACAGTGAAGCGTGTGTAGTCAGTCTCTGGACCTGCTTGAGAAGTACTGGCAGCAACAGCTCAACGACGATCAATTCCATCATACTCCTATACAGACCCGCTTTCATCGTTATCATCATCATCATCATCGTCAGCAGCAGCATTATCATCCTCATCATCAGCATTATCATGACACAGCCCAACATCGCCAAAATCGCGGGTATGACTTTTCTTCAGCGCACATGCCAGAAGAAGGAACACAGCCCTGGGCTTGTTCGCTCAGTCAGTCCCATTCACTGTCAAGTCACCTCCACCACCAGCCTACTAGTCACCACTACCCCCACTCTCCTTCCTTCCTTCCATCTCTTATCTCCCGCCAACCGCTTTTTTATCACCGGTTCCAGTTATGACCGGTTCGGACACCTCAAAGCGGGTCAATGTTGTTTTGTGTACAGGCTGAAGGTCACAGACAGGAGATTACCACCTGACACACCCCCACCCCACACACATCCGCTGTCTTGACTGCTTGTAACCGACTGATAGCGTTAAGGTCGATTATGATGCAGTTTTGCTATCTCTCTTCTCTTCCCTGCCATCCAGTACTGCTCTTTGAAGTAATGCAGTCAGAAAGAGGGGAGAGAGGAGATAAAATGAGGAGGACAGGGGATGGAGTGGGTTCATGGTCAAAGAAAAGATACTGTGAATCTGTCATCACAGGACAGCGAAAACCAAACACACACAAAGCAAGCAAAATACAGGTACGCATGCACACAGGTAAAGCAGCGAGGGAGAGGAGATGGGCACTGTCCTCAACATGCTGGCCCCTAGAGAAGCTGAGGTCTCTGACGCCTTGCTCCCCCTGTGACCACACAGGTTATGGGACACCTTTACCTTTATGTACACAATAATCTAACAATAAGTCCAAGACAATCACAAAACAGTCTTCTGATACAAAAAAAACGAGCATCTCTTTGCCTGGTTCCTGTATCTTTTCCAAACTATTTTTGGATAATTATGTTTCAATAAAGATGCAAGTTCTCATTTTTATTCAAAGCCTCGGAACTCAGACAAAGATCCCGTCAGGTTGGAGGTAAAGAGAGGAGGTAACGATGATGTAGCCATGGGTTCTTTTACAAGTGCTGCTAGAGGGAGAGAGAAGCTCAATTGTTATTGATTGCGTGCGTGTTGAATAGGTCGAAGGCAAGCGCTTTGATTTGTTACTGCAAGATATAGCACTACATAAATTCCATGTATTATTATTATCATTATTAAGTACCTACACACTACTTAATACATCCATCTCTTGGTGTCACAACCACAACAATCAGAATGCAGGAACACAATCAGAAGAAGGCTGCAGCGTTGCTCTCACCTTGAAGACCTTGATCTGACAGGACGCGGCATGGAGCAGCTTGCTCTCCCCATCGCTGTGGGAGTGCGTCTCCACCTGGATCCTGAAGGGCACCCCTTTCTCTCCCCCCGTGCTTCTTAGGTGTGAACTCTGTGCTGATGGCGTGCACCTTGAAATACAGCCCCGTCTCCTTGGTGGGATCCCAAATGAACTCTGCCTGGTTGATTTTGTAGGCATCCAGATTGAAGTCCGTCAGACCGTATGACAGTGGCACGTCTGTGAGACACATGGAGAAAAGGGAGGAGGTTCAATTCTGTCTGTTATCAGACTGCATGCTGAGAAGGGTACGAAAATAGAGTTCAACAAGGATTCTATTGCAAGTACGTGTACACATCAAACTGAACCCACGACGTGGTTTAGGGGTGTTCTTCAGCGCACACAAGCTTTCAACTGTTTTGAGCACCACTATTCATAACAAGCTTACCTCATCTTTGAAGAAATTTGTGCAAAATCTTGCATATATACACAAGCATTTGTAACATCCCACAAACACTTGTTAACATGCTTCAATGTGAGCAAACACGCACGCACACACACACACACACACAAAACACACACACACACACTCACAGACTCATACGGAACCTGAACATCCCCATGATCCCCAAATCAAAAGAAGGCCACTCACCCACATCCAGAATCCTCTCTCCGGGACGCGCCTGTCTCCACAGGTCCATCTGCTCCTTCTCCATGTACTGCAGACGCCGTTCATGGAACAACACTCGCAGAACACTCTGCACATGTATGCAGCATGGTCACCACTCTTCCTCAACACTCTGCACCCAGCCACACTGAGTTAGCTACTATAGTATAGCCAACTGACACATGTTAGTTAAAGTCTGTCCCAAGCCTAAGGCTCATCAGGCCGGTGATTATCCCGGTTTCTGTGGCGTTAAGCAACTGAGAGTCGTAGACTCCCCCCTGGATAGGACGTCAGTCTATCGCAGGGTTAACCCCCAACACAAAGTTGGTACCCCTTTTACACCTAGGTGGGGTGAGAAAATAGCCGTAAAGTGCCTTTTCCAAGGGCACAACGCCATAGCCGAAAGCTGGGATCGAACCCACAACCTTTAGATTACGAATCCAACGCCCTAACCACTAGACTGACACATGCAAAAGGTAAAAAAAAGGTAAAAAAAAGGTAAAAGTGTCCCATAACCTAAGATGGTCACAGGGGAGCGAGGCATCAGAGACCTCAGCTTCTCCAGGGGCCAGCATGTTGAGGGCAGCACCCATCTCCTCTCCCTGGCTGTTTTACCTTCCCTGGCCCTGAAGAGGGCAGGTATCCATTGACAGCTGGGTGAACTGGGGGAACTGCACTGAAGCCAAGGCGTGCAAACTGACAGATGTATGCATTTTCAACATTCAGTGCCTGGTGATCTAGTGATTCAAAGGGTCTGTGTGTTTTTTTCTTTCTAAACACCAGTTCTAAATTAAATAGGAGGTGGCTTTTTGTGTGTGTGGGAAGGGGGGAGGGGTTCTTTTTTGGAGGAAGAAGATGATGGAGGCAGTGGAGTGGTGTTTGGATGTAGGGTTTATTTTTTTCCTTGTTACTGGCTCATCTTCAGTCACAAGGTGGTGCTACTTCTCTTATGATCTTCACAATCATACAGCCATAGTCTGGTCATAAACTGACAGTAAAAAAAAAAAAAGTCCACACAGATCTGCTTAATGTTATAACTGCCATAAGACCACAGACCAAAAGAGACCTTGAGCTGCTACTAGGTCACTTTGCTCTGTTGTGAATGCTGATGAAAAAGGTCTCTGTCCTTCTCACTGAGCCCAGAGCACACTTCGCTCTGAGTAGGAGCAGGATAGAGTTTTAAAAAATTCCAATACCAAATTCTCATGATGAAGCTTTGAATCTATATGATCTCCCTTCATATAGATTCCACTATTCCACATAGGCAGGCCACTCCAGCCCCAAGGGAGGGGGGGGGGGGGATTTTTCATGGCCAATATCTCCCACCTCCTTTCTTCACAGGCCAGATTTATACACTATGAACCAGGGAAGAGATAAAAGGAGCCTATTTTGCTTTAGAAATATATATTTTAAAAAATGGAGCAAGGCAACACAGGTGCTTTCTAATAAACCATGCATCACCTGCATCAAAAAAAGAGTGAGGAGGGGGGAACAAATTATGTTACAATTCAATCCCTGTTCCCTAATTTTTTTGTGTGATCGTGCAACTTGGGTATACATGTCATTACTGGTTTCAAGGAAACTTACTGGTTAAGAGCAACTCTTCTCAACCAGATGTTCTCTTCATTTTTTCAACAAAAATCGATCAGTGACAAGCTTCCCTTTGAAGATACGATTCAGCAGACCCTGCTACCATGTTCATTATTGGGCTCTATCACATATATAATGCCTTACACACAAGCACATGTATACAACGCTCTACCAAAGGCATGCTCCACTTCGCACGCTTACCCGAAGACATTTCCCCTGGTACTGTGAGAGATCCCCCAATTTCTTGACCTTGATCTCATAGGACTGACCTGAATGCATAGGAAATAAGGCTTACCTACATGTAACATGTCATGTACGAGTAACGCTGGACACATAAGTGTATTTTTTTCTGCCTTCAAACGGCTTTTTGTGCAAGACAAGAAACTCAAAAAAGTTCACCACAAACAATACTTGATGGTCAAACAAAAGCTGTTTTCACTTTAAATATAAAAAAAATCATATGAAATCAAATTTTTGACAAATTGGGCAGTCACTGCAAAGCACCAGAAGTTGCAAAATTACACTGGTTGCACACAGACTGTCTGAACAAATGTATCAACTACATCATCTGTCATTAAAAAGCAACATTCCACACACCGTTATTTTGGTGAAAAATTTCAAATGTAAATTAGTTACACATGCACTATTATCACAGTTTTAAATAAACATGGAACACTGATCCAAACCTAAGACATACAGTCCACATTAACTGACTTCACTTGCAAGGAAAAAGATAAATGAAAGAAACTGAAATTGCACTAAAAGAAGTCAGTGGTTTATCTAAATCATACACGCTCTTATTTGACTTTTAGTTTTTAAAAAAAAAGTGCAAACAGTCAGTGACCTTAACTCATGATAAAACTGAAGTCTTCACCTTGAGCAAGCTTCTTTCTCTCTCTCTGTGTTTCTCTGGGGACAAGATAGCCTGGTGGTCTGAGTGATGCGCTTGTAATCTGATTTTCCCTCTGGAGTTAACATCAGTGGCCACTCCACTCCCCCCAAAAGTCCTTAAGAGAAGTCTATAAACCAAGGTCCAGTGAGTGAATGCACGCAAAACACCTTGCGCACATGTTAAAACCTGTTCCACTTTTCGGAAGAGTAGGCCATTGTGTGCCTGTGGAAACGGATGACAAAACTTACAAATCTGCATACACACGAGGACTGGATATAAAAAAGCAAATGCATGCTTGTTTCATTATCCTGAAATAAAAGAATCTCCCTCCCTCCCTCTCTCTCTCTGCTTTTTCTGTTAAGGCAACATTATATAATTATCTACGATGGACATTTTAAACAGACATGCAATAAACATTTTTTAAAAGAAAATATACAAACCTTGATTCAGATATGTCAAGGTTTCCTCGTTCATCTTGACAGCAGGTGATGTTGCTGCTCCAAGGATATACTGGAAACTACACACACATACGCACGCACACACACACACACGCACACACACATGCACACACACACAAAACACACGCACACAGAAATAAATAAACCAGTAGACTAAGAGGTATTTCTGCTCTTAATTTTCAAAAGAAAGATTACTAAGGGTGAGCAAAAAAACGATTAAAAAAGCAAACAATTAAAACAAAAAAGGAAACATACGTATGAGAACACACAATCCAAATGTACACAAAGTAAAGGCCGACAATATATTGCCACACATGTACAAATCCCTGCCAGCTCGTTATAATTCCAAGGACCCCAAAAAAATATTTGCTTAAAACACAATAAAAGGAAAGCTATGATCACAGTTAAACTGAAAATGTCCAATTATGGGATCAGAATGCACACACATGGGTATGCACACACACACCACGCACACACATACACACACACACACACACCACACAGGGAAACTTACCCATTCTCCAGATTTTCTTGCTTGAAGACAGGTAAAGCAAGCAATGCTTCGCTGAAAGACAAACCACCATTCCTTTTTATAGCCTTTATAAAATATATTAAAAAGTTACAAATGTCTACATTCAAGCACTTAAACAACATTTGACAGATCATAAGCCTCTAAATTTAATTTGTTATATGCTCTAACTTCAAAATACTGCCTACGGCCATGAATCACACCTTGAAGCAGACATTTTTATAGTGCATTATTTCCAGAACGTCTAAGTGCAACTGTAAGCATTCTAATAAAAATAAAAGTGCAGTGCCCCCCCCCCCCCCCCCCCCTCCAACCTTCTGTATCGTGTATGTCCCTCTCCTGAACATGGTGGAATCAAAGAGTTCAACCACAGTATTTCTTGAGATTCTAGAAACAACCTATCAGAACACAGTGTTTCTCGAGATTCTAGAAACTGAACCCATCAGAACACACGTCTATTTAAAAAAACAACAACAACAAACAAATTCTACCTCATGTTGTAGCTGGAAGTGCCCAGCTCTGTGCCCAAACCAGAAAAGGAGCCGTCAAAATCAGCTGCCAGACCTCCGTCAATGTCCCATGACGCTGGTTCACTGCCGGTGGGGTGGGAAATCTTGCTCCTCTTTCCTGCTCCTCCACCACTGTCGTCCCAGGCATAGTTTGTGTCTTGCTGATCACTGTCAGGAATTTAAATACATCATATACTATATGTCATAGTCAGCAAAATTATCAGCTTATAAAGTTATAATTGTTATAACTCAACACTTAACCAATTGATACAAGTTCTTCATAACCTGCTAATGCTGTATTTCAGATTGCAATTATCCAGAAATTAGAAACAATGATTTGTATTACATAATCTAAATCAAAGTCTGGAAATCTATAGCCAGTATAGGGATATACAATATATATATCATTATTAAGTTAGAAAAGCAGACTTGTCCAGTCATGGATAGCAGAAAGAAATGAATTATGTTCCCTGTAACATAGATGGATTCCATTCCTTCACTTTCATAAAATAATTTAGCTAATACCCTTCTCTAATCATGTGAGAATATTGTATTTTCCCATTTGGATCAGGCAAGAGCTTATAAAAAACCAGAATAAAACAAGGACGTCAGCCAACACTGTACACTGGATATAGGCACTGGAGAAGCACTTTGCCTATAATGTCAGTTGATATCCTGTATTAAAAAACTGGACTAACTTCCCAGCTACAGCAGGCCTGGATCAACATGAATCTAATCACTGAATCAGTGCTGCCAGAGTCACTGTGACACTGTAAGAGTTTAAGAAAGCCGAACTCTTTGAGTCCTCCAACTTAATTGGGCTCTTCAATCTTTATTGATCACAATATTATAATCAGTAAAAGCAGCCATCCGCAGTACTGAAACCTGAGAATGACACAAGAGTCCCACAATGCTAATCCTTTCAAACATGATGACAGACTGAGTGAGTCAGACCATTGTTCAATCCAATGGTTGATATGCTGTACCACATGGAAAAAGTCAACAGATCTATGAATCGTATGATGACATGAGAGCGATTGGTCTACATATTTTTGTAACTCAAATGGGTCACATTTGTCACAGAAACCATGAATTTTCAAAGCCAGTGCTGATCTCACACTATGATTCTGATACACAGTCATTGCTTGGGAAACAACAATGTTGTCAAACATTTGATTCTCTTTTTTTCTTTAACCCTAGTTTTTCTTCTGCTTCTCTGTGTTGGGTTGTATTCATGGACTATGCAGAGTGAGTAGGTGAGTGAGAGGTGTGTATGTGTGAGTAGGTGAGTGAGAGAGTGTGTATGTGTGAGTGTGTGTGTGTGTGTGTGCGCGTGTGTGTGTGCGTGTGTGTGTGTGTATACATGTGTGTGTGTGTGTTCTGCACATTTTCTAATGCTAGTACCAGTTACGGTGTAACCACCTAAACATCCTGGTAAAAGATAAGCCCCTGAAAATTTAGAAATGAATTTTGCATGCTAAGACAGTGATACCTGAACTCCAAGAAATATTATCACTTGGGAAAAAATAAAACAGGTCTGTTGTTTTCACTCACCTCCCACCCCCTTTTCAGTTGTTAAACAAAAATTCAACTCCCCCTCCTTACTCAACTCTTTCTACTGTACTCCATTTACGAATATTGTCCTAAACCTTGGGAACCATGCATTGATGTAGACAAGGCAAAGTATAGAGCTATGCCTACTGATAACCACTGATACTCTATGAAAAGCAGAAGATTTTACCCCCAAATCCTGGAAATATATATAAACTATTCCTACAGTTTTTGCATAAAATAATTCGGCCATTTACTGATTTAGATGTAACTTGTAAGTGGTGAAGGCAGAGATGATAACTGCATTAGCCATTACTGAACTGTTTTGTTTTTTGTTGTTTTTTTTTTTTAACAAAAACAACGCATGCATCATGTATAAAATCAGTTGTGCTTTGAAATGGCATGCACTTCAGTGATGCAGCATCATCTTTGGGTTTTTTTGTTTTTTTTTCAATTTAATACTTCAAAATCAAATAGACAAAACACTTTTCAAGTTGTTTTGTTTTAAACACAATAGCTTTAACAATTGGCTCATTACACGACATTAGTAGTATAAGTATGATAAACAAAATTTTAATCTGTTTTCTCAGTATGTTTGTGTTTTCATGCACACATAGCTGCATAGCTGGGCAGGAGGAGAAAACTCTGGTTCCACTATAAGGTAAAAGAGGTAAGGAAAGTTCACTCAAAAAAGTTGATCTATTCTTTGGCACTGTTGATTACCAGATCCACAGAGCGCATGCTTAAAATTTTAACACTGAAGGGTTGTGCAAGTTTACTTGGTACTCAGATCTGTCGTAATTTCTTTATTTCAGTGATCGGTTGTATCTCACTGGGCCGATAGGCCTGGTTAATTGTAGTAATTCAGTAATGAATTAATTTTTCTTTTTTGCTACTCCTCTGACGTGCATGAGTGTCGACCGCACACACAAACCCAATCACCACAGACGCAAATGCGCGTGTATGCAAGCACACACATGATGTGAACTCTGCGATTCTGTCTTTTTCAATACTTCCATCCTGCCTGTCAAAACTAAGTTAACTTTATGATCACACACTGGCACTGCGTAGTTCTTTTATCGTAACGTACGTGCTCGCTGAACGAAGTCAGCTATAATCTATGACACATTTCAGAACAATGCTAGGTACCGTTTATCGCTACAATTTCTAACAAAGAGCACAGAGGCTGCAGACGATCATGCTGTAAGATCTCCTCACCTCTCTGTGGAGCAAAACATTATCTGAGTGTTACCCTTGCTCTTCTGCACAGACATAAACAATGGCGCCTTGGAGTAAGGACGCTAACTCTCTCGAACCATAACAATCGAAAAGGTCAAGGCCGTCAGCGCGGATGAGAACACTAAAATTTTGATGACCGATTTAGGTTGTGTCATATCTGTATTCGACTAACAGGCTACCTGGAGTCATATGTTTGTTTCAATTTATTTTATCTTTCTTTTCCGCTGTCCATTCCCCCTCCTCATAGAGATTTGGTGGGATGAGTCTGAGAAGGCAGGGTCTTTTTCCCCCATGGTTTGGTGGTGTTTGTTTTGTTTGGGGCTGTTTGTTTTAATTTGCTTTGCAATTTGGGTAGTGGATATTTTTGTTTGCTTTTGTTTTGTTGTTGTTTTTCAAGAGTCAATTAATGGTCAAACACGAGAACAAATGTTCTGATATTGACTTCTAACTTCTAAAACAGGTGGAAACATATTTTATAATTCTATTCAAAGCAGAGATTCTGTCTAAAAATTGTGGTTTCCCTCTGGCAAATAAAATACAAACTGACAACAATGTGATGATAGGTGATGGCTTAAAACCCTGAACATAAATGACCATCTACTGTTGTGCAAAGTAAAGAAAATTCATTAAAAACTAAACATTAACAAAAACCTGTACCCGCAAGTGTACCACTAGTAGTATGCATTGGAAGCTTACATTGTACTTTACTGAACTGTAATTTTTTTTTTTTTAATCACAGCAGACTTGTCTGCATGAAATTCAGGTCACTCTCCTTGGAAAAAGCACACCACCAACACTCCCTCTCCCTTTTTTCCTCCTTCTATTTCACCCTATCTGCACTGCATTAAATCATAATAAATACATGTAGCACTCAATACATGAGTTTTCTTTGTCTTCTTCTTTTTCAATTGTGCAGATAGTAACTATTTTTGTTGTCTGTCATGATATGAGTGAAAATGTGCTGCACTGCCAATCAGATTTAGTAGTAACACTGAATAAATAATAATAATAATAATAATAATAATAATAATAATAATAATAATAATAATAATAATAATAATGATAACAACAACAATAACAACAATAACAATAACAACAATAATAATACATGGAATTTATATAGCGCTATATGATATATCTTGCAAAAACAAATCAAAGCACTTGCATTTGACCTATCTATACAACACACAAGCAACCAATAACAATTAATAGTTTTCACAAATTTGAATGCACACACACACACACACACACACACACACACACACACACACACACACACACACACACACACACAAACACACACATAAATGTTATAAAATGAATACACTTTGGCAGGGTGATGGAGATTTCAGATGTTAAAGGCAGGGACACATAGGAGATGAAAACAGGAGGGAAAAATCTTAGGTTTGAAATAAATGTGTCTTGAGGTTGGATTTTAAAGTGTTTTAAGTAGGCTTTTGGCGAAGGAAGAGAGGGAAGTAATTCCAGACAGATGGACCAGAAATAAAGAGCGGGGGCCAACGGTAGATAGGTTGAATCTAGCCTGTATTCTTAAGGAAAAGGCAGCTGAGTGGAGGGAAAGAGAAGGAGTGTACAGGTGAAGACATTCACAAAGGTAGGAGGGTGCTGTTTTGTGGAGACATTTGCAACAATTTCACTAATCTTGTAGTTTTGTCTCTGTGTTATGGGCAGCCAGTGGAGAGATCACAAGAGAGGAGTAATGTGGTCAGATTTTTTTCTTTCTGAGGACTTATTGAGCTTCAGTGTTTTGTAAACATGTCACTTTTTGTTGAAGGGAGTCGATAGATTATGCTGGCAGACCAGCCAAAAGAAAACTGCAACAGTCCAGACATGAAAGAATAAGAGAAGTAATCAAGTTTGGATGATATTGATAAGTCAGGCCCAGCACATCCAACCTTGGCATGGGAGA
>CM060338.1:40224680-40229680 GCA_030674155.1 Stramonita haemastoma | reverse complement strand
TACATCCACAAACCTGATCGTCAGCAACCGGTCTGTCGAAATATCTCCCAAGCTGTCTGCCCAACTTGACGCCGACTGCCCAAAACACGAAAATCCATTCTCAATATCGGAGAAGGAGAGAACTTTGAGCTTCATGCCTTTGCCACGCTTGGACGTTTTCCCCCTTTGACCGAGTGTTCGGCTGAAGCACTGCTACTACTAGCGCCTTTCTGCGACGGTCGTCGCTCTCGTTCCAAACTGCTACTGCAGCGAGCTGTGGATGACGACGATGACAACGACGAAGGTGCTGAGGTAGATGGTGATGCTTTGCCGACACTGAAGGGATTGGTGTTTCCGCTGACGGAGGAAATGATGTCGGCCATGGCAGCCATTGTCAAAGCTCCGGTGATGGCGGGACTCTCGGCAGGAGCGGCAGGAATGGCGGCGGAGGCAGGGCTGCCCACACTGCTGCCCAGGCTGCGGATGCTTTTCACACTGTCACTGGAGACTGACAGCTGGTCGCCATGGAAACTGGAACATGTAGGAAAACATGACACAAAATGAACTTACAGTACCTGTAATATACACAACTTTAGTGTTCCTTAAACAGAACTTAAGCATGAAAGTGATTCCAAAATACACCATTGCAAAAGAATGTTGAAAAGACAGAAAATGGAAAAAAATTTGGTGAAACTCTATATAGATATAAACTCTACAAACTTATATCTTAATGGACCTTTTCCTACCGTTTATTGTTACTGACCTTTTCCAATCATTGATTACTATTTTCTCTTATTTGCAAAATGCTAACAATTAAATCATTCATGGTCTGCGCACTCCTTGACAGAACTTAGCAGCTAAATGATCTAAAATAATCTAAATGCTGTGTGTGTGTGTGTGTGTGTGTGTGTGTGTGTGTGTGTGTGTGTGTGTGTGTGTGTGTGTGTGTGTGTGTGTTGTGTGTGTTAAGTCTGTGTGTCTTAAGAACATTGTATCTAAACATTGGTGTGTGTGTATGCGTGTGTTTGCGTGTGTGCAAGCGCGCGGCGTAGAGTGTGAGTGTTTGTGACATTTTATTTGAAGTTATATAATGTTTGAACAAAAAAGAAATGTAGCTCCTTCGTGTGTTTGATTATGATTTGTATCAATATGCCTGTCAGTATTGTAATTGCCCTTCAGGGATGATTAAAGTGTTTTTGACTTTGACTTGACTTTGACTTTGTATTGGTACATGTATGTATCCAGATACTTTATTAGATGTTCACATTATGGGAGAGATCTGATGCGTGCCACATACATTCTTACTGATATAATAATATTATACATAATAATATATTATATCTGATGTCCCGTTTCCATGTTTTATGCTGTGACCCACAAAAAATTCTCCTTCTCTCTGGAGATATTACTATTGTAAGAAGGTGAAGAAAGAACTCCCAAGTCAAGTCAAAATTTTTTTCCAGATGGTACATCGAGTAAGCAATAAATTTGCTTCTTTTCATCAAGCCATATAAATGATATATAGCTAGTAAAACACACAGTCACACACACACACACACACACACACACACACACACACACACACACACACACACACACACACTCACACACACCAAACAAACAAACAAACAAACAAACAAAACAAACAAACAAACAAAAATAATCCCCCCAAATAACCACTTATAAAAAAAAAAATTTTTAAGCAAACAAGAATACTGATGGAGGCCACGCAGGGGTGTTATGGTAACATGGTTTATTGTTTCATTTAGCACAACAAAACAAAACAACACACAGCTCAAACAGAATGAACAAAACTGCCGTTTTCCAGTTTACATTATTCTTGCAGTTTCAGCAGTCTACAGCCCACACAGTTGTGTTCTGTCCTCTGAAATGCTGAACACTGCAAGGAAAGGCTGAGTGCCTGCCAGTTCCCTTTACTATTTCATACTCCACAGAAGACCAAATTTTGAGAATTATGTTAGCTTTATTTACTTATTTTTATTACTAATTACACTCCCTGAAGACACACGCACTGAAATACGAATCAAATTCTATTGGCTCGCAAACTTTGCATTGTAAAATATTATACTGTATTGAAATATCCTGTATAACAATGAATCATATTTCATCAGATAAATATTTTCTCAATGTTCTGCAATGTACTGTTTTGTGTTGTACCCCATTGTGTCATGTCACATCATGTCACAATCTGTTAGGCCTTTAACTTGTGTTACATTGCATCCTTTAGTGTTATGCTGTACTGAAGTGTTAATTAATAAATTATGTAATAGTCCATTGTGCTGTATCATAATACTGACCAGCTTCCATTGTAATGTGTTGCACTGCATTGCATTGCTGTGTGGGCAGTGTGTGTGTGTGTGTGTGTGTGGTGTGTGTGTGTGTGTGTGTGTGTGTGTGTGTGTGTGTGTGTGTGTGTGTGTGTGTGCTGTGTGTATATATATGTGTATGTGTGCAGTGTTGTGCATGCAGTGGAGCTCTGTTTCACGGTGTGTGTATGAGTGTGTGTGTGTGAGTGTGTGTGTGTGTGTGTGTGTGTGTGTGTGTGTGTGTGTGTGTGTGTGTGTGTGTGCAGTGCACGTGCGTGTGCACTTAAACAAATTTAAGAATATTATCACAATATCAGTACCAGAAGGAGTGAGATCAGATCTATGCAAGCTACATGCACGACCAGAGTCTGACTGAATATATGACTGAACATGAAAATGAGGCAATACTGTGTGTTCTGCATGGATAAACAATGCAAATAAGTTTACAGCTTCACATTAATCACAACAAAGGTTAACTGATACAGTGATAGTGATATACAATGAACAGGAAAACTTCTCCCATATCCTGTCTCAGTTAAGTCAATGTTTGTCATTACAATCTGTATGTACTTGTAACAGTAACATTAAAGCAATAAATATAAAAAAATCACAGTAATGAGGTCAATTGTACTTCTGATTTCTAGGCTTAGCAGTTAGTAAGCTCTGCTTTACACAACCTTTACATTGTTTAAAAACAATAGTACCACAAATAGGTAAATGGTACTTGATCTAACAAAAGCAGCAATGCGATCTTCTATTTTACAAGAAGAAATGATCCAAATTAAAATTACCCTCAGTTCAAAAGGTAAACGGCCTGAGACACTTGTTATGTTCACTTCTGTTTAAAGTATGTGTAGGCCTAGTCATTTCTGGGTTTGGTTTTCATGCTCACACACCTTCAACCCTAATCTTATGTACCTATTTTGACTAATGTTATCGGCACTATGTTTCATTTTCAATATCTAGAAACATCGCTGGTAATATAACATACTAACCCATTTCGAAAACACTCCTAAAATCCGTCTTCAGTCGATCGGCCTTTTTCCCCCCTGATCACGAGTTACGTCCCCTGCTCAAAACTTGTTTTTCTTTTCATGAAGACCTTGGGTGTAGGCCTAGCAGGGAAAAATGTGGAACACAAACGATTGCAGTAACTTCCCCAGAGAACAGTATACAAAACGTCCTCCTACTACAGCAACTTTTGATTTTTAGAATTTGACCGTAACATGCTCAATCGTGCACATAACTGACCAAAACAAACTCGAGGAAGGGTAGCCAACAACTGAACTAAATCTCTCGCGGACGTAGGCCTAGTTGGAGCTTGTGTGCTTCTGTATCCTAAATCTCAGATTAATTGGCCACACCCTGATTAAAAAAAGTAATACCTTACCTTGCTTGTGCAGAACGCCAGGACGTTCCAAAATAATCGAACTCGTCTGCCGCCGCCATTACAGGTGATGCCATACATGAAAACAAATTTTGTAAACAGTCTTGTTTTGCTCTCTTTCCAGAGCAGAGCCGCTCCCGTTGGGCGAAGCGTGCAGAAACCTTCGGTACACAACGGAGTTACGGTCCTTGACCTGAAACTGACAGTAGGAGTTTCACAACTTCTTCACAGAAGATCGTTTACCTGTCAACTGATTGGCCATTTTGAGGTCAGGGGTTACAGAATTTGTGTGCTGATTGGCTATGGCTGTCCTAAGGTCAGGGATCACGACCACTATGCACCACATGTGACCCCCACGCAGGCGTCTGTTCGAGGTGCTGGCGTACGCATGCTTGCTAGTGCGGGCGCGAGGATATGTGTGTGTGTGTGTGTGTGCGCGCGCGTGTGTGTGTAGATTATTTTTATATTATCTATTTATTATTTTTCTTCGAAGATAATGGAATCAGCACTTATGTGCTTTTCTTTTTTTTGCTTTTTTTTTTTTTTTTTACATCCAGTCCTCGTGTGTATGCAGTTTTGGCAATTAATTTTTTGTCACCTGTTCCCACCGGCACAGAACGGTCTACTCTTTTGAATAAAGGAACGGGTTTTAACGTGTGCACAAGATCTTCTGCATGCGTTTGCACACGGGACCACGGTTTATAGTCTAATTGGAAGGACTTTTAAGGGGTGGAGTCGTTGATGTTAACTCCAAAAATCCTCTTGAACGAGAATCGAGCCTGGGTGCGCATCACTCTAACCACCAGGCTATCTTATTTTAATTAATTATTCATTTATTTTTCTTTTATATCGAGGATAATGGAGTAAGCACTTGTGTGCTTTTGTACATCCAGTCCCCGTGTGTATACACTTTTTGTAAATCTTGTCATGTTCCCACCGGCCCACAATGGGAAAAGTGGAACAGGATTACGAAAAGCTGAACAGGATTTAACGTGTGCGCAATATGTTCTGCGTACGTTCACACACGGGGCCTCGGTTTATAGTCTCATCCCAAGGACTTTGGGGGGAGTGGAGTCGGCACTGATGTTAACTCCAGGAGAAAATTCCCCTCGAACGGGAATCGAACCCGGGTCGTCAAATTGCGAGCGCAATGTTCTGACCACAATGTTCCATCCGGCCTGGTGTGTGTGTGTGTGTGTGTGTGTGTGTGTGTGTGTGTGTGTGTGTGTGTGTGTGTGTGTGTGTGTGTGTGTGTGTGTGTGTGAATCAATCAATCAATCAAATTTTTATTTCCAGATGGTACATTG
>CM060338.1:40207180-40219680 GCA_030674155.1 Stramonita haemastoma | reverse complement strand
TTACCAAGTTCAAGTGTGGCCAGTTTCTGCTATAATTAGCACCAGCTGGGATGGAATGGATAGCAGCAGAGAGGAGCAGAAAGGGTGGGGGGGGGGGACACTGACAGGTGTGTAAAAAGTGAGTTTTACCTTTGTGTGTGCAGGTGAAGGATTTGATCTCCAGGACTCTGCAGCAGTATGGACGTCTGGACTATGTGGTGAACAATGGAGGGGGGCAGTTCTACAGCCCCGCAGCCAACATCTCTCTCAAAGGATGGAACGCTGTCGTGGAGACCAACCTCACTGGCACCTTCCTCATGTGCAGAGAAGGTGAGAGGAGAGGTTTTTTGGTTAACCTTAATGGGTAGGCGCTGCACTTGTGGCGACACGCTCTCACTGGGGAGAGCAGCCCGAATTTCACGCAGAGAAATCTCCTATGACATAAAGTGGGATAAAATAAAATAAAATAAATAGAATAACCTTCAACAAGTTTTCACCTTTCTTAGCAACGATCACATGGCAGTTGTTTTCCCCCATTTTCCGCTGCTCTTACTTAGATGCTGGTTGTTGAGCCCTAATGATCTAATCTTAGCTCACACATTGATTAAAAAAAAGTTTAAAAAAAACAAAACAAAACAAAAAAGCTCAGGCACTGACTGCATGGCAGGGTCCGACTTACCGCCTTCAAGATAGTGTGGTGGCGGCCTTTCCACTGTTACAGTGGAGAAAAGTTTCCACATGGATTTTGATTTCCGCCTTTTCAGTGCTGTGTGATACGTGTGTGATATTGTTCAGTGCTATATCCAAGTGTATTGAATGCAGTGTTCCCTTGTTGTTGTAAAGAAGTAAATTTGAATCAGTATATCCATATTGTGTAGGAGTTCTAACAAAAAAATTAACAGCTGGATTGGATGTTCCTGTCAGGTTGCTCTTCTTTGTTTAGTATTGAGAGTGGTAATTTTTGTGCTAGTGACGTCAATTGGTTGCATTTTCCCTCCTTAATTCAGTTTAGATTGACTTTGTGAATGTCAGGATTGTAATCTTAATGTTTTTATTTCTAAACTTCCTTCAATATTTTTTGTAACTAGTCCACCTGTTAATCACTTTTAAAGGGTTCAGATCTGGGAAAAATCTAGTCAATTTTGCTGCCTCAATCTAGGCTAGTGTGGTGCGTGTGTGTGTTGAGTGAACAGGGCTGCCGCACTCAGCGCGCTTGTCTTACGTAACGTAAGTTTTACCATCTTTCTAGCCAATCACCTCTTAGGCCTTCCGCGTGCAAGTGTATGATAGTTTGAGACACAGCGGTGGGGGGGGGGGGGGGGGTGGAAAAGAAAGGAGGGGTGTGGGGGTACAAAGAAGGGGTGCATTAATTTCAGTTGTGGACTGACTGATGCGGAATAGGTGCGCTGTGAGTCTTTCTGTGTATGATGAAAGCATATTACAATTGTATTTCAGTGTATAATGTATGCACATTACAATAGTATTTCTGTGTATAAAATGAAAGCACATTACAATAGTATTTCAGTGTATAATGAAAGCACATTACAATAGTATTTCTGTGTATAATGAAAGCACATTACAATAGTATTTCTGTGTATAATGAAAGCACATTACAATAGTATTTCTGTGTATAATGAAAGCACATTACAATAGTATTTCAGTGTATAATGTATGCACATTACAATAGTATTTCTGTGTATAAAATGAAAGCACATTAAAAATTTTCATTAGCATTTCACTGTATAATGGAAGCACTTTACTGTGTGTTTTCAGCCTACAGTCAGTGGATGGAAGCCAATGGCGGCAGCATCGTCACCATCATCACTGACATGTGGAAGGGCTGGCCGGCTATGAGGTCTGTCCATGTAGACACAGGAGCGGGAACTTTTTTCTTTTAGTCCTCTCGCTTTCCCCATGTTAAGGTTAAGCAGCATCGAGCGTGGTTACCAGTTGGATGGGTGACCGTTTGTGTGCCTTGGCTTCAGTAAAGTCTCCCAGTTCCCTCAGTTTGTAAATAGGTACCTGCCCTCTTTAGGGTTAGGGAAGGTAAAGCAGTGAGGGAGAGGAGATGGGCACCGCCCTCAGTATGCTGGCCCCTAGAGAAGTTGAGGTCTCTGATGCCTTGCTCCCCTACAACCAAGTAGGTTAGGGACACCTTTATATATGATGTAGCTTATAATGATATTTTTCACACAAATACTGTTTTGGGAAACTAAAAACAAGCTGCAGCAATTTGGTAGATGGTTGAATGTGAAGACAGCTCCATTACATGTCATAATCTATCAAATGTATTAATCAGTAAACTAATGTGGTAAGTTTCTTCCAAAGAAATGCACACAGCTTTTTAATTCATAAATAATTTTCCTTTTTATTTTATATCTTTAAGGTCTTTGCCTCATCCCAAATCAAACATAATTGTTTTGTATTTCAGTAAAAGAGAGAAGAGAGAGAGAGAGAGAGAGAGAGAGAGAGAGAGAGAGGAGAGAGAGAGAGAAGAGAGAGGAGAGAGAGAAAATGCTTTTCAGTCAAAGGGAGCTAACTAGTCTAGGGCATCTCATCCAAAGGAGTTCTTTCCCATGGATCAGTCAACTCTTTCTATAAATTTTGATACTTTTAGTGGGGGCTTGATTTGACCAAAAGTAAGTACTAAAAAAACACATGTCATTTTTTGTATTTATATATATTTTTTTTTTAATATGCGTCCTTACTATAGCTATGTATTTTACAAGGGTTTTGTAGTGGTTTTGTATAATGGTATTGGAACACTTTCTTGGTCACTCACATTGCATAAAACACTAAAATGTGTTCCCATAACCTATGGGGGACGGGATGGCCTAGTGGTCAGAACACTGCGCTTGCAATTTGATGACTGGGGTTCAATTCCCATTCGAGGAAATTTTTCCCCTGGAGATAACATCAGTGCTGACTCCACTCTCCCCAAAAGTCCTTCAGATGAGACTATAAACCGAGGCCCCGCATGCGAACGAATGAATGAAGATAAAGATGATGACAAATAATGAAGATGATAATGATGTTGATGATGATAATGATAATAATGATGATGATAATGAAGAAAATGATGATGATAATGAAGATAATAATGAAGATAATGATGGTGGTGATAATGAAGATAATGATACTGATGATGACAATGATAATAATGATGATGAAGAAGATAATGATGATAATGAAGGTAATGATTATGATAATGAAGATAATTATAATGAAGATAACAACGATGATGAAGATGATAATGAAGATTATAATGATGAGAGTGATAATAATGATGACGATAATGGTGATGATAATGAAGATAATGATGAAGATACTGATGATGACAAAGATAATGAAGATAATGAAGATAATGATAATGATGCACTGTGCAGCCATTCAGGGGCAGCCAGAGCGGGTGTGGAGAACCTGACCAAGTCTCTGGCCATAGAGTGGGCCTGTCAGGGCGTGCGTGTCAACTGTGTGGCCCCTGTGAGTCTGTGTGTGTGTGTGATGATGATGATGATGATGATGATGATGATGATGATGATGATGATGATGATGTCTCTGGCCATAGAGTGGGCCAGTCAAGGTGTGCGCATCAACTGTGTGGCCCCCGTGAGTGTCTGTGTGTGTCCGCCTTTCTTCATTGTGTGTGCTCACATTGTTGTGTCCTTGTTCAGCCAGAGCATGGGTTGTGGTTACCTTACATACAGACACATACCCTCACAAGCTGTGCTGAAACACATGAGTGTGTTTATACACAGACATGTGTATATATATATATATATTTATTTATATATATATATATACATATATATATATATATATATAATAGAAGAGAGAGAGAGAGAGAGAGAGAGAGAGAGAGAGAGAGAGAGAGAGAGAGAGAGAGAGACACACACATACATATGCCCTAGCTCATGCATGCTTGCACATACACACACATGCATAATATACACACATGTGCATGCACGCACACATGTGAGCACCCCTCCTCCCCAACACACTCCACACACACACACACACACACACACACACACACACACACACACACACACACACACACACACACACACACGGGATGGGAGGCAGGATAGCCCATAGCCATCGACAAAACTGCATACACACAGGGGACTGGATGTAAAAAAAACCCACTCAAATGCTTTCTCCATGGTCCTCGAAATAAAAGAAGAAAAAAAAATGTAAGAAACAAAACAAAACAAAAAACTCACCTAACTGCGCTTTGATTTGTTTTTACAAGATATAGCGCCATATAGATTCCATGTATTATTATTATTATTATTATTATTATTATTATTATTATTATTATTATTATTATTATTATTATATCATTACCATTATTATCATTATCATTATTATTATTATTATTATTATTATTATTATTATTATTATTATTATCTCTCTGTCACCAGGGCAGCTCAATCTACTCAGAGACGGCAGCAGCCAACTATGGTGACCGGGACATGTTCGGTGCTGTGGTGGACAAGATACCCCTCAAAAGACTGGGCGCCACTGAAGAGGTAAACCTGAATCAGTATGAAGATACCATTAGTTTTCCTTTTTATGGGATATGTCATGATTTTTTTGTGTGTGTACTTTAGGGGGATGGTATATCTCAGTGGGCAGAGCGTTCGCTTTCCCCCAGCCAATGTTAAGTCAAGTCAAGTCAAGTCAAAATGATCTGTATTGAGGATAAAAGATTAAGTTTACACAACTTTTTTTCATCCTGCCCTCACTAAAAAAAAATCATAAAAGCAGCGTCGAGCGTTGTAACCAATTGGATAGGTGACTGTTTGCATGCCTTGGCTACAGTACAATTCCACAAGTTCACCCGGCTGTAAATGGGTTCCTGCCCTCTTTAGGGTCAGGGAAGGTAAAACAGCAATGGAGAGGAGATGGGTGCCGCCCTCAATATGCTGCCCCCTAGAGAAGCTGAGATCTCTGATGCCTCGCTCCCCTATGACCACATAGGTTATGGGACACCTTTACCCTTACCTTTACCCATTTACTTCGGGGGGGGGGGGGGGGGGGGGGGGGGGGGGGGGGAGGAGGGGGATTTGGGCCTAACGCCTCGGGCCACCCCAAAAATAGAACTATTCTGTTGAAGCAACAAGAGAGAAAGGCCCATGCAAGCACCGCAGTGCTTCACAAGCTGAAGTTCCTTACCCTTACACAACTGATTCAAACACGTGCCTTTAAAATAACAGGCCAGGTCTGGAGCCCTTCGCTCTACGCTACGTAATAATGTGAAATCCCGTTCACCCTTCTAAAGTGTATAACCTTTATAAGTGTGTGCGTGCAGGCGTATGTGTGTGTGTGTGTGTGTGTGTGTGTGTGTGTGTGTGTGTGTGTGTGTGTGTGTGTGTGTGTGTGTGTGCGCGCGCGTGCATGCGTGCGTGTGTGTGTGTGTATCATTTGTTATTGATTGCTTGTGTCTTGTATAGGTCAAAAGCAAGCGCTTTGATTTGTTTTTGCAAGATTTAGCGCTATATAAATTCCATGTATTATTATTATTATTATTATTATTATTATTATTATTATTATTATTACGAGACAGGTGTGTACAGTGATGCATTGTGGGTGCAGGTCTCGGCAGCTGTCTGTTTCCTGCTGTCTCCGGCAGCGGCCTTCATTTCAGGGGAGACAATCAAAGTGGACGGGGCAGCCAGTCTGTACATGACCTCTTGGGAAATTCCTGGTGAGTGGTGGTGGTGGTGGGGGGGATGATGTTGTGTTGATGTAGTGTGGTGTGTGTTGTGGTTTGTGGTGTTGTGTGGTGTGTGTGTATGTGTGTTTTTATTTGTTTATTTATTTTTTATTCTTTTATATCGAGGATAATGGAGTAAGCACTCATGTGTTTTTTTTTCATCCAGTCCCCGTGTGTATGCAGTTTTTGTAAATCGTGTCATCTGTTCCCACTGGCACATGAAGGCCTACTCTTACAAAAAGCGGAACAGGATTTAACATGTGCCCAAGATGTTCTGCATGCGTTTGCACACGGGGCCTCAGTTTATAGTCTCATCGGAAGGGCTTTGGGGGAGAGTGGATTCCGCACTGATGTTAACTTCAGGAGAAATATCCCCTTGACTGGGAATCGAATCTGGGTCTTCAAATTGCCAGCGCAATGTTCTGACCACTAGGCTTCCTGTCCCATGTAGTGTAGTGTAGTGCAGTGCAGTGCAGTGTACATTAAAGAATGCACAAGCTGCCATGTCCAAAATGTGGTCAGTTCAGGTTATAACTAGCACCAGCTGGCCCCAGCTGGGCTGGCCTGGGCTGGAATGAATAGCAGCTGAGAATAGCCCAAAAGTGGGGGAGACTGACTGCTGTGGGACCAGAATTCTCACCAACTGCTGAAAGTGCTGGGCAGAAGACAACAAACTTGAGTCTGGAAAATCCATCCCTGGGTGGTGGGAAATTGAACCCAGGTATCGTGTGTGATAGGCAGAGATGCTCACCACTCGACTATGATGTCTTCAAATGGGAGAAAGCTGGTGTCTTCAATAGTGCACCGCCCCCACAACCATTCTCGGTCAAAGACTTGTTTAGCGTAGTGTAGTGTAGTGTAGTACATTAGAGTGCATCAGTAGAATAGCAATGCAAGCACATAGGGAACATCCTTCTAGCAGTGACACCTCCATGAGAAATTGCCCGAGAGAAAAAAATCATAAGCAAACTTAACTCTGCAGCAGATGTGCAGCAGATGGCATTTTCAGTATTGGAAATTCTTAAGGACATGCAGTGCATGTGACATGTTATTAGTGTAGGTAGATGGACTGAAAGTAGCAATTCTTTTTCTTTCAGTTCATTGTATTTCACCTTATTTCATTTTATTTTATTTTTTGTGAGAGGGGCTTCTTAAAAATGTTATTTTGGTTTCATTCTGTTTTCACTTTCTTCTATTTTTATTGTATTCTCCCCCCCCCCCCCTTTTTTGATGTTTAACTAGAATTATTTCAATTCATTAATTTTTTAAAATTCTTTTATTTCATTTTATTGATGTATGCCAATTGCAATTGCAACCAGAAAGCAGCCACAAAACCTGATTTCATCCACCCCTATCCAAAATAAAAAGGTAAAAAGGTAAGGTAAACATGTCCCTTAACCTATGGGGTAATAGGGGAGCAAGGTATCAGAGACCTCATAAGAAATGAAGTGAGGTCCATCCAAAATATAAAGCTGAATTGAACTAAAGCAGAACAGAAGACTGGACAAAACAGCAATAAATAAAATATATAGAGTGCAGGCACAACAGGTACTGGCAGATTTATTTTTAAGGGGGGTATTTATAAACATGAAAAAAAGAATAGGCCGTGGTTACACAGCTGTGCACTGTTTCCCCCACTTTCAGCTACTCTCAGCTGCTAACCATTCCATCCCAGCTTGTGATAGTTATAGCAGGAAACTGACCACATTAATTTGGACTTGGTGAAAGGGAAGGGGCTAATTTTAGCACTTGGGGCCCTGGACCCCTTGACTAAGTTATGCTGAATTTAGAATTGCATGCAGTGCATGTGGTGGCATAATGTTTCACTTATCTTAGGCTCAGTCAGCATGCCTGGTACAGGAGGGGGGCATGTGTTGTTTCCCCTGAGTGAACTGGGCTGGGGGTGGGGTGGGGGAGGGGTAGGGAGGGGGGAGCCCATGTGTTTGTCAGTTAACTGGGCAGGGGGTGGGGGAAGGGGGCGCCAGGGGGGTGAGGGTGGGGAGGAGAGCCCATGTGTTTCTTGTGAGTCCAGTGAACTGGGCAGGGGGTGGGGTGGGGTAGGGAGGGGGGATAGGGATGGGGGGGAGGGGGAGCCCATGTGTTTCTTGTGAGTGAACTGAGCAAAATGGAGCCTGTTTTCGCTGACCAGGAGAAGTTTGTTGAATGTTTCTTCTTCCTGCATCCAGACCTGTAGTTTATTCTTAACATGTGTCTGCCCTCTGTGTTCCCTTCTGCTCATGCCTGGTAGCCTGTGCTTTCTTGTTTATATTCTCCATGTTGCTTCCGTTCTGTGTGTGTGTGTGTGTGTGTGTGTGTGTGTGTGTGTGTGTGTGTGTGTGTGTGTGTGTGTGTGTATGTGTGTGTGAGAGAGAGAGAGAGAGAGAGAGAGAGAGAGAGAGAGAGAGAGAGAGGAGAGAGAGAGAGGAGAGAGAGAGAGAGAGGGAGTGCATGTGTGTGTGTGTGGGGGGGGGGGTGTGCTGGTGTGTGTGTGTGGTGTGTTGTGTGTGGTGTGTGTGGTGTGGTGTGGTGTGTGTGTGTGTGTGTTGTGGTTTTGTGTGTTGTGTGTGTTGTGTGTGTGTGTGTGTTGTGTTGTGTTGTGTGTGTTGTGTTGTGTGTGTTGTGTTGTGTGTGTGTGTGTGTTGTTGTGGTTGTAGTGTGGTTGTAGGTGTGTGTGATGATGATGATGATGATAACAACAACAACAAGAACAACAACATTAACAACAGCAACAAGGATGATGAGAATAATAGTGATAATATTGATGATACTATCATCGTCATCATCATGATCATCATCACAATCACCATCATCATCATGATCATCACAATCATTATCATCACAATCATCATCATCATCATCGTCATCATCATCATCACAATCATCATCACAATCATCATCACAATCATCATCATCACCATCACCACCACCACCATGATGATCATTGTTGTGTGACTGTTTCATCATCAGAGCACCAGAAGAGCAAGGCCTTCACATGGGAGGATGACCTGAAAAACCAACAGCAGCAGCAGCAGAGCAGTGCAGACCCTGTCCCCTCCAAATCTAAGCTATGAGTTTGGAGCAGCAATGTCCCATAGTGCAGACTCTGTCCCCTCCAAATCCAAGCTGGGAACAGCAATGTCCCATAGTGCAGACTTTGTCCCCTCCATATCCAAGCTGGGAACAGCAATATCCCATAGTGCAGACTCTGTCCCCTCCAAATCCAAGCTATAATCTTTGAGCAGCAATGTCCCATAGTGCAGACTTTGTCCCCTCCATATCCAAGCTGTGAACTTGGAACAGCAATGTCCCATAGTGCAGACTCTGTCCCTCCAAATCCAAGCTATGATCTTGGAACAGCAATGTCCCATAGTGCAGACTCCGTCCCCTCCAAATCCAAGCTGTGAGCAATGTCCCTTAGCCAATGTTGCTGCCAACCTTCCCCCCTTCTCTCCTCACCCCCCCCACTTGCATGCTAATATGCGTACACACACACACATGCACACACACACAGAGGCATGCATGCAGCATACACACATTATGTGCAAAGGTGACCATCACATTTTATTTTATTTTTGTAGATGCATATGTATGCACGCATACACACATGCACAGACATACACAAACATGCATGGATGCATGCACGCACATGCATACACACACAAATAGACGCGCACAAACACGTGAGCGCACACACTCACACACACACACACACACACACACACACACACACACACACACACACACACACAGATACACACACACACACACACACACACACACACACACACACACAACACACACACAACAGAGGCGTAGTCTTGTCCTACTAGTGTTGTCTTGAAGCCATACCATTTGGTGGAAAGATGTTTGGAAATGTACACATATGTGAAACATACAGCTCTACATTCATGAAAGTATAAACATTTATACATTATGAAATATATATGTGGATTGTACACACATGTGTACAGACAGTTTACAAAAGTACACATAAATGAACTATATCAGCAATATATTTGCTCATTATATAATATACACAGGAAGTTTGCAAATGTAGACATGTATAAAATGTGATGGTCACCTTTGCTCAAGTGTGTATGATCAAGATATTTGCATTTATTAATTTCATTTCATTTATTCTTTTATATCAAGGATAATGGAATAAGCACTTGTGTTTTTTTATGTTTTTTTTAACATCCTGTCCCGGTGCATATACAGTTTTGTAAACTTTGTCATCTGTTCCCACTGGCACACAATGGCCTACTCTTTTGAAAAGTGAAACCGGTTTTAATGTGTGTGTAAGATATTCTGCGTGCATTCGCACAGGGGACCTGGGTTTATAGTATCATCTGCATGGTATACTTAGTACACACATGTATACTCAGGCAGTCAGCATTGTGTGTATGTTTGAAATATGATGGTATGCACTGTACGCTCTTTGTGTGTACCCAAGATGTTTCGCAAAATTCATATGCAGGTGTACAAAATGTGATGGTCTGTATTGTAAATAAGTGTATTCACTCAACATCTGTGTGCACACCATAGCATTACATTTTTTTTATGCCAGTGTTTTAGTTACTGGAAAGACCTAAAAGAGAGAGAGAGAGAGAGAGAGAGAGAGAAAAGAGAAGAGAGAGAGAGAGGAGAAGAGAGAGAGAGAGAGAGAGAGAGAGAGAGAGTGCATAGGGACTGTGGACTCCCGACCCCATGGATGAGACATGATGCATCAGGGTATGGCTGTGGCGGGGAAATTGAAATGAGTGCGTGGGAACAGCAGGACAGGGACATCACAGAAGATGAGGCAGCAAAAAAAAAAAAAAGGTTGCATGCAGAATGTTGTCATGCTTTGGGTGTTGTTTCTCCACAGACATGTTTTGTATACTGTCAGTAATAATCATTCAAAATGTTATATATAAAACTTGTCGGTGCGTTTTATGTGGTTGTGATCATGAATAAAACCCGTGAGAAAAGCAGAAGACAGAGAGGAATGAAGGGAACTGGTTGTCAAGTCTTTGGGGGGACTATCCCAGACTACAGGATAGATAGATAGTACCTGAAGCAGGCTCAAGATTATTTGTAAAAAAAGAAAAAGAAAAGAGGAGATTGTTTTGCAGTTTTCTGTGTGTTTTTTTCCAGGGAGAAAAAAAGGACTAACTTACTGCCTACTTAATAGATGTGTTTTTATACTTTTGGTTTTGTGTGTTTTGTTTGGCTTTGGGCTACATTTCCATACACAAAGCTGGTTTATGTTGTTAATTTCTTTATATTTTTTGTATATTTGTTTTTATTTTGTGATTTCAACTGATGTGTTATTTTTTTTGGCGTTTTAAAAAACAAGTTATGATGTTATTCTGATTGTTTTATTAATCTGATTGATTTTTATGTGACAGAGTATCATTCTATTTCTAATCAATCCGGTGTTATCTTTAAGCTGTTATTTATATTTGTGATTTCAACTGATGTGCTATTATATTTTTTGGCGTTTTGAAAATAGAAGTTTCTCGTGTTTAAAACTGTATGTGCTTTATATGACAAGTATCAGTCATTTCCAATATCCGGTGTATTCTTTAAGCTGTTAATTGGAGAAGGAGAATAGTTTTGTATCAAAGAATTGTTGTTATTCGTGAATGAAAAAAAATAATAAAACACACACATACACACAAAAACGCGGAGTGGACTGAGTCTGTGTCTGTGTATTTGCTAATTTCTATCTTATTTTTATTTATTCTATTCTTTTATTTTGGAGGTAATAAAAGTGGCTCTCATGCGCTTTTTTTACATCCATTCCCCATTGGTATGCAGTTTTGTAAATTTTGTTATCCATTCCCACCAGCACATAATGGCCTACTCTTCCAAAAAGCGGAATGGGTTTCAATGTGTGCGCAAGATGTTCTGTGTGCGTTTGCACATGGGACCTTGGTTGATAGTCTCATCCAAAAGACTTTTAGGGGCAATGGAGCCAGCACTGACATTAACTCCAGAGGAAAAATCCTCTTGAATGAGATTCGAACCCAGGTCAGCAGACCATGAGCACATCACTCCAATCACTGGTGCTATTAGGTGCTTCAGTTCAAAGAGAGAGAGAGAGAGAGAGAGAGAGGAGAGAGAGAGAGAGAGAGAGAGGAGGGGAGAGAGAGAGGGCGTATATGCAGAACATCTGACGCGCACATTAAAACGGGAAGACTAGGCCATTGTGTACCAGTGGGAACAAATGACATAATTTACAAAACTGCATGCACACCGGTATTGTATGTAAAAAAAAAAAAAAAAAGCATAAGAGTGCTTATTGCATTATCCTCAAAGTAAAAAAAAAAATCATTCAAGAAATGTAAAAGACTGCTTCAACGTAACCTCCCTCCCCTCTACAGATAAAAGTCACATTGTTAAATCAGTATACAGCTATCATCTTCCCCTGTATTATTCTTCTGCTGACGTACAGCTAAAGCCATCCAGAATTACCCTAAGCCTATGATTCCCCCTGAAAGTGCAGCGCAAGCTCACTATGATTTGCCTCCCTTGGACTACGCGGTGCTGCATTTTTTTTTTTTTTAAGTGTGTGTGTGTGGTGTGTGTGTGTGTGTGTGTGTGTGTGTGTGTGTGTGTGTGTGTTCCCTCCTGCACTGATGAAATAAATTTTGTTTTTTTTCTGCCTCATCTTCTGTAAGGTCCCCCGTCTTACTGTTCCCACACAGCTCATTTCAATCTCTCCCCACAGCCATACCCAGATTCGTTATGTCTCATCCTCAGGACCAGGAGTCCACAGCTACAGGGAGCCTATCAATATTAGGCCGCCATGGGG
>CM060338.1:40189680-40192180 GCA_030674155.1 Stramonita haemastoma | reverse complement strand
CTCACACACACATAATATTGTAATGCGATATATTATAATGTGCACCTGAGGAAGGAGGGTAGGCAGGTAGGTAGGTAGGCTGTTCCTATTAAGAGCAACAGTTTTGTTGTCAGTGAATCGATTTGTCGTGTAAAAATAAAGCGTGACTCATATATGGGAGAGACAGGGAGGGAGGGAGGGAGGGAGGGAGAGAGAGAGAGAGAGAGAGAGAGAGAGAGAGAGAGAGAGAGAGAGAGAGAGACAGAGAGACAGAGAGACACAGAGAGACACAGAGAGAGACAGAGACAGAGACAGAGACACAGAGAGACAGAGACTTCATTTGATTCCATTCTTTTATATCGAGGATAATGGAATAAGCACTCTTGTGCTTTTTTTTTTTACATCCAGTCCCCGTGTGTATGCAGTTGTGTAAATGTCATCTGTTCCCACCGGCACACGATGGCCTACTCTTACGAAAAGCGGAACAGGATTTAACGTGTGCTGAAGATGTTCTGTGTGCGTTCGCACACGGGGCCTCGGTTTAAAGTCTCAACGGAAAGACTTTCGGGGAGAGTGGAGTCAGCACTGATGTTAACTCCAGGAGAAAAATCTCCTCAACCGGACTGGAACCCAGGTCGTCAAATTGCTAGCGCAATGTTCTGACCACTAGGCTATCCGAGAGAGAGGAGAGAGAGAGAGAGAGAGAGAGAGAGAGAGAAGAGAGAGAGAGAGAGAGAGAGAGAGAGAGAGAGAGAGAGATATGGTATATGGTGTTTTCCTACAAGCGGGCTTGAGGCTACTTTTACAATGATTAATGATTGGTGCTGCTTAATTGAATCAGGAAGGGAGTTCCACAGCATAGGGCCTGAGTAGAGTAAACTAGATTTGAAAAAGTCTATTCTTGGGATGGGGACACTTGGCTTTTAAGTATCTCTGGAATGATTCATTGGGAACTTCTCTGTTTAGGATGTGGGAAGAGTTCCTGCCATTGTCTTGAACATCATGATTAATTTGTTATATTTCAGTCTTCCGTGTAGGGGAAGAATATTCAACTGAGTATAATCCACTTCTAGCAAGGTTGTTTTCTTTACAAGGACCAGTTTAAGAGCACGTTTATACAGACTTAGTAACGGTTTCAAAGGACGGGATGTAGCCCTTTGTCTGATTTGATTTGAATTGATTTATTCTTTTATATCGAGGATAATGGAATAAGCACTCTTGTGCTTTTTTACGTCCAGTCCCCGTGTGAATGCAGTTTTGTAAATGTCATCTGTTCCCACCGGCACACGATGGCCTACTCTTACGAAAAGCGGAACAGGATTTAACGTGTGTGTGTGTGTGTGTGTGTGTGTGTGTGTGTGTGTGCGTGCGTGCGTGCGTGCGTGCGTGCGTGCGTGCGTGCGTGCGTGCCATGTGCGTGCGTGTGTGTGTTTTTGTTGTTTTTTTGCCGGGCTGGTTTGTCTTTAGCCTTTCTCAGCAACACAGCCATGTCAAGGCCGGTATGTCTTTGAAGTGTACATCTAGACCGGGGCCACTTAAAGCTTGAAGAAGCGGAGGAAAGCAGAATAAAGGAGGATGTCCTTACCGGGCTGGTTATAGAGGGTTAATTAATTAATGCTAGCTACTCCTGCCTCACGCGTTAGAGTCCTTCAAGAGTGTGACCTGTGGTGAACTTTTATTAGCATCAAGTGATTTGTCGCTTGGTTGTGTGTGTGTGTGTGTGTGTGTGTGTGTGTGTGTGTGTGTGTGTGTGTGTGTGTGTGTGTGTGTGTGTGTGCATTTTTAATTTATCTTAGCATTTTTAAGTGTATTTTATAACTTTCTGTGATGAATGAGTTCTGTTTATTGATCTTATCACATGAATTTCTTGATTTATTGAGATATTATATATATATGTATATATATACATATAAAATCATATATATAACTGCTTACCTGCACTTGTTTTCCTCCACCATTTCCTCTCTCTCTCTCTCTCTCTCTCTCTACTCCTCTCTCTCTCCTCTCTCTCTCTCTCTCTCTCTTCTCTCCTCTCCTCTCTCTCTCCTCTCTCTCTCTCCTCTCTCTCTCTCTCTCTCATATATATATATATACATATATATCCTGTTCGGTGATATACCACTTACATCTTTGCGTGGGGGCGAGCTTTTGTTGTGTGGACTGCAAACCAAGGTGGGCGGTATATAATTATATAGCATGATTGGTTTGGACTAGAAGCGGAAGGAAAAACTTAGTGGTCAGACCTTTGTGCTCAAGATCTTAAGGGTAGAGTTCAAACCTGAGTTTTGCGTAGTCATCAATCCCCGAAGGTCAGAATGTAGCTACCTTAAATGGTGCGTTTGATAGTAACTAGCCATAACATTTTCACTCATTCCAGACGGAAAATGTCCGATTCTTCCCAGGACTTTGAATATGCTCTCTGATGAAAGATTTGCAGAAAAGTATCTTCAGGAAGTCTGCAGTAAATAAAAAAAAAAAGGCTTGTTCTTTGTGCCAGATTTGGGAGCGTCTGCAAACTGAG
>CM060338.1:40164680-40169680 GCA_030674155.1 Stramonita haemastoma | reverse complement strand
TATCTCATTATTATTATTATTATTATTATTATTATTATTATTATTTTATTATTTGTTATAATTATAATAATGATGATGATGATGATGATGATGATTTTCTAGCATTACGATGTGAACTAAAGCGCTGTAAATAGGGTTGACTATGTAACAGAAACAGAACAGGGCTTGAACAGTAGGAGTAAAGTGGATGGACAGGATTATATCACACTCGTCACATTGACTGTATTATCAGGCTGTAATAACGAAACATGATAGCTGGCAACTGCTTTATTAATTCTGTTTAGTTATTTTATTCTTTTATATCGAGGATAATGGGATAAGCATCATGTGCTTTTTTTCATCCAGTCCCCGTGTGTATGCAGTTGTGTAAATATTGTCATCTGTTCCCACCGGCACACAATGGCCTACTCTTACGAAAAGCGAACAGGATTTAAGTGTGCGCAAGATGTTCTTACGTGCGTTCGCACACGGGCCTCGGTTTACAGTTCATCCGAAAGACTTTTGGGGAGAGTGGAGTCAGCATGATGTTAACTCCGTGTGGGTAAGAGAGCTTGTTAGCTAGCTCACATTGAAGTAACGGTAACAGGGTGCAATGCTTCTTTGAGTGCAGGCACACTTGTATACATTGTGTGTGTTTGTGTGTGTGGTGTGCGTGGTGCGTGCGTGCGTGCGTGCGTGCGTGTGTGTGCGCCTGCGCCTGCGTGCGTGATTTGGAAGTCAGATTTTCTCAAGTAGCAATGCTTTTTAAAGACAAGCTCTGATGCATTAGTATAGAATATGCAGCAATTTGGCCCTAACTGGTAACAGTGCATTACGGCCTTTTTTTGGCCATGGTTGATAGGTGTATATAGAGAAGGACCAGTTTGTTAGTACCTTTGGCAACGTACAAGTGATAACTATCGTCAGTGACTGAGCAGTATCATTCCAGGTGACTGCACACTGTAGGATAGGGATCCATACAACGACGACGACTTAGATCTGATTCCAGTTCTTCTGAACATTGTAATTTAGCTGCTTGTAGTGTGAGGATCAAGCCTAATGATGAATGAAGAGTTCTTCTTGTTTGTTTAGTTTTGTTTGTACTGAAAATGGAATATGTTTTGCATAAAGTCCATTTGAATTTATGTTTGTAATAATTGTCACAGTGCTATTCAGCGCTGCGAACACGTTTAGGGTGTGGATATTATTATGCAACACTATAAATCATACCATTAACTCATTCAAAATACACATCGTTAGTTTTGTCTTTATTGCACCATGTTTGATCTTGTTTTTAAAAAACCGTTTCTCCGATAAACACTAACACTGTACTAAAACAGGGTGAATGTTGTCTGGTTCCAACAATGAACATAAAAAATCCAGGCTAGTTTCAATCATAATACACCAATGATTTGTGGACTTCAGAATCATGTCTGATACACGAAGGCTTGTATGAACGCTATACACCATTCTGCTTTGTGTATTATAAGCTGCAATGGCTTCCGCTCCTGCTACGGATGGTTCCATCATTGGTGATAGGTAGCTGTCTGAATCGTGCAGCTTCCACTGTTACGCTACTGTTGCTTAGTCATGTACTATAACTATCACTGCCGTAGCAACCTATTTTTGTTTGTTTTTCATTTAAACTCTGTTCACTCTAAGTGATATTAGCCTTAAACAAGCATTAAAAGTAGCTAACACAAACCCAACAAATAAAACAAATAAATTCAAAAGAAAACCTTTAACAGAACATTTATAGCAGACCGAGAAATAACTTTAGCAATATCAATAATTTCTGGTCTACGAGTGAGTAAACCCACAGATTCCCTTTTCAGATCTGTGATACCAGACTTTTTGTATAATCAACCTATTTTATTTCTGCATAGAGACAAGAATATTTCTTCTGTTGGTACTTTTGGATATTACTTTTGAAGGCTATACTACCAACTATCCCTGAAGTCGGAATGCGGCTACCTTCATGGTGAGAAAAACTGGCCGCATTCGCAAACTCTCACCATGGGTGAACACGGAGTTCTAGTCAAGGAATGAAGAAAAGAATGCCGCACCTGAACAATTCCGTCATTCAGGTCAGTGCTGGTTGGGTGACAGAAACACAACCCCACACCCTGTACATAGAAAGTAGAGAGAGATTTACCAGAAACCGCTCGTTTGTTGATGCAAGTTTCTTTTACGTGCACTGATTGTATGATGTACACGGGACCTCGGTGTGTTGTCTCATCTCGAAGAAAAGCACCCAGACCGCCACTCACATTGTAATGGAGGTGGGGAAAACTTCGTTGTACACATTACGTGTCAGTGACAAATATTTGATTCTAAACATCAGCAAGTCTGTCATGGTTATATCTATGTTTGTGATCATGATAAACATTTGATTCTAAACACCAGTAAGTCTATCATGATTATTTCCATGATAAATATTCACTATCTTAGTAGCATACAAGGTAAACTACTGCTATAATTGCTTGCCATATTCATATAGCTTGTTTTCAATATTGGTTTACTATGGACGAACAATACATTGATTAAACCATGTTTGAAACCCACATTCTTATTTATTAGCGTAATCATGTTCTATCATTGAAACCATGATTAAAATCACAGTCATATTTATTAGCATTATCATGGTAATCAATTGTTTTTTATGTCCATGAAACCTAAAGGTTTGTGTGTGATTGTTTAAAGGCCTTTCACTGGTGGGTTTACTCTGGGCGAAAAACAGATTGTTTAAACCATGATTAAAACCCACTTCCATGTTTATTAGCATCATCATGGTAATCTCTTTTTTTCCCTAAAAGGTTTGTGTGTTTGTTTAACGGAACATTAGCCGTTCACTTGTGTATAAACATTTGGAGGCAAACTTGATGATGTGATAGGGAAAGGGATAGTTTGATATTATTGTTTTTTGTTGATAATGTAATTCGTTGTGTGTGTGTGTGTGTGTGTGTGTGTGTGTGTGTGTGTGTGTGTGTGTGTGTGTGTGTGTGTGTGTGTGTGTGTGTGTGTGTGTGTGTGTGTGTGTGTGTGTGTGCGTGCGCGTCCGTGTGTGTGTGCGTGCGTGCTTGTGTGTGTGCATGTGTGTGTGCGTGCATGCGCGCGCGCGCGCGTGTGTGCGTGTTTTTGCGAGCACCAATGCCCATGTGCATATACATTCTTTTAATCAGCATTGCAGGGTTTTACAGAATGTTTGTACTAGTTGTAGATTTGATATGTACAGTATCGCATAGTATTGTATTGTGTTGTGTTGCATTTTATTGGATTTCCTTTAGTGACCACAAATAAATTACATTTATTTTTTATATCAGGGACAGGTACAGGAAGTATTTTCGTTATAGATTGGGACGAACACACCTGGTTTGTCGTCTGTATGTGTGACATTAGCTATCTGTTTGTCTGTCTCTCTCTCTGTCTGTCTGTCTGTCTGTCTGCCTGCCACTTTCTTGCTCTCGTTCTCTCTTTGCATTTGTCCCAGCCTCCCCACCCATCCCCGTCTATCTATCTACCTGCCTGTCTAGTCTGCTGTCTGTCGGTCGGTCGGCTGGTCTCCCCCCCCTCTCTCTCTCTCTTTATTCATCTATCTATCTATCTATCTATCTATCTATCTATCTATCTATCTATCTATCTATCTATCTGTCTGTCTGTCTGTCTGTCTGTCTGTCTGTCTGTCTGTCTGTCTGTCTGTCTGTCTGTCTGTCTGTCTGTCTGTCTGTCTGTCTGTCTGTCTATTATCTATCTATCTATCTATCTATCTATCTATCTATCTATCTGTGTGTGTGTGCGTGTGTGTGTGTGTGTGTGTGCGTGTGCTGTGCGCGTGTGTGTGTGTGTGTGCGCGCGCGCGCGAGTGTGTGTGTGTGTGCGCGCGGCGAGTGTGTGTGTTTGTGTGTATGTGGGGGGGGGGGGGGGGAGGGGGGTGCGCGCGTGCGCGCTTGTTTCTCTATCTCCTATGGCTTTCTCTTCAATACATCTTTTTGTTGTTTTCTTGCTTTTTGATACAACGTTATAGTTTTTTGTCATTATTTCAATGTCCTTTTGAAGCCAGGTTGAGTTGTAAAAAGAAAGAGTAAAAAGTGGCAATATTTTTGCTCTGTATTTTTGGAAAATAAAAAGATTCATACAGATTTCATGCTGGTGTCTGACTGTTATCTGTTAATGTGTTGTTGTTTCGGTTTTTTTTCTTCTTACTTTACCTATCTCTTTTTCCTCGTTAGTCTGAACAAAAAAATGTTTTCTTTGCTTGCATCACGTGTGTGTGTGTGTGTGTGTGTGTTGTGTGTGTGTGTGTGTGTGTGTGTGTGTGTGTGTGTGTGTGTGCGCGCGCGTACGTGAGAGAGAGAGAGAGAGAGAGAGAGAGAGAGGAGAGAGAGAGAGAGAGAGAGAGAGAGAGAGAGAGAGAGAGAGAGAGAGAGGGTGGATGTGTGCGCAAAGAGAGCCAGATCGATATCTTCTATACCACACTTGCTGCATTTACATCTTAATTCTTAATAAATGCCGGGTTGAATCCACATACAAAATACTCATGAAAGAGAAGCATGCCCTACTCCAGCCTGGGAGCTGAAAAGTGTACAATTTGACATGGACTATACTGACCTGATAAGCAATAGTAATGCATATCATTATTCAATAATGCTGCAAGGCACTGTCCAAGGAGAAAGAAAAAGAGGCAGACCAAGAAAGAGTTGGGAGGACAACATCAGCGAATGGACAGGCCTAGAACTCAACCAAATTTTGAGAAAGGCAGAACAGAGAGAGGAATGGAGGGAACTGGTTGTCAAGTCTTCAGGGGTACCCCCACGGTCACCAGACTAAGATATAGATAGATAGATAGATAGATAGATAGATAGATAGGTAGATAAATAGATAGATATATAGATGGATCATTATTCATTATCTTCTCATGCAAATATTCATTCACAACAAAAATTTAAATCATTCACAAATCTTTACAGACAATGCAGTCGCACGTCAGTGTATCAAAATCAATGGAACATATCTGGAGTATT
>CM060338.1:40154680-40162180 GCA_030674155.1 Stramonita haemastoma | reverse complement strand
CACTACCCTCACACCTAATATTGACGGTGTGTCATCAGCCGTGGTTCCCTGATTAAAGTGTTCCCACGCCCAGTTTTCCAAACACGGGCATATTTGTCGCCTCCGCCAAAACCACGCGGTGTCAAAACGTTTTTAACAGGCACGGTTGGAACCGAGAATAGAACGAAAGGAACCCACATATTGCCAGCCTTGCCCTCTCTCACGCACGCCAAATATATACCTGTGGACTAGGCTACGTCACTTCCGTCCCTCCCTTCTGCCAAGGTCATTTTTTTTCGGTACCGGAAGTTTGTGGTGAAGGGAGTCTGCTTGGAGACAAGAGAGTGAATTTCGGTCTTTGTTTTGAGGGTTAGGAAAAAGAAGACAGAGAAGAAGGAAGAAAGAAGAAGAAGAAGAAAGAAGAAAGAAGAAGAAGAAGAAGAAGAAGAGAAGAAGAAAGAAAGAGAAGAAGGAAGAGAGAAGAAGGAGGAGGAGGAGGGGGAGGAGAAGGAGGAGAAGGAGGAGGTGGAAGAGGAGAGGAGGAGGAGAAGAAGAAGAAAGAAGAAGAAGAAGAAGAAGAAGAAGAAGAAGAAGAAGAAGAGACGAAGAAGAAGAATTGCGAAGAAGAAGAAGAAGAATGCGAGAGAAGAAGAAGAAGAAGAAGAAGAAGAAGAAGAAAGAAGAAGAAGAATTGACGAAGAAGAAGAAGAGAAGAAGAAGAAGAGAAGAAGAAGAAGAAGAAGAAGAAGAAGAAGAAGAAAAGAAGAAGAAAGAAGAAGAAGAATTGCGAAGAAGAAGAATTGCGAAGAAGAAGAATTCCGAAGAAGAAGAAGAAGAAGAAGAAGAAGAAGAAAGAAGAAGAAGAAGAAGAAGAAGAAGAAGAAGAAGAAGAGAACGTGTGTCTTTTCATTCGTCAGAGTGTATGTTTAACATTTTTCTGTCCCACATCCACCCTTCTTCAACATTTCTTTGTCTGTCTGAAGAATTGTTCAATTCTTTGTTCAGTTCATTCCCATCGTTTTCTATTTCTAGCTCGTTTATTAATTCTTTGGTAGTTCATTGTAACCATCACTTTTTCTATTTTTCAATATTTAAAGCATATAGAAAAATTGCTTAATGGATTACTTATGCATTCATGATTCATTTAGTTTATTTCATTTGAACTGGCGTGAATTGAAACGTTCTTTGTGAGGTACTGAGTAGGTACTTTACAAAAGAGAATGTCTGGATTTTGTTTTTCTTTTTCACTTAAAAGAATACCCACTCAAGACAGTGGATAAAACATGTAGTGTGTCAGGGTTTTAGTATCTATAGCACAGATCCTTCCAGTTCAAACATGAATGAATTTTGATGAAGGAACAAAAAATGACATGTCATATTTTGAAAAACAAATATTTCTAGGTGTTTACCAAGTGGATGGGTGACCGTGCGTCTTGGTTTCAAGGCAGTTGCCTAGTTCACCCAGCTTTAAATGGGTACCTGCCCTCTTTAGGGTCCGGGAAGGTAAAGCAGCAGCGAGGGAGAGGAGATGGGCACCGCCCTCAACATGCTGGCCCCTAGAGAAGCTGAGGTTTCTGAGGCCACGCTCCCCTACGACCACATAGGTTATGGGACACCTTTACCATTACCATCATCATCATCATCACATCATCATCATCATCATCATCAAGCCATTATCATCATTATCACTATCATCACTATTATCATCATTATCATTACCATCATCATCATTGATATCATCATTATCACTACCATCACTATTTTGAATATCATTATTATCATTATCATCATTATTCATTATCATCGTCGTCGTTATCATCAGCCTCTTGACCAAGATCCACTAGTCCACAGTGTTCTGGCTGATGTGTCTTCAGCGTCCACAGTAACACTGCCATGCTTTGCTGATGATTGAATTGAATTGAATTGAACGCATTTTATTTAAAGAAGTTATGGCATAAGCAAACATGGTCTTTTACAACCAGCCCTATGGGCAAAAAAGAAAAGCAAACCCCAAAATTAACAAACGAATCCCCCCCCCCCCCCCCAAATAAAACCTCCAAAAAAACATTCCAACCAAACAACTGTAATAGAGTGGACGTTAGGCCCATGTGATGTCCATCTCTGCTCAGCTTCTCGGGTGGGTACAGCTAGCCAGATAAGGACATGACCTCTAAAAAGAGATTGCATAAATTCTACTTTTACCATGAGGGCAAGGAGTATGCAATGGAGAGCTTTCGACCACCACCCAAGGAAACAGAGCAGGCACAATTCGCAGGTGTTGTCCCTCTGATGCCATGGGAAGTATTATTCCACCCTCATACAACAAACAACAGTTTTTATTTGAAGACAAAAAAATATCAGAGGAGAAGAGAGAGAGAGAGAGAGAGAGAGAGAGAAGAGAGGAGAGAGAGAAGAGACAGAGAGAGAAGAGAGAGAAGAGAGAAGAGAGAAGAGAGGAAGAGGAGAGAGAGAAGAGAGAAGAGAGACAGGAGAGAGACAGAGAGACAGAGAGAGGAAGAGAGAGAGAGAGAGGAGAGGAGAGGAGAGAGAGGAAGAGAGAGAGAGAGAGTGAAGAGAGAGAGAGAGAGAGAGAGAGACAGAAGAAGACAGGGAGACAGACAGACAGGACAGAAGACAAAGAGAGAGAGAGAGAGAGAGAAGAGAGAGAGAGAGAGAGGGAAGAAGAGAGTAAGAGAGAGAGAGGAGAGAGAGAGAGAGAGGAGAGAGAGAGAGAGAGAGACAGACAGACAGACAGACAGACAGACAACAGACAGACAGACAGACAGACAGCAGAAGAGAGAGAGAGAGAGAGAGAGAGAGGAGAGAGAGAAGAGATGAGAGAGAGAGAGAGAGAGAGAGAGAGGAGAGAGACAGAGAGAGGAGAGAGAGAGAGAGAGAGAGAGAGAGAGAGAGAGAGAGAGAGAGGGTCATCAGGCAACACCTAAGAATCATTACCATTATCATTTCCTGCTTTGCAATTTCTTTTTCTTTCTTTTTTCTTTCTTTCTTTCTTTCTTTCTTCTTTCTTTCTTTCTTTCTTTCTCTTTCTTTCTTTCTTTCTTTCTTTCTTTCTTTCTTTTTCTTTCTTTCTGTCTTTCTTTTTTTTCTTTCTTTTATTATCATTTTGCTTTGCAAGTTCTTTCTCTCTTTCGTTTCCTCTCTCTCTTTCTTTGTTTCTTTCTTTCTTGCTTTGCAATTTCTTTCTTTCTTTCTTTCTTTTTCTGTCTATGTCTATTGCTTGTCTCATTTCCTTTAGTCTATCTTTCCACGAGCGCGCTCGCGCGCGTGCTCGCTCGCGCACACAAACACCAACACACACCAAAACACACATACACCACACACACCACTCCCCTCACCCTCACTCCTCAAACACAACTTCAACACCCCCCCCCCCTCCTCTCTCTCACTCTCCATGTCTCAGTCTCTCCTGAACAGTGAGAACATTCACCAAGTCGATATGCCGGGGTGCCGAGCTTGTTTGGTCTCAAGCCTCTGTTGTTTTGTTTCAACACAAACACCAGCCTCTGTGTGGTGTGTGTCGTGGTGTGTGTGTGTGTGTGTGTGTGTGTGTGTGTGTGTGGTGTGCGTGTGTGGTGTGTGTGTGTGTGTGTGTGTGGGAGTGGGGGTGGAAAAACGAGGAAGGGGGACAGAGAGAGAGAGAGAGAGAGGAGAGGAGAGAGAGAGAGGGAGAGAGAGAGAGAGAGAGAGAGAGCATAATACATATATATATAATATATATATATAAAAAGAGAGAGAGAGAGAGAGAGAGGAGGAGGAGAGAGAGGAGAGAGGTGAGAGAGAGGAGAGGAGAGAGGAGAGAGAGAGAGAGAGGAGAACGACAGAAGAAAGACAGACAGCAGACAGCAGACAGAGACGACAGAAGGAGAGACAGCAGAGACAGAGAACAAGACAGAGAGGACAGAGTGACAGAGACAGAGAGACAGAGAGACAGAGGACAGAGAGACAGAGAGGCCTTACAGTGCATGGTCAAACAGGTCAACAGTTGTCCACCACCCAGCTCTGGCCCCAAAGGAGTGCTAGCCAGTCCTGAGGTGAAGGCTGTGAGTGTGAGACTTTGGGACTGGTCAACAGAGAGAAGGAGAGAGGGAGAGAGGAGAGAGAAGAGAGAGGGAGGAGAGGAGAGAGGGGGAGAGAGGAAGGAGAAGAGAGGAGAGAGGAGAGGAGAGGAGAAGAGAGGACCTCTTCTGTTTTCAAGGCTGGACCGACTGCTTCACAATCACGTGTGTGTGTGTTGAAGTGTGTGTGTGTGTGTGTGTGTTGTGTGTGTGTGTGTGTTGTGTGTGTGTGTGTGTGTGTGTGTGTGTGTGTGTGTGTGTGTGTGGTGTGTGTGGTGTGGTGTGTGTGGTGTGTGTGTGTGTGTGGTGGTGAGAGGGAGAGAGGAGAGAGAGAGAGAGAGAGAGAGAGAAGAGAAGAGACAGAGAGAGAGGAGAGAGAGAGAGAGAGAGGAGAGAAGAGAGAGAGAGAGAGGAGAGAGAGAGAGAGAGAGAGAGAGAGAGAGAGAGAGGAGAGAGGAGAAAAGGCAAGGTAAATTCTTTTATTCGAGGATAATAGATAAGCACTCGTGTGCTGTTTTACAATCCAGTCCCCGCCCTTTTCAGGGATAACATCAGGTTGAAAAAATACAAACAATAAAACTTTACGCAGTACCAAACATCATACAGGAATAAGGACACTATATATGATAAGGCAATTAAAATCACTCGTTCAGAAGACGAAAAATCAGAAGTCTCAATAAAATGATTTTGATTTGGAAGAGAAGAGAGAGAGGAAGGAGAGGAGAGAGAGAGAGAGAGAGAGAGAGAGAGAAGAGACAGAGACAGAGAAGAGAAAGGGGAACAGAAGAGACCCGAAGAGACAGAGAGGGGCAGAGAACAAAAAGAAGAGAGGGGGGGCAGGAGAGGAGAAAAAAGAGGGGACAGAGACAGAGGCAGAGGGGGGGAGGGAAAAAGGGCAGGACAGGGAAAAAAAGAGAGGGGAAGAACAGAGAAAAGGAAAAGAAGAGAAGGACAAGAAGAAAAAAGGGGGGAGAGAGCTCCATGCGGGGAAAATTTTCGAATATTTCTTTTTGGGAGCAAATTTTTAAAAAAAGGGAAACAAAAGAAGTGCGCCCGAGATAGCCGGGGGAATTTCCCCCAAAAACCTTTTTTTTTTTTTTTTCTTTCTTCTTTTAAAAAAAATTTTGGGTGAAGGAAGCTAATACTTTGTTTAGGTGGAGCTGCCATTTTTTTTCATGACTCCGAAAAAAAAAACCCCAAAAACAATTCTGACAACCCTTTTTTTGGGGGCCAAAACTTTTAAAAGGGGGAAAGGGTTTTGCCCCCGGGGGCATGAAGTATTTTTGGTTTTGGGGTTTTGGGGGCTAACCTTTGATTGAAAAATTTTTCCCCGAAAAAAAAAAAACCAAAAAAAGGTTTTGGGGCCCTAAAAAAAAGGGTTTTCTTTTTTTTAAAAAAAAAAAATTTTAGAGACAAAATTTCAGGAAAATTTTTAAATTTTTTTTTTCCAGTAAAATTTGGGGTTTTTTAAATGGGGGTTTTTTAAAAAAAAATTTATTTAAAAATTTTTTTTTTTTTTACAGGGAAAAAAAATTGGGCCCCCCCAAAAAAGGGGGGGGGGCCCCAAAAAAAAACCCCTAAAAAAACCCCCCCAAAATTTTTTTAAAAAATTTTTTTTTCCCCAAAAAAAAAAAAGTAAATTTTGCCCTTTTTGTCCTGCCTCCCAAAAAAAAAAAAAGTAAAAAAAATTTTGGGGTTTTAAAAGGGGGGTTTTTTTAAAAAAATTGGGGGGGGGAACTAAATAATCAAAAGCGGGCCAAAAAAAATTTTTTTTTTGCCCCCCCCAAAAACCCGCCATTTTAATTTAAAAATTTTAAAAAAAAGGGGGGGGAAAAAGAGAAAAAGGGGAGAAAAAAAGGGAGAGAGGGGGGGAGGAAGGAAGGGGGAAAAAAAGGGGGGGAAAAAAAGGGGGGGGGGGGAAAAGGAAAAAAAAAAAGGGGAGAGGGGGGGGAAAAAAAAAGGGGAGAGAGAGGGGGAGAGAAAAAAAAAAGAGAGAGAAAATTGGGGGGGACGCGTGTTTTTGGGGCATTAAAAGAAAAAACCCCTTTTTCCCCAAAAAAATCCTTTTTCCCCCTTTTTTTAAGAAGGTCCTTGTTTTGCCCCGGGGGGGGAAAAAAAGAAAAAATTTAAAAAAACTGCAAAAAACACGGGGGGGGAAGTTAAAAAAAAAAACAAGAGTGGGTTATTCCCCCTTATCACGATATAAAAGAACAAATATTAAATTTTTTTTTTTAAAGGTTTTTTTAAAACCCTATGAAAACCCCTTTAAAAAAGAAAAGTTGAATGAGCAGCCCACTCTAATTTTAAAACACCGTGTATTCCGTCCCCTGTGTCATTCTTGTTTGGTTTTGGGAAGCTTTTTTTAAAAAACTGTTTTTTAAAAAAAACATTCCCCGATATTAATCCAAAAAATTTCCCTTTTTGCAACCAAAAAATTTAACCCCAAACCCCTTTAAAGAAAAAATCCTCAATCATCGATTTAAAAAGTATTCGTTTATCAGTAAACGACCCCCCCCCCATCCCTCCATCCCCCCCCCCCAACCACCATCCTTTCCCCCACCATTTCCCCCCTCCCCTTAACCATCCCCTCCAAAAACCCCAACCCCCCCACCAACCACCCCCCAACCAACCACCCCCCCCCCACCCCCCCCCAAAAAAACCCCCCCAACCCCCCAACCCCCCCACCCCCCACCACCACCAACCCCCAAAACCAAAAAAACCCCCCCCAAAAAAACCACCCCACCCAAAACCCCCCACCCACCCCCCAAAAACCCCCCTTTCCCAACCCTTTCCCCCCCCTCCACCCCCCCCATCCCCAAAACCCAAAAAACCCCCCAACCCCCCACCACCTTTCCCCTCCCTTCCACCCCCCAAAAAATCCCTTCCATCCACCCTCCATCCACCATCCCCCATTTCCCCCCCTCCATCCCCCCATCCAAACCATTTTCCCCCATTTCCCCATCCTCCATCCCCAACCAAAACCATCCATCCCTCCATTTCCCTCCAACCCTCCTCCCATCCATCCAACCAAAAAACCCCATCCCTCCAATTTCCCCCCTTACTCTTTGATTTCTGACTGTATTTTCCCCCCTCTCTCGTCCGCTTTTTCCTTTTTCCCCTTTTTCCTTTTCCCAAAAATTGTTTCCTTTTCGTGTCTTTTAAAACCGCCCCGTAATTTTTGGATATACCCTTTTAAAAATAAAAAGGGAAAGGGGTCCCATAACCTATGTGTCGTTGGGGGGCGAGGGGTATTTCTCAGCTTCTCTAAAAGGGGGCCCCCTTTTTGAGGGCGGCGGGCCCCCCCCCCCTCCCTCGGCCCCTTTTCCTTCCCCGACCCTAAAAGGGCAGGTACCCCCCCTTTCAGCTGGGTGAAAAGGGGGGGCGTACTGAAACCCAAAGGGGCCCCAAACGTCCCCCCTCCAATTGGTTACCGCTCGATGCTGCT
>CM060338.1:40116444-40146444 GCA_030674155.1 Stramonita haemastoma | reverse complement strand
AATAAAACTAAGCTAATAGTTAAAGGTAACCAGAATGTCAAAAGGTACGAACAGAAATAACAAAGCAAACAATTAATACAAATTACGATAACAGATTAACAATAACAACAGCAACAACAAAAGAAAGGAAAATCAGAAGAAAGATTGCCTCGGTGCCTATAAACATTTCCACTAATACTTGATCATCATTTCATCGGTGTTTATTACAATGTCATAAAAGCAAAACCTCGTAACTGAGAAAGCTGAAAAAAAACCTGGTTACCACTTCGACGGATAACCGTTTACGCATCTTGGCTTCAGTACAGTCCCCCAGTTTACCCAACTGTAAATGGGTACCCCCCTCTTCAGGGTCAGGGAAGGTAAAGCAGCGAGGGAGAGGAGATGGGCTCCGCCCTCGGTATGCTGGCCCCTAGAGAAGCTGAGGTCTCTGACGCCTCGCTCCCCTACGACCACACAGGTTATGGGACACCTTTACCCTTCTCCCTTTTACTATGGCCTAATGTTTCCTCAACGAGTTAGGTGGCAAGTCAAAACAAATTGAATCAAGCTGGTTGTGGGTATGTGTGTGTGTGTGTGTGTGTGTGTGTGTGTGTGTGTGTGTGTGTGTGTGTGTGTGTGTGTTTGTGTGTGTGTGTGTGTTTGTGTTTGTGTGTGCATGTGCGTGCGTGTGCGTGTGTGTGCAAACTTACTCGTACATTTTGAAATTTGCTGGCCTTTTTATGAGGTTTCAGGATGATTAAAACAGCAACGGCGAAATGATGCTGACGATAACGATGACGATGATGATAATGATGGTGTGTGTGTGTGTATGTATGTGTATGTGTGTATGTATGTGTGTATGTGTGTGCGTGCGTGCGTGCGTGTATGTGCGTAAGTGTATGTGTGTGTGTGTTTGTGTGTGTGTGTGTTTGTGTGTGTGTGTGTGTGTGTGTGTGTGTGTGTGTGTGTGTGTGTGTGTGTGTGTGTGTGTGTGCGTGCGTTAGCAAATTTCTAGTTAAGAGTAAGGTTGCATGACATTGATGAAAAGGTTGACTATATTTCTATTTCTGTGAAATTTTGTCTTGTAAACATATTTTGTTAATGCAAATTATAATATGTAACATTATGTTCAGCTGATTTTAAAAAAACCCTGAAATCCTCCATGCCCCAGGAGGGTCAAAGGCGAATTAAATTTTGAAATCTGAAAATCTTGTGTGTGTGTGCAGAGAAGTCAGAAGCACTGTCGGCCATTCTGGAACTCCTGGACGCCATAGACCTGCCCTCCCTCTGTCTCTCCCTCTCCGCCACCTCCCCTGACCTTACCCACATGGAAGACGTCATAGCGCGTGCTGCCATTGTCTATGGTATGCTATGCTGTGTGGTGTGGTGTGGTGTGTGTGTGTGTGTGTGTGTGTGTGTGTGTGTGTGTGTGTGTGTGTGTGTGTGTTGTGTGTGTGTGCTCTATGTCTGTCTGTCTCTCTTTCTCTCTGTCTCTGTCTCTGTCTCTCTCTTCCTCCTCTCTGTTCTCTCTCTCTCTCTCTTTCCTCTCTCTCTCTCTCTCTCTCTCTCTCTCTTCTCTCTTCTCTCTCTCTCTCTCTCTCTCTCTCTCTCTCTCTCTCTCTCTCTCTCTCTCTCTCTCTCTCTCTCTCTCTCTCTCTCTCTCTCTCTCTTTCTTTCTCTCTGTGCGTCAAATCAAATCAAATCAATCAAATCAAATCAAATTTTTATTTCCAGATGGTACATTGAATAAGCATTGATTTGCTTTTTATTTCATCAAGCCATATTTTCATTCATGCGCGCGCGCGCGCGCGCGCGCGCGCGCGCGCGTGTGTGTGTGTGTGTGTGTGTGTGTGTGTGTGTGTGTGTGTGTGTGTGTGTGTGTTGTGCATTCTCTCTCTATATGTGTGTGTGTATGTGTTCTGTGTGTGTATATTTGTGTATGTGTTTGTGTGTATGTGTGTGTGTGTGTGTGTGTGTGTGTGTGTGTGTGTGTGTGTGTGTGTGTGTGCATTCTCTCTCTATGTGTGTGTGTGTGTGTGTGTGTGTGTGTGTGTGTGTATGTGTTCTATGTGTGTATATTTGTGTATGTGTTTGTATGTGTTTTTCTCTGCGTGCGTGTGTGCGCATAGTCCCCCAGTTCACCCAGCTGTAAATGGGTACCTGCCCTCTTTAGTCTCAGGAAAGGTAAAGCAGCTAGGAAGAGGAGATGGGCGCTGCCCTCAACATGCTGACCCCTAGAGAAGCTGAGGTCTCTGACGCCTAGCTCCCCTACTGACCACATACTTAGGTTGTGGGACACCTTTACCTTTACCTTACTGAATCCAAGGCGCGTGAATGGTCACTCATCTAATTGGTAACCACGCTCAATGCTGCTTAACATTGGCTTGGAGAAAGCGAGCGCTCTGACCACTGAGCTATTCCGTCTCTCCTTCTTGCTTTCGGTTTTTCTGTTTGTCTCTGATGCCTTGCTTCCCTACTGACCACATAGGTTATGGGACACCTTTATCTTTACCTATCCTTCTTCTCATTGTGTTTATCCTTCAGTATAGTCCTCCAGTTCACCCAGCTGTAAATGAGTACCTGCCATCTTTAGGGTCAGGGAAGGTAAAGCAGCGAGGGAGAGGAGATGGGCATCGCCCTCAACATGCTGGCCCCTAGAGAAGCTGAGGTCTCTAACGCCTCGCTCCCCTATGACCACATAGGTTATTGGAACCTTTACCTTTTACCCGTTTACCATGGCCTAATACTTCCTCAACGAGTTAAGTGGCTTTACCTTTACCTATCCGTCTTGTCATTTTGCTTATCACAATACGGCTTTTTTCATTTTCACAGACAAAATGCAGAGCGCAAAGAAAGACCAAGCCTTCAAACTGCTGCCGGAGCAACCCAGATTAGCGGACTTCATGGACAACAAAGCGGACTACGCTAACAGAAAGATGGACTTGACCAACAGAAAAACGGACTTCCCCGACACGAAGGAAAACTTTCCCCACATGAAGCAGGACATGATGAAGAGCAAGGAAGAGTTCACCAAGAAAGAATCACCTTACAGGGAGGACAAGGGCTTGCCCAGGAAGCGTCTGGTGTCTGCCGATCTTTACAACTCCCTGGACAGCTTTCTGCCCCTCTCGCAGGAATATCAGGATTATGATCGCCCGCCGCTTCCCCAAAACTATCCCCAAGTCCTTCCTCCCTTCAACCCCTTCAACGACAATAAAGATAACATGAACAACAACAACAACGATGATAACAGTAACAACAACAACAACGACATGAACAACAATAACAACGATGATAACAGTAACAACAACAACAACAACGACATGAACAACAATAACAACGATGATAACAGTAACAGCAACAACAACAACAACGACATGAACAACAATAACAACGATGATAACAGTAACAACAACAACGACAACAACAAGAGGAATAACAACAAGAACAACGACAACAGCAACATCAATAGCGACGAAAACAACAAGAACAACGACAACAACAACGACAACAACAACAACCAAAAAAACAACAACAACAACGAAGAATACGGCGGTATGTACGAGGCTAGTAACAACAACTTTATCAACAACGTGGCGGCAGGAAAACCAGACTTTCCGCCCTTTTCTGAGGACCTCAGACTGCTGAGTGAAGGCAGCATGGACAACACTCCTCTCCTGTACCCTGAAGACCTCAAGATGCTGGCCTCTCTCAAGCCTGAAGAAATGGACAAGCTGAACGAGATCTTTCTGTCAGAGAGCAAGTCCCTGAAACCCGACTTCGACATGCTGATGGAGAGTTTGAAGCTGGAGGCTTACGATGATGATGTTGACGGTGATGTCAAGCTGCCGCCGTTTTTTGAGGAATCTGGGGATGTGTTGTTCAGGGAAGATGGAGGGAACGTGTGGAGGGAGACAACTCCTTCTCCTCTGCCGAGAAACTACCAGGTGGAAGTCTCGGTGTGTGCCTAGTGTGGTTTCCAACACGTCTTCTGAAGATCTGCCTGTCTCCAGTGACGGTGAGGTATCCTCTCAGACTGACGTTATGAACGTTACAGAACTGACGCCTTCCTCTACTTCCACGTCACGAAACGTGACCACAGCATCCACGAATACTTCTGCCGCTGCTTCTACAACTGCTGAAGTATCAGTTAACGGAAACATTTCCATGGAGAACAGTTATGAGGAATCATCCCACACCACCACCACAAACACGGTCAGAGAGGTTCTGAATCAAACTGACATCACGGGCGTTACGGGTGACACGAACAACACAGAGGTCGAAACTGGAGCTGTGCTGTTCGTGTTTTCAACATTGAATGTGGAAACTGAAAACACAGCCCCCACAGAGCTTGGAGACCACGAGTCCAGTGACCTGACCAGTGCAGCTGCCAGCAGCATCAACCCCACTGAACAGCAGGCTGCAAGCGACACTGAACAACAGGGGACAAGCAACACTGCTGCAAGATCCTTTCCCTTCAACACCACAGTGATAGAGTTTGGAGCAGAGCCGTCATCGTCAGATATCGTACCTACAGTAAATGAAGAGGGAAATAAAACGTGGAACAGGTCTGTTACCGCAGATGTTCTGTCAGAGGCTGCTGCCGCCATGAATGGAAACACTGCCGTGACTGGAAAGACTGATGTCAACAGCACACCTTCCTCTGTCAATGTTTCTGTCCACAACTCCACTGCTGTTCCTTCACTGACCGAGGAAGAGGTAGAAACTGACGAAGAAATCGTGAAGACTGACAGTGCCAGTATTAATTCTACTAAAATTGCTGATGTAGCAGCAGCTTCAGCAACCGTTACAACCATGGACACATCAAATCCACGAGCCCACAACACACCAGCCAAACACACCAGCCAATGCATCAGTCACACCAGCCAACGCATCAGTCACACCAGCCAACGCATCAGTCACACCAGCCAACGCATCAGTCCACACCAGCCCAACGCATCAGTCACACCAGCCAACGCATCAGTCACACCAGCCAACGCATCAGTCACACCAGCCAACGCATCAGTCACACCAGCCAACGCATCAGTCACACCAGCCAACGCATCAGTCACACCAGCCAACGCGTCAGTCACCCCAGCCAACGCGTCAGTCACACCAGCCAACGCATCAGTCACACCAGTGTCAAATAAAGAAGATGTCAGTCTGTCGAATGCAACGACCGTTTTACTGGCTGCGAACATAACCGCATCCCTGAATTTCTTGGTGATAAACCTGGGTGAGAAAAACGCTTCCGACAACACAGACATCCCGATTCTGAACCAGCACACCCAGCAAGAGAAGGGCGTGGAAGAAGGATTGGACAACGAACTACAAGCCACCTCAGCTCTGAACGCTTCCATCGTGACATTGAACACCACTATCTCCTCGACACTGAACCCACAACCTCCACGGCCAACAGAAACTCGGCCAACATTTCCCTCACACCAACCATCGCCAACTTCAGTGTCAGCTCTCAAGAAAACCAGGATGCCTCCACCAGCTCAGAGGACAGGAAGACAGATGCATCATCACAAACGACCACACCAGCATCAACACTCACCTCTACACAGAAGCCACCACAGAGGAAGAGAACACAGCTACTTCAACATCCACAGAATCTTCACTAGGTAAACTGATTTCTACAACCACCACCAGAAGAGTAGAATCGAACATTGGACTGACCAAATCAACACAGAAGCCGGTCAATTCTGTCGCCAGCTCTGATATGTCCAGCAGCAGGCAGGAACGTGAGGAGAACTTGACCACTGGGCAGTCTGTGAATAATGACACAGACACCCACACAGTCACCAACCTCTCCTCCCTTTCTTTCGACCCTGACCTGCCAGTGACAAAACCAGCATCAGAGCAATCTTCAGGAAGCACTCTGCAGGAAAGCACAGCACAGCAGACAGAACAATTCCAACTTCTGAGTGACAAAACCACAGCAGAGCAATCTTCAGAAGCACTTGCAGAAACGACACAGACAGCAGACACAACGCCCAAACTGCCGAGGTTAAGACACCTGTAACAGAAGAACAGATGATGGAAATCACAGAATCCACCAGCGGGACACTGCCCCCTGAAACTTACTATCAAATCGAGCGACAGGAATGGAAACCGCTTTTGAACTCGCTGGAAAAGAAGTGGAATTCCAAGGAGTTTGGGTCAGAAGATGCCCAGGGTTTTGACCACGACATCGCCGCTAAGCAAGCCTCGTCCCAGTGGGCGGACAGGCAGATGAACCAGTACCCACAGGCCATCAACAGTGTGGCTGCAGCCACCCCAGCAGACAGCAGCTTCCTCCAGAAGTGGTTCCAGCCCATGCCTGTGTACAGCATGGACACCATGCCAGTGACCACCACCAGAACTACCTCAACCCCAGAGACGCCTGGAAGAACGCGGAAGACCTCAAGACAGAAACCTTCTCTGCCAGTTACCTTTCGACACCCCGCACCTGGGAGAGGCAGGCAGACTGATGTCTCACCGTGAAATCCGCTCACAGGCTTACTCCGCTTTCGCGCAGAGTTTTCCCCGGAGGCAGATGTCCCCGTTCCGCCCTTTCCTTCCCAGACCTAACCTGGGCACACTTGGGCCAACGGTGTGGATCACGGAAGGCAGAGTCAGCACAGCCCCTTCTACAACCTCCAGCCACGAGCGAGCACAGCCTCCCCCACCTCTGCCTACCACAACACTGACCCCCTCCCCTCCTCCTCTTCTCTTCCCAACCCTGACTCTCAACACCACCCCGTGTCACAACCCGGCAGCCAAAATCAGCCAGGAAGCGGAAGTGACGACACGTATGACGTCAAAAGCGACAGTTTCAAAACGAAGGAGGAAGAGTTGAGCAGTCTCAACAGCGTGGAGAGAGGGGACTGGAGGGAAGCCAGCCCGGGCACAGTCTGAAGGCTAAAGAGGAGGCCCTGAACCGCCTGAGGCAGAATTTGGGAGACAGCTGGTCAGGGACGGACGTGTATGGACGACTTCAGCCCAAGTATGAAGGTGAGTGAGAGTTCCCCCTTTTTTGGGTGTGGAGTGGGTCTGGGGAGAACATGTTGAGGTCAGCAGGAAAGTAAAGGGATTGCCTAGACTATTATTTATTTATTTATTATTTATATCGAGGAAAATGGAATAAGCGATCATATGCTTTTTTACATCCAGTCCCCGTGTGTATGCAGTTTTGTAAATGTTATCTGTTACCACCGGCACACGATGGCCTACTCGTACGAAAAGCGGAACAGGATTTAACGTGTGCGCAAGATGTTCTGCGTGCGTTCGCACACGGACCATGACTAGCTAGACCATTACTATCAAGTAAAACCTAGACCATTACTAGCAAGAAAAACCTAGACCATTACAAACAAGTAAAACCTTAGAACTTGAAAGCCTTTTACAAAGGGACATGGTAGGGTTGGGTTAGACGTTCGACTGCTAACAAATAAACCTCGAGGTTCTGGGTCCTGCCCTTCCTTTCCAGTTTGACAGGAAAATCCAGCTGAATATCAAGTCTTTCGAGGAGACTTTAAAACAGTGTGACTTGAGTGCTTACTCACTTATGCATGTCAAAAGAACCCACAGCAGTTAAAAATTGGAAAGAGCAGGGAGGTACCTTCCGACTGTCCAGGCAAAACTGGCAGGTTCAATTCCCCTCTGTTTCCCCGGAGTCGGAATGTGCTACCTTGATGATGGGAAGAAAGAAATAAACCAGAACGGTCCCACACGCAAATATCTTACCTTTGTTAAAAAAATCGCAGAGTTCTAGCCGAGGAACGAAAAATAAAACAACCTGAATAAAATAAAGCCCTATAAAAAAAATAAATAAACTTCTGTATAAGGTATAATCTATATTGTGTATGTAACGTATAGTCTATTTTGTGTAAGGTATAGTCTATTTTGTGTAAGTATTCTATGTAAGGTATAGTCTACAACACACGCTTCCGTTTTCTGTCCACAGGCTACGCATGCCCTGGCTTGTTCGGCTTTTTCGGAGACATGATGGACTGCCGAAGCTTCTTCATCTGCAGCTGGGGGGTTCCCTACAGGTTCGCCTGTCCTTCCGGAACCCTCTGGAACCCTGCCCGCTCCGTCTGTGATTGGTCCAGAGATGTCACGTGTTCCAATGAATGACATGACTCTACCTCTCGTTGCTTAAATCCTTCATCAGTCAACCAGAGTTTTGTTCGATTTCTGCCTATTCCTGATTAATTTGTCTGAAAAAGAAAAGAAGATTCAACGTCTGTTGTCTCCACCACAATCTCTTTGTTTCCCCTGAGGCAATTTCAAGAAAACGACGAGGAGTGATGGGACTTTAAAAAAAACAAACAGGCAAGGTGCTGTGTTCCAAATCATGAACGATGCTGTTGTAGATTTGTTTCTGTATTTATTGTCTGCTCTCTACTCTTATTTATTGCTGTTCTTTGCTATGTAAGTTGCATGATGTTTTAAAGTGTTCGTGGATCGTGTATTTCAGGGGGGGGGGGGGGTGATTTATTTATACTGGTAACCCAGATCATCTCCGATATTCTTCTGACCCTCTGTTTCATTCATGGTTCTGGAATCCTAGCCTAGCCTATCACCCCTATTTATTTATTCATTCATTTATTTGTTTATACCACTTTATATCACGGCAGATTTCTCTGCGTGAAATTCGGGCTGCTCTCCCCGGGGAGAGCGCGTCGCCAAAAGTGCAGCGCCTACCCATTTTTTGGTGTTTCCTGTCTGCAAGTGTATTTGTTTCCCTATCAGAGTGGCTTTTTTCATACAGAATTTTGCCAGGGACAACCCTCTTGTTGCCGTGGGTTCTTTCACGTGTTCTAAATAATGATGTGTAACACATGGACCTCAGTTTATCGTCTCATCCGAAAGACTAGCACCCAGACCACCCCTCATGACGGGAAAAAGTTTTGGGCCCAAACGGGATTGGAACCACCGCACACTTCGACCCGGGCTTTTCTCTTTCAGACAGGCTTGTTACCTCTTGACCACCGATCATCGATTTGATGAGGACTTTGAAACTCTTACAATTCCATGTGATTTTTTTCCCTTTTATTTCAAAGATATTGGAATAAGCGCTCATGTGCTTGTTTTTTACATCCAGTCCCTGTGTGCGTGCAGTTGTGTGAAATTTTGTCCTCCGTTCCCACCGGCACACAACGGCCTACTCTTTCTAAAAGCGGAACAGGTTTTAAAGGTGATCTCTTATTCGGATTACATGCAGACATGCCAATGCCCGTATCCCCTGTGTGTATACATGCATACAAACCATGCGTTCACGTTAAAAAATATTGGGAGGTGGGGGTGGGGTGATTTTGTTGTCGTTGGTGGTCATCGTCTAGTATGTTAGTGAAACGTGAGATCTCCAAAAGCTTTCTAAATTCTTCGTTCTTTGCACTGCCTTACGCTGATAACTATTTATTGTTGGTTTCCCCGCCTATCTAATGACGAGTGTAGGGGATAATCTATATACTCCGATGCTTTCTTTTGGAGAAAAACAAGAAACCCTGTGTGTTCTTTTTCTTTCAAATACAGACAGACAGACACTGGCGAACACCACACACACACACACACACACACACACACACACACACACACACACACACACACACACACACACACACACACACCACACCACCCTCACTCACTCACACACACACACACACCTCACACACAACACACACACACACACACACACAGAGAATGTAAACACAATCCCCTCATGAATGTGTGTGTGTGTGTGTGTGTGTGTGTGTGTGTGTGTGCGTGCGTGCGTGCGTGCGTGCGTGCGTGTGGAGAGAGAGAGAGAGAGAGAGAGAGGAGAGAGAGAGGAGAGGGGAGAGAGAGAGAGAGAGAGAGAGAGAGAGAGAGAGAGAGAGAGAAGCGCCTACTTTTCAGCAACAAAAAAACCCTTTAAGTGTCACACACCTTTTGCGATATGGTGTGCTGTTATTACAATGTTTGTACATACCAACCTGTGTTCAATGCCTTCTCCCTCTCTCATGTATGTTTGTTATCATAAAACAGCGCAGTCATGATAATTTGTGCCATTGGATGATATTACTATTTATAATCATTGATGCATGTATGTATATTTTTGTGTTTGGTCCAATGTGAAAGGTCACAATGTATTTATTATCATTATTTTTTAACGAATATCATCCTATGTATCACATTTCCATATGTCTGTAATCATCTTTGTTATTATGTTCGTACTGATTCATTTGTACAGCTGTTCATTGCTGCTTTGAGTTGTGGTAAAATATTTTTCCACGTTGTATGTACATTAATTATGCAACAAAGAATAATTTGAAGGTCATTGTCTGAGGTTACTTTGACGATATTTTTGATACTTTGTTACACACTTATTTATATTGTTTGTCAAATCAAGCAAAACAAAAAACAACGGCTTGGATTTTTATCAAGTGGGAGGTCATTTTTACCAGTTTGTCTTTTTTCAATAAAATGGTGCATCAAGAATGTTGTTGGTTCAATGGTTTGTTGCTCGGATCTGCTTAGAAGTAAGATTCCTTCTCCTATCGTCTAGTACTGTTTTCTGAATGTTACATTATAGAGTTTACCTCATAAAATGTAATAAATCTTGACGTTTGAGTAACAACCTGAACCCCTCTCCCTACCACCATAAAGAAACCATCAGTATGTTAATATAACACGCACCCCCCCCCCCCCACACACACACACACACGCACACGCACACACACACACACACACCCTCAAAATCTACGTGTGTAATTTTTGTTTTTATTTCGTTTTTATTTCATGATACATTTGCACACAAATTGTTCTCAATATTTCACCAACAATGAGAGGCAAAACAAATCATCTGCTATGCTCAGATTGTTTGTTGTTCACATACAAAACAGATATTTTTGTGTTTTTTTGGGGGGCGGGATTTAGAACAAACATGGCGTCACGTCTCTAATAATCATGATTCATTCTAGAAAAAAATGGCATTGCTTATGAAATGGGTTTCCATCATGCAGATAAATCTGCTGTGGCTACAATACAATACAAAACAGTACAGAATAGTAAAAATCAAGACAACACAGTTGAGTACAATGCAATAAAATACAATACAGTACAATTAAATACTATACAGTGCTAGACATTTCAGTACAGTACAGTTCAGTGCACCGCAATACAATACAAAACACAGCACAACACAGTACAATGCAACAAATAAAATATAACACAGTATAGTATGATTGAAAACAATATTATATATAGTAAGCACAATACAACACGCTACACTAAAATGCAACTCACTGCAATACAGCAGTACAACACACAGCTTATACAACTGTAGCTGCTGCCGCAACTTATAACAATAACATCAACTACTACCACTACTACTACTACTACCACTACTACTACTACTACTACTACTACTACTACTACTACTACTACTACTACTACTACTACTACTACTACTACTACTACTACTTACTACTGCTACTACTGCTACTACTACTACTGTACTTACTACTACTACTACTACTACTACTACTACTATACTACTACTACTACTACACTACTACTAACTAACTCTACTACCACATACTACTATTACCCCTACAACAATAACCGCAGCGACAGAGCAATAACAATAACACATAGAATACCGTACGGACCCGCTTGAAAGCAAATACACACCATCGCTACAAATCCTGCCAAAGCGCAAAGCACATTGTGGACTGGAGAGACAGAGACAGAGAGAGAGAGAGAGAGAGAGAGAGAGAGAGAGAGAGAGAGAGAGAGAGAGAGAGAGAGAGAGAGAGATTTTATTCTTTTATATCGAGGATAATGGGATAAGCACTCATGTGTTTTTCATCCAGTCCCCGTGTGTATGCAGTTTTGTAAATCTTGTCATCTGTTCCCACCAGCACACAATGGCCTACTCTTACGAAAAGTAGAACAAGATTTAATGTTTGCGCAAGATGTTTTGCGTGCGTTCGCACACAGGGCCTCAGTTTACAGTCTCATCCGAAAGATTTTTAGGGAGAGTGGAGTCAGCAGTGATGTTAACTCAAGGGGAAAATTCCCTTCGAACGGGAATCGAACTCGGGTCGTCAAATTGCGAGCACAATGTTCTGACCACTAGGCTGTCCCGTCCCCCCCCCCCCCCTTCCCCCATAGAGAGAGAGAGAACTCGAATGTTTTATTGAGGAAATATGGATAAGCCAGAGGCTTCTTTACACCAGGTCCTCATAACCCCCCCAAAAAAAACAACAACAACAACAACAAACCCACTGTCAAACAATCATAAACAATTATACAACATATAGATATAGTAAAGCAGAGAGAGAGAGAGAGAGAGAGAGAGAGAGAGAGAGAGAGAGAGAGAGAGAGAGAGAGAGAGAGAGAGAGAGAGAGAGAGAGAGAGAGAGAAGAGAGAAGACAGACAGAAGACAGGACAGACAGACAGAGAGACAGACAGACAGACGACAGACAGACAGACAGAGACAGAGACAAACAGACAGACAAACAAACAGACAGACAACAAACAGACAGACAAACAAACAGACAGACAAAAGAGACAGAGACAGACAGAGAGAAAGAGACAGACACAGACAGACAGACAAACAAACAAACAAGCAGACAGAGACAGAGACAGAGGGTGAAGGGTGCTATCATCAGTCCAGGCTGTCACTCAGCGTGGCCTCGCTCTTCCAGTGGCGGGGCTGCTGATCCACCTGACGGCGGCCAAACCGTCTGGGGACCAGGGCCAGGAGGGGGAGGGTGAGGAGGAGGGAGGCCACGATCACCCAGTTCATCCAGGCAGTGCCTGCACAGTGGAATCATCAGCACTTTGGTTTTGTTAGGTTATAGTGATATCAAGTAATTAATTCACCCAATACTTGCAGATTGGAATCATTACCACTTTTGTTTTGTTGGATCATAGTGAATCATCACTTTTGGTTTGGATTGCAGTGATATCGAGTAGTTTATCCATACATTACTTGCACATTTGAATCATCACTTGTTGGTTTAGTGATTCGAGTAGTTATCCATATTGTACTGCACATTGAATCATCACTTTGTTGTTGAGATATCAGTAATTTATCCATATTGTACCTGCACATTTGAATCATCACTTTTTTTTGTTGGGTTGTAGTGATATCGAGTAGTTCATACATACAGTACCTGCAGATTTGAATCATCACTTTGGTTTTGGATTATAGTGATATCGAGTAGTTCATCCATGCAGTACCTGCAGATTTGAATCATCACTTTTGGGTTTTTTTTGGGGTATAGTGATATCGAATATTTCATCCATATTGTACCTACACATTTGAATCATCACTTTTCTTTTGTTTTTGTTGGGTCATAGTAATATCAAGTTCTGCCTCAAGCTCACTTGAATAAATATATAACTGCTACTACTGCTTTGGCTAAAAAGTGGCACCCATTTCCTCTCCCTCGCTGCTTAAACTTCCCTGTCCCTAAAAGAGACAGAGAGACACAGAGAGAGAGAGAGAGGGGGGAGGACGACAGACAGACAGACAAACATACGGACATACAGACAGGCAGCCAACTAGACAGACAGACAGACAAACACAGCCAGCCAGCCAACCAGTCAGACAGACAGACAAATGGACAGACAAACACACAGACACAACCAGCCAGACACACCCACACATACCGACACACACATACACAGAAACACCACAAAACAGAAGAAAAAGACAGACACAACAACACTGTCTTAATTAACCCTGTGGCTGCTCACTGACCGATGCCGGGCAGGGAGAAGAGAGAGAGGAAGAGGAGAGACAGGACGTTGTTGGTGTAGGTCAGCAGCATGGTGGTCATGCCCTCGCCCACGGGAAAGGCTAGCTCACAGGCCAGCTCAAAGAGGGCGGGGGAGCAGGCCTCCACACACGTCTTGCCCACCAACACCGTGCTGAAGAGAAGGGCTGTGGATAAAATGAGGAAAGTAGGAGGATTGTATGAGAACTGTGAGAGTCAGTGGTGAATATGAAAGCAGGATTATATGAGAACGAAAGGAGCAATGTCTATCCATCCATCTACCTGTCCATCCATACATGCATGTATGCATGCATTCATACATACACACCTACATACATTCATAGACGCATTCACGCACGCACACAGACACAGACACATACCCATCCACCCACCCACCCACACCCACCCACCCACACCCACTCCCTCCCCCCGACACACACTTACACCCCCCCCTCCACACACACACACCACTTACACCCCCTACCCACCCACCCCTACCCCCACCCATCCCCCCACCACACACAGACAGACAGACGTACGCAGGGAAGGAGAGAGGACGCGGACAGCGCAGAGAGAGAAGAGGAGGAAGGCTACAGCGCCACAGGAGAACAGCGCCATCACCATGTACTTCAGGTAGGGAAAGTAGCGATCCATCAGCCTGAAAAATCATCATCACCACCACCACCATCACCATCACCACACCACCACCACCATCATCATCATCATCGTCGTTGTCGTCATCGTCGTCGTCGTTGTCGACGTTGTCGTCATCAACATTGTCATCGCTGTATCTGTTGTTGTCTTCACCATCCTAGCCGCGATCGTATTCGTCGTCGTCATCATCATGATCCTCATGATCCTCCTCCTCATCATCATATTGCTCTCTGTGTCTGTCATTATTTCTCTGTTTGTATCACACACACAGACACAGACAGACAGACAGACAGACAGACAGACAGACAGACAGACAGACAGACAGACAGACAGACAGACAGACAGACAGACACACACACACACACACACACACACACACACGAACACACACACACTCACAACCACACACACACAACTAACGACGACACAAGGATAACTTGACAGAGCTTCACAACGCTGGTTCTATCAGTTAGGTAGTTAAGCAATACAGCGAGCAAAGAAACAAACACAGCCAGCACCACAACGTATTCTTTAATAACGACATCCACCCTCATTATAATATTGTAATGTCTCCTTACCTCGACAAGCTGAGAGAAAACGCCATGGCGGACACTGTAGCCACGAAACCTATCTGTCCAGCTAGTCTCTGTCACACACACACAGCACGCACGCACAAACACACACACACACAAAACATGCATAAAGACAGCATATGTGCATACACGCATTCACACAAGATTCGAGATTTAATTCATTTCACCCCTTTTAGGGTATGGAGGAAAACAAACGAATTCAACAGGAGAAAAAACCAACACATAATATGTGCATGCACGTACACCCCTAACACACACACACACACACACACACATGCGCGCGTGCACGCACGCACGCACACACACACGCACGCACGCACGCACGCACGCACGCACACACACACACACACACACACACACACACACACACACACACACACACGTTAAATTCGGTTCCGCTTTCCGTGTGCCGGTGGGAACAGATGACAAGATTTACAAAACTGCATACAATGGAAGAACTGGATGTAAAAAAAGCCCATGGGTGCTTATTCCATTATCCTCGATATAAAAGAACAAATAAATAAATAAACAAAATACATAAACACACACACACACTAACACACAACACACTAACACACACACACACACACACACACACACACACACACACACACACACACGCACACACGCACGCACGCTCGCACGCACACCAGGCCATGATGGGGGCAGGAATGGACAAACAGGTATCCCATGCACAGCGCAAAACAATTTTTGTGATAAACCTTATCTCGAAAGTGGCAAAGTAACAACCTTCATGGTATGCAAAACGATGGCATTTGCAAAATCTCACGATGGGTGATAGTCTGCAGTGACCTGCAAGGGAAGAAGAATCTCTTGTGGGTATTCCCATAATCTCCACACATAGATAAAAAAGGTAAAGGTGAAGGTGTCCCATAAGGTCGTAGGGGAGTAAGGTATCAGAGACCTTAGCTTCTCTATGGGCTAGCTATGTTGAGGGCGGCGCCCATCTCCTCTCCCTCGCTGCTGTACCTTCCTTGACCCTAAAGAGGGCAGTTATATCTATCATAAACATTTAATATATGAAATGATATATAGGTAGTAGAAGTATTATTTGTGATAGGTCGAAATTTTAGCCTGCCTGTCATTTACACGTTCGTATTTGGGCAGGTAAGTAAAAGTATCATTTGAGATCGATCATTTCTTTCTTTTACTCTTAACAACAAGCAGTGACAGGTCAAGGGAAGAAGAATCACCAACAGCTACCTTCCTTACCCTCGCCCTTCTCTCCCCCCCCCCTACCCCCCCCCTAACCCCCCCCCCCTGCCCCCCCCCCTCCCCCTAAGTCCACTGACCTCTGTGACCCCCTTGTCGGAGAGGTTGACGTTGAGGAGACTGGACCAGCAGCTGAGCAGCCCCATGGACAGAGCACTGACCAGACCCATCACCAACACCTCGCGGTGACTGCCAGACACACAGGTCAAGTTAAAAGTTAAAGTCTGTCCCGAGCTTAAGGCTCATCAGGCTGGTGCTTATCTTGCACTCCTCTCTTGCAATCTCTCCACTGGCTGCCTGTGCCACAGAGAGTAAACTACAAGATCAGTACTCTCTGTTATAAATGTCTCCACAAAACAGCACCCTCCTACCTCTGTGAATGTCTTCACGTGTACACACCTTCTCGTACCCTCCGCTCGGCTGCAGATACCTTATCCTTAAAAATTCCGAGATTCAACCTATCTACCGTTGGCCGCCGCTCTTTCTCTATTTCTGGTCCATCAATCTGGAATGACCTCCCTCTATCCCTTCGGCAAAAGCCTACATATGACACTTTTAAATCCAACCCAAGACACACTTGTTTCAAACCTAAGATTTTTACCTTCTGTTTTCATCTCCTATTTGTCCCTGCCTCCAACATTTGAAATTCCATTCACCCTGTCAAAATGTATAACCTCTATAGTGTGTGTGTGTGTGTGTGTGTGTGTGTGTGTGTGTGTGTGTGTGTGTGTGTGGCGCGCGCGCGTGCGCGTGTGCGTGCGCGTGCGCGTGCGCGTGCGTGTGTGTGCTTTCGATTTTGCTAGAATTATTTATTGTCATTGGTTGTTTGTTGTGAGGGTCGAGTGCAAGCGCTTTGATTTGTTTTTACAAGATATAGCGCTATATAAATTCCATGTATTATTATTATTATTATTATTATTATTATTATTATTATTATTATTATTATTATTAATCCGGTTTCTGTGGCGTTAAGCGACTGAGAGTCATAGACTCCCCTCTGGATAGGACGCCAGTCTATCGCAGGGTTAACCCCCAACACAAGGTTGGTACCCCTTTTACACCTGGGTGGGGTGAGAAAATAGCCGTTAAGTGCCTTTTCCAAGGGCACAACGCCATAGCCAAAAGCTGGGATCGAACCCGTAACCTTTAGATTACGAGTCCAACGCCCTAACCACTAGACTACAGCAGCGGCTACAAAGATACTAAACTAGGTAAAAAGATGATTTGATTTGATCTGATTTGATTTATTCTTTGATATCGAGGACAATGGAATAAGCACTCATGTGCTTTTTTATTTTACATCCAGTCCCCGTGTGTATGCAGCTTTGTAAATGTCATCTGTTCACACCGGCACACGATGGCCTACTCTTACGAAAAGCGGAACAGGATTTAACGTGTGTGCAAGATGTTCTGCGTGCGTTCGCAGGTAAAGGTGTCCCTGGATTCTGGGTTCTGTTGGATTCAGAATCCAGCAAACATTGGTCCCTACGAAAAACTTCCATCAATCGGAAAGAAGCGTAAACTTAAATGGCATGTCACAAGATCAAAAGACTAGCAAAAACAATACTGCAAGGTACTGTCCAAGGAGGAAGAAAAAGAGGCAGACCAAATAAGAGATGGGAGGACAATGTCAGCGAATGGACAGGCCTAGAACTAAAAAAAAAACCCTGAGAAAGGCAGAACAGAGAGAGGAATGGAGGGAACTGGTTGTCAAGTCTTCATGGGTGCCCCCACGGTCGCCAGACTAAGGAATAGATAGAAAGGTGTCCCATAACCTGTGTGGTCGTAGGGGAGAGAGGCGTCAGAGACCTCAGTTTCTTTAGGGGCCAGCATATTGAGGGCGGCGCCTATCTCCTCTCCCTCACTGCTTTGCCTTCCCTGGCCCTTAAGAGGGTAGGTACCCATTTACAGCTGGTTGAACTGGGGGACTGTACTGAAGCCAAGGCGAGCAAAACGGTCACCCATTCACTTGGTAACCACGCTCGATGATGTTTAACATAGGGGGCGGGATATAGCCTAGTGGTCAGAACACTGGGCTCGCAATTTGACGACCCGGGTTCGATTCCCGTTCGAGGGATTTTTCCTCTGGAGTTAACATCAGTGGTGACTCCCCTCCTCTCAAGTCTTTGGGATGAGACTATAAACCGAGGCCCCGTGTGCAAACGCACGCAGAGCTTCTTGTGCACACGTTAAAATCTGTTCCGCAAAGCTCGACACGAAAGACTTCGTCGACTAGGTTTCTTTAATTAACTCCCCTGAGACGACAGTCGTTTATGAATTTTAGTAGAAACAAAGAAGGCAACGGTGTTCTTGCTATGGGAGGCAATTCAAAGCATGGGGCGACAAGCCGTTATGAAATTTAGTAGTTTTAAAGAAGACAACAGTGTTCTTTAAGGTCAGGGGAGGGAAGTCTAAGCGTCGCGCATTAGCGCACCTTGTGCCGATCGATAACGGGAAAACAGGAAAAACAAAATAATGAATTAAATATCTTCGTTAAAAAAAAAGAAGAGTTAACAATACATGTTCTCGGCTTGGCAGATTATTGACTATTACTACCCATATCCCCACACAAATGAAAAGAGAGTGAGAGAAGACCTTGGAAGTAAGAATCTTGTACACCCTGCAATTAAATATTTCTGTGGAACAGCAGGTTATATAAATGAGCGCTAGTTTCGCTCATATTCTGGCGCACACGTTAAAGTTTGTTCGCTTTTTGGAAGATAAAGCCATTGTAAATTGGTGGGAACGGATGAGAAATTTACAAAACATACACGGGGACTGGGTGTGAAAAAAGCACACGAGTGCTCATTCCATTTTCCTCAAAATAAAAGAATAAAATAGAGCTTCTTCAGTCTGTTGCCAATATTATCCCAAGAAATGTATGTGGTCTGTTGACGTTGTTGTTTTTAATTTATTAAAGGAATTTTTAATTTTATTCTTTTATATCGCGGATAATGGGATAAACACTCATGTCCTTTTTTTCCCATCCTGTCCCCGTGTGTATGCAGTTGTGTATATATTGTCATCTGTTCCCACCGGCACACGATGGCCTACTCTTACAAAAAGCGGAACACGATTTAACGTGTGCGCAAGATGTTCTGAATGAGAGAATGTGCACCTGCAATGAGCTGATCGTTTACTTACCGCTTTAAAAAAAAATAATATTATTAATTGTCAGATTGTTGTTGTAGTTGTAGTTGTGGTGTGTGTGTGGGGGGTTGTTTGTTTTTTTATTTTACTGGGGGGGGGGGGGGGTCCTTTTTGTTTTGTTGATAGTCCATAATCAGGGCTAGTGCCAGATGAAAAAACAGTATGCGAATGCTTAACTGTAACCCTTGAATAAATAAAGACCATTCATTCAAAGATAAAGATCTATCGCTTTCTGTTTATAAGGGGCTGTGGCCTTACGTGAATAAAACATCTAAAGTCTGAACTCTCTCTCTCTCTCTCTCTCTCTCTCTCCTCTCTCTCTCTCTCTCTCTCTCTCTCTCTCTCTCTCTCTCTCTCTCTCTCTCTCTCCTGACTCTGTCTCTCTCTCTCTCTCCCTCCCTCCCTCTCTCTCTGTCATCCAGCGTGTACTTAAAACAAAAAGAAAAATCTGACAGTGGTTGGCAGGCGCGAGGAGTGAGCCTAGCAAAGAGTTGGCCTATCGACCCCTGCAGAAAGAGTTAAGGTAAGGAACGCCCAGCAACAGCGATGAAGCATCAGGCACTGACCTGAAGAAGAGGTCCATGGCACCCTGCAAAAAGTTCTCCCTGTGGAGAATGGTGGAAGTGAAGGAAGGATAGAGAGAGAGAGAGAGAGAGAGAGAGAGAGAGAGAGAGAGAGAGAGAGAGAGAGAGAGGAGAGAGAGAGAGAGAGAGAGAGAGAGAGAAGAGAGAAGACAGAGAGCAGACAGAAGACAGACAGACAGACAGACAGACAGACAGAGACAGACAGAACAGACAGACAGACAGAGACGGAGACAGAAGTTTGCGTCTAGGACTGTTTTGGAGCACTTCGGTGTAACATAGGCAGACACACTACTCTGGCTTCTGAGGACGTTTTTTTTTCCTTTTCTGTTTCGGTTGATCGAAACCCTGCAGGAAGAGTTAAGGTAAGGAACGCCCAGCAGAAGCATTATCAGGCACTGACCTGAAGAAGAGGTCCATGGTGCCCTGCAGAAAGTTTTCCCTGTGACGACAGAGGAAGCAGACACGGGCACAGGGGGGTGGCTGGGGAAATAGAGCAGCATCAGCACACACACCCCCACCGCCCACACCGCCTCTGCCCACAGCAGACAAGAAAAGGCACGTCTGTCTGATCAGGATCAGGATGGTGATGGTGGTGTGTGGTGAGGTGGGTGGTGGTGGGGGGTGGTGATGATGATGATGATGGCGATGACAACGATGATGATGAGAACGACTATGATGAAAAAAAATCACCTCATATAAATAGATACATATGTACTTATATCTTTCTCATACAAACATTTGAAAAATAAAGAATAAATCACAAAAAAGCAATATTAATACAATTCTCTAGGGTGAGATCAGGGTTGGTTATGCCAGGTCAGATCAAGTGAGCCAAGTCAGGCGTGCCATGGCAGGTCAGGTCATAATTATTTTTTAACCAGGTCAGGTCAATGTCAAGTCAGGTTATGATTCAGGTGAGTCAGGTCAGGTCATGTCATACCATGTCACGCGCGTTTATTTCTGCTAGTCTACATCCTGGTCAGCCAGAAGGTCATTGATTGCACCGAGTTCTGCATTTGTCCATCTATTACTAAAATCAGTAAGCACGCAAGCCCGGATCACTCAAGTTAGTAAGCCAGTCAGTAAAATCAGTCTGTCAATCAGTCAGTAAACCAGCTAGCTAACCGACCAAGCAGCCAACAAGCCGTTTATTTACGAAGACAAACTATCTATCTATGTATCTATCTATGTATCTATCTATGTATCTATCTATCTGTCTATCTGTCTGTCTGTCTGTCTGTCTGTCTGTCTGTCTGTCTGTCTGTCTGTCTATCTACTACCTACTACTACCTACCTACTACTATACCTAGTATCCTACCTATCTACCTACCTATCTATCTATCTATCTATCTATCTATCTATCTATCTATCTATCTATCTATCTATCTATCTATCTATCTATCCCTTAGTCTGGCGACCATGGGGGCACCCCCAAAGACTTGACAACCAGTTCCTCCATTCCCCTCTCTGTTCTGCCTTTATGTTGAGTTCTAGGCCTGTCCATTCGCTGACGCTGTCCTCCCATCTCTTCCTTGGTCTGCCTCTTTTTCTTCCTCCTTGGACAGTGCCCTGCAGTATTGTTTTTGCTGTCATTTGATCTTGTGACAGGCCCGTACCATTTAAGTTTACACTTCTTTACGATTGATAGAAGGTTTTTCGTAGGGATACGAATACGAATACAAACTCCTCAGTGTCTGAAAAGGGTGAGAAATTCATATGGGATACAAGCAAGCAATCAGTCGTGAAATATTCAGGGTTTGCACTTACCAATGTAGAATAATTTCTGGATAGCTTGCCTCACCACTCTCACTGCCTTCTCGTCTGCAAACATTTACAGTATTAGTCCCAAGTCTTTGCTCGCTCTGTCTGGTTATCTGTGTCTGCCTGTCTTTTCGTCTGTCTTTCTGTCTTTCGTCTCTTGTTGCTGTCTGTCTGGAACAAAGTTTATGCAAAGTTATCGTTGTGTTAGCTTCTACTTAGTTTGCACTGTTGATAACGGTTTTCGTCATAAAGTATCTATCTATCTATCTATCTATCTATCTACTATCTATCTATCTAATCTATCTATCTATCTATCTATCTATCTATCTATCTATCTATCTATGTTTTTGTGTGTTTGTGCATATAAATAAATAATTAGATAAATGCGTGTGTGGTGTACACACACACATAATACATTACATACATACAACATACATAACATACATACATACATACATACATACATACATACATACATACATACATACATACATACATACATGCGTAACTCATGATACAAAAACAACTTCCATCCCTCCCAACCCCCCCCCCCCCAAAAAAACAACAAAACAGCAACAAACAGAACAACACCCCCAACCTCCCCCCCCCACAAACCAATTAACAGCACCCCCATCCACTAAGCAAACAAACTGAACCAATCAAAAAAAAGCAACCAGTTACCTTTTCTCCCAGCTTGTATTTTGCTGTACTGTGCACCGCTGGCATTTGTTGTATTCAGATTCCTGGGACACAATATTAAAAATACCTCAGGGTTTTGTATAATTATCTTCGGGGTGGCATAGCTCAGTGGTCAGAGCACCCGCTTTCCCCTAAGTCAAAGTTAAGCAGTATCGAGCGTGGTTACCAGTTGGATGGGTGACCGTTTGCGCGCCTTGGCTTCAGTACAGTCTCCCAGCTGTAAATGGGTACCTGCTCTCTTTAGGGTCAGGGAGGGTAAAGCAGCGAGGGAGAGGAGATGGGCGCCGCCCTCATATATGCTGGCCCCTAGAGAGGCTGAGGTCTCTGATGGCCTTGCTCACCTACGACAACATAGGTTATAAAACACCTTTACCATTACCTTTTATTATCTTCAATGTAGCTCAAGTCGGCTGCTGTGCCTAATCGTTTTCACAGAAATAAGGAAGGATGATTCATGAGAATTCCAAATTTGGAGGAAGGGGAAGGGGTTGGAGAGGGGGGGAGGGAGGGGATTTTATTGTAATATATTGTGCTGTACTGCATTGTATTGCAAGAGGAATAGCGGAGGGGGAATAGCGACATTTTTGCATGGCATTGTACTGTATTGTGTTCATTGTACTGTGTAGTATTAAAAGAGAGATGTGGTTACTTTTTGTATTGCATTGCATTATATTGTAATGCATTGTATTGTGTTTTATTGAATTGAAATTTATTGTATTGCCTTTTTTACCACCTTTTGTGTCCTGTGCGTAAGTGTGCATCTCACATACATACATTTTGTCCATATGTCTGTGTGTTCTACCTACACTGACCTGTCCCAAATGTATAGGTAAAGGTAAAGGTGTCCCATAACCTATGTGGTCGTAGGGGAGCAAGGCGTCATAAACCACAGCTTCTCCATGGGCCAGCATATTGAGAGCGGTGCCCATTAACAGCTGGGTGAACTGGGGGACTGTAATAAAACCAAGGCGCGTAAACAGTCACCCATCCACTTGGTAACCAGGCTCGATGCTGCTTAACTTTGACTTGGGGGAAGCCATTGCTCTGACCACTGAGCTATTCCGCCCCCCCCCCCTCACTCACATACACACACGCACACACACACACACACACGCACGCACCCCCCACACCCCTATCCCCCACCCAATCACCCGCCCACACTCCGCTTAGTCATGTCTCAGGTTCACAAGTTACGATTTAGCTGAAATTTTGCCCCACCATCTGCCAACATCAACACAATCCTTTGGTAAATTGGTACTGCAGAAGACAGAACAAATCTGTTAGAGAAATGGTTTTCTTACCAGAGGTCTACTGCAGTCACTGAGGCATTGGCATCTGTCCCTTCTTTCATCACTGGCACCATACTCGGCCCTAAAAGTGAAAAATAAAAAATATATATACATGCGTGAAATTCATTAAAAGAAAAAATTCCCTGAGATGGACTTGTGGCTGCTACCTTCATGGTCAGCAAAAGGGTTTTGCATTGTGACACAAAAGGTATGTGTGTTATTTCACTTTATTATTTATTCTTATTTTCTTTTAATCTTTTATATGGAGGATAGTGGAATATGCACTCGTGTGCTTATTTCATCGTCCCCGGTGTATGCAGTTTTGTAAATACTGTCATCTGTTCCCACCGGCGCACAATGGCCTACTCTTACGGCAGTCCACAGACAGACAGACAAGACACATGGAGAAAGAAATGCCATACATTCAGACACATCTACATACATACATACATACAAACGAGCCAAAGACACAAACAGACAGGCACAGACACACACACACACAGACAAACAAACAGAAGACACAAGAGCGACAGGCAGACACAGACAAACAGACAGAGACACACAGGCGGACAGAAGACAGCTGACAGGCAGACATAGACAGAGGGACAGATAGAAACACCCAGGCTACAGACAGACAGCTGACAGGTCAAACATAGACAAACAGATAGAAACACCAGAGCACAACAGGCAGGCTGACAGGACAAACATAGAAAACAGACAGAGCGAGAGAGACAGACAGCAAGGAGACGGACAAAAGAAGCACAGACAGCGACAGGCAGACATAGACAAAACAACAGAGAGGAACAACACACAACGACAACAAACAACACGACACACAAACAACAACACACACACACACACACACACACACACCACACACACACACACACACACACACACACACACACACAACAACAACACACACACACACAACACACACCACACAGACATAAGGAAGGAGATGGCCAAGCCTAGGTATATAGCCATGGTGCCTATAGTGGTGGCCGTGGTTCGCTCCTTCATAGGGAACCAGCAGGCCGACAGTTTGGGGGCTCCGGACGTGGACAATGGCCCTCCCAGACCGTTCAGAAACTGACCCGTGATGACCAGGCTGAAGAAACTCACAGCACAGCATAGGGGATGAACAGACTTAAAAACAGACTGGCAGACACTTCATTTTTATTCCATTTTAATCTTTTATTTCGAGGATTATAGAATAAGCACTCATATGCTCAGACTGAGGGAGACAGGCATACAAATACACGCACGTTGATATAAAGGCACAGGCAATCAGACATAAAGACAGACAGACATACAGACAGACAGATACAGGCTGGCATACACAGAGAGAAAGGTAGATAAACAGACAGAGGCTGACCTACACATAACAGAGAAAAATAGACAACAGAAAGATCGACAGACAGATATACAAACAGAAAAAAACAAAAAGGCAGACATACTCAACAGAAAGATAGATAGACAGATAGACAGATACAGACAGACAGACAGACAGACAGACAGACAGACAGACAGACAGACAGACAGACAGACACAGAGAGAGAGAGAGAGAGAGAGAGAGAGAGAGAGAGAGAGAGAGAGAGAGAGAGAGAGAGAGAGAGAGAGAGAGAGAGAGAGAGAGAGTTAGGCATACAAACACACAATAACATAGGTAACAGACAGACAGACAGACGGACGGATATTTACAAAAAAAATAGACAAACAGGCAGACAAAGTGACAGGAAGGCAGATGAACACACAAACACAGACAAACAAGCAGGCAGACAAACAAACTGACAGGAAGGCAGACAGACAAACACACAAACACAGACAGACAAAAGGCAAACATATTCAACAGACATAGACACACATGAAGACATAAACAGCATGCACACAGACAAGCATGCAAACAGACAGATACAGAGAGAGAGACAGAGAGACAGACAGACGCAGAACTTTTCGCGCACACGTTAAATCCTGTTCCACTTTTCGTAAGAGTAGGCGCTAGGCCATTGTGTGCCGGTGGGAACAGATGACAAAATTTACAAAACTGCATACACACGGGGACTGGATGTAAAAAAAACACACGTGAGTGCTTATTCCATTATCCTCGATATAAAAGAATACCGTAAAATCCCTAGCATACGCCCCCCCCCCCCCCCCCCCCCCCCCCCCCCTGTGCAAAATTGGGGGGTGGGCGTTTTCTAGGGATAGACCCCTTTGCACAAAGTAATTTTTGTGCTCAACCGTGTAATTGAGTGAATACAAACCCCGAAAGCATGTAAGTTAGGTCGTGTGAGTAGAAGTGAAGGAAAATAGGAAAAAAAGGGACTTTGAGGCAAAGAAGGCCAGAACATTCCGTTGGAACTGAAGAAGTTGATCCTCAGTCTGCAGGGACCTTTTGGCTTGAGCTGGTTCCCTGTCGACAAGACACCATGTGGCCCTGTTTCCAGCGACTTACTAACCACATGTCTGATGCCGAGAAGCCCATCACATTGAAAGCACCTGCCAGTTCCATCGCTTTCCATTGTAGGTCCTTGTTTCCAATACCCTGCCTTCAGATCTTTCATGTTCCAGATAATGCAGCACACCTTGGTCGACATGTTCAGATCTAACTGCAGGTCTTTTTGACAGTTTCCGTTTTTGTTTCTTTTCCGTACTGCTGTTCAAGTCTATCTCTGTTTTCACTTCATTCCCTGATGCTCTTCCTATCCACAGAAATTTCACGGGCACACTCCGAAAGAAGGGGGAAAAAAGACTTTTAGAGCAGTCTGCACAAATCCTAGTGAAGGTGAGCATAGTCTCTTTGAAAAAAGCAAGGTGAGCGTTTGCTAGGTAGTTACCCCTGTGCACAACTTTTGGCCCAAAGTGGGGGGTGGGCGTTTGCTAGATGGTGGGCTTATGCTAGGGATTTTAAGGTAATAATTAAAAAACCCTATTCAACAAGCAGGCAGGCAATACAAACTGACAGGAAGGCAGATAGACACACAAACACAGACAAACAAACAAACACAATAGACATAAAACACACATGGAGACATAAACAGCATGCACACATACAAGCATGCAAACAGACAGACAGACAGATAGACAGACCCGGTAGCGGCAGGGTTGTTCATGGTAACACAACGAATCATGGTGCCCAGGGCCACCAGAAATGCCGACAGCAGACAGGCCACCCTGAGACCTGGACACCCACACCACAGGACACACCGCCTGTCTGTCAGTCAGTCAGTCAGTCAATCTGTCAATCAGTTAATTTGTCAGTTAATCTGTCAGACGGTTAATCTGTCAGTCAGTTAATCTGTCAGACGGTTAATCTGTCAGACGGTTAATCTGTCAGTCAGTCAGTTAATCTGTCAGTCAGTCAGTTAATCTGGCAGTCAGTTAATCTGGCAGTCAGTCAGTTAATCTGGCAGTCAGTTAATCTGTCAGACGGTTAATCTGTCAGACGGTTAATCTATCAGTCAGTCAGTTAATCTGTCAGTCAGTCAGTTAATCTGGCAGTCAGTTAATCTGGCAGTCAGTTAATCTGGCAGTCAATTAATCTGGCAGTTAATCTATCAGTCAGTTAATCTGTCAGTCAGTCAATTGGTCAGTCAGTCAGTTGCTTGGCTACCTTATACTGTCAGAGTCCATATACTGCATTGTACTGTCAAACCCTGCGTATCACAACCAGTCTCCACTGCTCAGTGGTTAAAAGAGCATTGGAGGTGTGGCTGGCTGAAAGGTCGCAGGATTGACTTCCATAAGAATTACATTTTCTTAGTGAATCTTTTTTCTTCTTATTATTTTTTTTAAAGTTCCAGTAATCTTCTGTCCACAACGAGTTTAAACGGGCTCATTAGGAAGATTGAGACTACACAGTCAAGCAACATCCACTTTTAGGATGCTGAAATTACTTGACCAACACTGCAGATGTCTGTATTTTCCAGGCCTGATTGGTTTTTTTTTTGGTATTATACCACTTTATGTCACAGCAGATTTCTCTGCGTGAAATTCGGGCTGCTCTCCCCGGGGTGAGCGCGTCGCCACATGTAAAGCGCCTACCCATTTTTTTTTCCTGCATGCAAATATATTTGTTTCCCTATCAGAGTGGCTTTTTTCTACAGAATTTTGCCAGGGACAACCCTCTTGTTGCCGTGGGTTCTTTTACGTGCGCTAAATAGTGATGTGTAACACACGGGACCTCGGTTTATCGCCTCATCCGAAAGACTAGCGCCCAGACCACCACTCAGGGTCTAATGGATGGGGAAAAAGCAGGATATGGTTATCAAGACAGGAAAAATAAAGGGCAATCTTGTCAAGGGGTCTTGAAGGTGGCGCACTTCCACAGCAGCTTCATTACAGTCATCATTCTCCTCATTAGTGACCGTATTGCCCCCGAAAGTAAACTGTCTCTGATGTGGTGGCCCCTGTTGCTCTTTGCAGTTGGCAATCCCACAACTTCACAGCTGTCTGTTACTACCTGCAGGTCAGTACTGCTTATCCCATGCTCAGCAAAATAAACCCACCTACCGCGGGACGGGATAGCCTAGTGGTCAGAACAGTGCACTCGTACATTGACGACCCGGGTTCGATTCCCGTTCGAGGGGATTTTCTCTCTGGAATTAACATCAGCGCTGGCTCCGCTCCCCCCAAAGTCCTACTCGGATGAGACTATGAACTGAGGCCCCGTGTGCGAACGCACGCAGAACATCTTGAGCACACATTAAATCCTGTTCCGCTTTTTGTAAGAGTAGGTCATAGTGTACTGGTGGGAACAGATGGCAATATCTACACAACTGCATACACACAGGAACTGGATGAAAAAAAGCACAGGAGTGCTTCTGCCGTTATCCTTGATATCAAAGAAAAAAAACACACACACACATCCACCCCACCCCAAACACACCCACTTACACACACACAGACATCCACACCCCCTCCCCCACCCCCCACATACACCTACCTACCTCTTGTATTAAGCAGCCATGAGAAGAAGATACCACTGAACTGAGGACGTAAGCTATGGACCCCTTCCACACACACACACACTCACACACACACACACAACACACACAGTGACACACACACAACCCACCCACCCCCATCCACCCGCCACCCTTCCCACACACACACTTACACACACACCTACCTCTAGTATTAAAGAGCCAGGAGAAGAAGATACCACTCAGGACGTAGGCTATGGGCCCCTTCCATCCACCCATCCACCCACACATACACACACACACACACACACACATCCCCTTTCATACACACACACACACACACACACACACACACAACCTCCCAACCCCCCCCCCACACCTCTACATTGTATGTAGCACAGTACAGTACGCGTTTACTGGCTGTACATAGTGTACAACCCCCCCCCCCCCCCAACCAACCCACCTATCCCCCCCCCCCCCCCCAACACACACAAACCAGAAAAAAATACCGAGGACGTAAGCTATGGGCCCCTTACACACACACACTTCCCCCCCCCACACACACACCCATCCATCCCCCCCTCACCCCCCCACTCCCACCCCCCACCCATCCACCCCACCTACTCCCCCACTCCCACCCCCCACTCATCCCCCCAACCACCACCCCTCATCCCCCCCCTACCCCCCCCCAACACCCCCTTACCTCTAGTATTCAGCAGCCAGGAGAAGAAGACACCACTGAGGACGTAGGCTATGGGCCCCAGGTTGCTGAGCAGGGAGATGGTGTCGCTTCCCCAGCCCCACACCTGCCGGCAGGACTCGGAGATGGGGCCGAAGGTGTTCCACACACACACCTGGGTGAGGGCGTACAGACAGTACACCCCCAACACCACCCACCGCTTCTTCAGGGCCTGGTAAGGCTCCGCTTTCACCTGGACTGTGCGTGTGGGGAAAGAGGAGGGGAAGAGAGAACAATGCTACTAGTGTGCTGTAAGGCGCCGCTTTCACCTGGACTGCGTGTGGAAAGAGGAGGGTAAAGAAGGAACGATGCTACTATTGCTGCTGTGTAGTGATGTTGGTTGGTTTGGGGTATGGTTGTGTGGGTTGGTTGGTTGGGTGGGTGGGTGGGTTTGTTGAGTTGAGTGGGTGAGGTTTGGTGGGTTGATGGGGTTGGGTGGGGTTAGGTTGGATGGGTGGGATGGGTTTGTTGGGTGGGGTTGTCTGTTTGGGTGGGTTGTCTGGGTAGGTTGGTTGGGTGGCGTTGTTTGGGTGGGGTTGGGGTTGGCTTTTTGAGTGCGGGGGTGGGTTGTGTGTGTGTTGTGTGTGTGTGTGTGTTTGTGTGTGTGTGGGGGGGGGGGGGGAGGGGGAG
>CM060338.1:40076444-40111444 GCA_030674155.1 Stramonita haemastoma | reverse complement strand
AATGTGCTTTCAACGTAAGGGTACATAATTGACACTGGAGTATGCTCCCACAATTCCGCTTGATTACATTTTATGCACCTGTGACAAGTAAGAAATAAAAGCAAACAACAGCAACGGACACCCCCCCAACTCCCCCCCAAAACAACAACAACAACAAAAAACAACAACAACAACAAAACAAACCCATACTGCCTGAATTCACCTATATTAACCCTCCCCCCTTCTTCTAATGATATGGGCGTATCTGAAGTTGATGCGTTGGTGGTCAAGAGGTAACGCACCTAACCACAAAGCAAGAAGTTGAGGTTCGATCCCCGTTTAAGCCCGAACTTTTCCTCAACCACTAGACATACCGTGGTGATCTGTGTGCTAGTCTTTCGGATGAGACAATAGACCTATGTCCGGTGGCAACACTCATGATTATAAATCGAGCCCCCTTGTGTGGACGCACGCAGAGCATCTTACACACACGTTAAAAACCTGTTCCACCTTACAAAAGAGTAGGTCATTTCGTACTGGTAGGAATGGTTTACATTCCCCCCCCCCCCCTCCTCGCCCAATCCCCAGCCATAACAAAGGAAACAAAAGACCAAAACCAAACCAAAACAAAGAATAACAACAAACAAACAAAACCAATTGCACACCTGATGAGAAGTTTGCGTGCAGGACTGTGTTTATTTATTTATTTTATTTATTTATTCTTTTATATCGAGGATAACAGAATAAGCAACATGTGCTTTTTTTCATCCAGTCCCCGTGTGTATGCAGTTTTTGTAAATATTGTCATCTGTTCCCACCGGCACACGATGGCCTACTCTTACGAAAAGCGGAACAGGATTTAACGTGTGCGCAAGATGTTCTGCGTGCGTTCGCACACGGGGCCTCGGTTTAAAGTCTCATCCGAAGGAGTTTTGGGGAGAGTGAAGTCAGCACTGATGTTAACTCCAGGAAGAAAATTTCCTCGACCGGATTCGAACCCGGGTCTTCAAATTGCCAGCGCAATGTTCTGACCACTAGGCTATCCGCCCCCCCGGATAAGTCCCTAGCCATATAGGCAGCCGTGCTCTGACTTCAGACGTGTATGCAGAATTGAGACAAATGCAAAAAATGTTCGGCGATTTAGTCTTAATCTGTAACTGCACATTGCATCCATCTTGGATTGAATTGCGTAGGTTTGGATACAGGGGACAAGGGCATGAATAAGCATAAATAAAAATAAGCACGTGCAAACAAGCACTAACACACACACACACACACACACACACATGCAGAGAGAGAGAGAGAGAGAGAGAGAGAGAGAGAGAGAGAGAGAGAGAGAGAGAGAGAGAGAGAGAGAGGAGAGGTGAACACTGTTGTCAATTTTTAAACAAAAAAAAAATCCCATTTCTCATCCCAGAGTTTTCTTCGTAAGGACCTGTAGCCATCTTCTCTTCATCAGCCGATCTGCTCCAGTTGTCGCTGCTCAAACCTTCTCCTTTTTGGTGCAACGGTCATATACAGTGCCAAAACTCTCGTGTTTTTAGGTAAGTGACATGCTTCTTTCTTTCTATTTATTTTCATTTTTATTTTATTTATTTTATTCTTTTATATCGAGGATGATGGAATGAGTACTCGTGTGTGTTTTTTTTAATATCCAGTCCCCTGTGTGTATGCAGTTTTGTAAATACTGTCGTCTGTTCTCACCAGCACACGATGGCCTACTCTTACGAAAAGCGGAACAGGATTTAAAGTGTGCGCGAGATGTTCTGCATACTAAGGATATAATGCTTATTCAATAACAAAAAAATCAATAGATTTTAAGCGAAGAACAAGATACACTAATCTTGACGTACCACAGAGAGTAACGCTACTGTTTTCTTTTTCTTTTCTTTTTTTAGATTCCCAATATCTTGTTTGTCAGATCTTTAGTATGTTTTGTTTTGTTCTGTCAAAAACTGAAGATAAAATTAATAAACAATCACTACAGCAGCAGCAGCAGCAGCAGCAACAGCAGCAGCAACAACAACAACAACAAAAGAAATTTTAATTCTTCAGATTTGTTCCTGTTTGGGAATTTTGGTTTCAGATCTTTTGTCCACATCTAACGAAAATTTTGCTGATTAAAAAAAAAAAAGTGGGGTGGGTGGTGGTGAAATATTGTTCCGATATGAAATACATAGGCCGATGATGCGTTATTCATTGTCCTTGCTCTGTAACTTTTTTTCCAGCTTATTTATTAATTTAAATTTATTTGTTCTTTTGTATCGAGGATGATGGAATAAACATTTATATGCTTTTTTGCATCCAGTCCTCGTGTGTATGCAGTTTTGCAAATTTTGTCATCTGTTCCCACTGGCACACAATGACCTACTTTTTCAAAAAAAAACGGAACAGGATTTAGCGTGTGCCCAAGATATTCTGCGTGCGTTTGCACATGGGACCTCGGTTTATAGTCTCATCCGAAGGACTATTGGGGAAAGTGGAGTCTGCACTGATGTTAACTCCAGGGAAAAAAAATCCCCTTGAACGGGATTCGAACCCGGGTCTTCAGATTGCCAGCGCAATGTTCTGACCCCTTGAGAAGCTGGGTCTCTGATGCCTCACTCCTCTACCACCACACATGTTATGGGAAACCATTACCTTTACATCTTTTTTTTTTTTAATTCAGCATATGGACCAAATTCAAATCTCGGACTTCTTGCTTCCCACGTCTGTTATCTGTAGACCAAGGACCATGAAAAGACCAGTTTTCTCTGTATTACGTAGAGAACAACACCAGCTAAAAGGGCCCTATGACCGTATTGACTGACGGCTTTGTCTTTCTTTTGTTCCTCAGCTAGAGCTCCCAGTTTCACAGATGGTGAGGAGGTGTATGTGACCGATTTTTGCCCGCTATGAAGGTAGCCAGCCACATGCCGATTTGGGGGATTTTTACTGACGGATATTTCTCTCACTGATCTATCTATCTATCTATCTATCTATCTATCTATCTATCTATCTATCTATCTATCTATCTATCTATCTATCTATCTATCTATCTATCTATCTATCTATCTTTCTATCTATCTATCTGTCAGTCTGTCTGTCTGTCTGTCTGTCTGTCTGTCTGTCTGTCTATTCCTTAGTCTGGCAACCGTGGGGGCACCCCTGAAGTCTTGACAACCAGTTCCCTCCATTCCTCTCTCTGTCCGGCCTTTTAAAAAAAATGGTTGAGTTCTAGGCCTGTCCATTCGCTGATGTTGTCCTCCCATCTCTTCCTTGGTCTGCCTCTTTTTTCTCTCTCCCTGGACTGTGCCTTGCAGTATTGTTTTTTTTGCAAGTCCTGCTGATCTTGTGACATGCCCGTACCATTTAAGTTTACGTTTCTTTACGATTGATAGAAGGTTTTCATAGGGACCAATGGTTTGTTAGATTCTGTTATGCACGTCTTCGTTGCCTATGTGGTCTCTGTAGGAGATGCCAAGGAGTCTTCGCTGGATTCTGTCTTCCTCCTTGGACAGTGCCTTGCAGTATTTTTTTTTGCAAGTCCTTTCGAGCTTGTAACATGCCCGTACCATTTAAGTTTACGCTTCTTTACGATTGATACAGTTTTCATAGGGACAAATGGTTTGCTGGATTCTGTCATGCACGTCTTCGTTGCCTATGTGGTCTCTGTAGGAGATGCCAAGGAGTCTTTGCTGGATTCTGTTATTCACGTCTTGGTTGCTTATGTGGTCTCTGACCTAGCTTTTAAAAAATATATTTTAATTTATTTTATTTTATTTTATTATTTTATTTAAAAAAAAAAAAATTTTTTGGTCTCTGACCTAGCTATGTTTTCTATTTCAGCCCCCCCCCCCCCCCAAAAGCAGCATGGACACCGCCCATACCGCCATGTACCGTCGCTCTCGCCAATCCGACCTTGAGGAGGAATCCCCCGAGACTTTTCCTCTCGCCAGCAGTAGCAGCAGCAGCAGCAAGAGAGATAGCAAAGAGAACAGCAAGAGAGATAGCATAGATAGCAGTAACAGAGGTGGCATAGATGGCAGCAAGAGAGGTGCATAGATGGCAGCAGCAGAGGTAGCAGCACCAGCGGTGACAGTAACATAGGTAGCAGCATCAGCAGCCTCAGCGGCATCAGCGGTCTTAGCGACATCAGCGCCGACAGAGGCAGCGTTACTAGCGGCGACATCAGCAGCAGCATCAAAAGCAGCAACAAAAGCGGCAACAGAAGCAGCGGCAACAGCGGCGACATAAGCAGCAGCAACAGCAACGGCAGCAACATAAGCAACAGCGACAGCGACAACAACGGAAGCAGCGGCAACCGCAGCATCATAACCGTGGCAACATCCGCGCCAACAGAAACAGAAACAGCAGCAGCAGCAGCACTAGCACCAGCAGCAACAGCAACAGCAACAGCAGCGGCAGTGGCAGGAGGAGAGTCAGGTTTCAGAAGAGCAGAAAAGAGAGATGGGAGCCACGCGGACAGGAACAGGCTGCAACTTCTGGACAACAGCAACAACAACAACGACAACAACAACAACAACAACGACAACAACAACGTCCATACGCCCAGGTTCCAGACAGGGATGAGAGACAGGGGGCTGAAGCAGAACCCTTGAACTCGGTCCAGAACCAGGTTACACTGACCACACCTGGCAGAGTTCAAAGGAGAGGGTTTAGGGGCTGGATTCGTCAGAACCGTAAGGGGGCGGTCTTTGCATCGACGCTGGCGGCTGTAGGCAGTTTTATGGGCGCCGCCACTTACGTGTATTTCGGGCAGCCTGACGTCACTGTCACAGCGGCCGTGCTAACGAGTGGTGCCTGCGTCAGTCTGGTGTTTGTCTATCTGTCTTGCCGTTTTAAAAAGTGTTGATAGGTGAAGAAGCCGGGGAGGGTCGTAGTAGTATGTGTGTATGTGTGTGTGTGGGTGTGAGTGTGTTGGTGGGTGTGGTGTGGTGGGTGTGTGTGTTTTGTGTGCATGTTTCTCCCCCCCCCTCCTCTCGCTCCTCGGCTACAGTTTTAAAGGTAGCCGCATTCCGAAATCGGGATATGCGCTGTTGTTTTAGCGTGTCAGTTTATCATCTGGATAACTTCTCTTTTTGAAAGTCTTGCCTCAAGCTGTTTTATACTGAAGAAGACAAGGCAGCTGAACGTGTGTGCACAGAAGAAAGTCTGATAGACATTTTTGGAAACCAAGTCATCATGAGATGAGAGGACACAGCAACAGTATGCAAGGTGATACTTTTGATTTTAAAACGTCGAAATTATTTATGATGGTATATAAGGTAGATTGAGAAATTATTTCCTAAGGTCTGTTCTTTGGTATAGATTCATGTACGTGCGTTACACCCTCTCTCTCTCACAGAGAGAGAGAGAGAGAGAGAGAGAGAGAGAGAGAGAGAGAGAGGAGAGAGGGAGAGAGGGAGGGAGAGAGAGAGAGAGAGAGAGAGGAGAGAGGGAGAGAGGGAGAGAGAGAGAGAGAGAGAGAGAGAGAGAGAGAGAGAAGAGAGAGAGAGAGAGAGAGAGATTGTAGGATGTTTTTATCCATGTAATCTACCCAACAGTGTCACTAATTAACAAGGCTCTATGTATAGATGCAATTAACAGCAATAACAGGATTGATGAATACCTGCAGCTGAAGACGTGATATTGTGGATAACTCCAATGCTATTGATAACTGTGAGGAGACATTACATTTTATCTTTTTTTCCCAACTATTTGTGAATAATGAAATTTCACTGAAAGCTGGTTTGAATATTCATAAATTCTTAAAGATTTACACTTTTTGGAAACTGTATAAAAGTAAAAAAGCTACGATACAATGCATTTTGTCCTCAAGTTGCATAGAAAGCTTACAGCTACTCCAAACTTAAAAAAAACCAAAACCGTTAAGATTATTTCTTGCCAGTACAAGGCAAAAGGCCAGACAAGAAAATCAAATCAAGAAGAAATCAAAGCTGTCGATATGTAATTCAAGGTTACAAACTATTCTTTTAATACATATTGCAGTGGTATTGGCTTTTCTTCCACCCATAACGTGAAACAAAACTTCTTTAAATAAAAATGCAGATATCTGTATGCCCATTAAAGTGTCTGTGCAGGCATTCTGACTCTGTCTTCCCTGCACTTTGATTTTCCCACATTTTTTTTTTATCTAGCAACACTCGTACTTTTCTCATCCTAGTTTATTTCTGATCCAACAAATCGATTTGGGAGGGGGGGGGGGGGTGCTATCCCAGTTCGTTTGTCTTTTCCAATTTAGTTATTGCTTCTGGAATGCCATCTACTTGTATCGAAAGACAAGGTTGAAAATATCCAGTGTAAATAGAAATCTATGTATCCTATTAAAACAAACAAACAAAGCAACCTAAATTATGTGTAAGTACAGTTATGAACAAACAGTTCCGCACTGTGCACATCTCCTTGTTTTACACCATTAAATAGCTGATAAAACTGGTCAGATTTTTAATACTAAAAATTCAACCTTAGCTTCAGCGCTCTCGCATATATATTTTGTGCATTATTACCATTTAGAAAATTTATTTCAATATTACGGTGATGTGCCAAAGCTTCAGCACCCCACCTACAATTTAATACAGTGATTTTATTTCAATAATACAGGAATATGCCAAAGTTTCAGCGCTGTTGCATAGACTTTTTAATACATTTACGTCCATATTATTTTCATATTGCAGGAATATGCCGAAGTTTCAGCGCTGTAGCATAAGTTTTCGTTTATTTTATCAAAATATTTTTGAAGTGTGCAAAATCTTTAGCGTTATGGCATAGAATTTTAATACAGTCTAGCCCATTTCATTTTAATATTACGAGAACATGCCAAAGATTAACCGCTATTGCATGAACTTTTAACACATTTTAGTACATTTTATTTCACTAGCACAGGAATATGCCCCCAAAATCATTTAAAATGACGATTTTCTTTTTCTCAAAATTCACGAATGGGGCTTAGAATTTCTCACTAGAAGATGTGGTTGTTGTATAGACTCCACAGAAAACTAACTGGTAGTAGACTTTTAGTTTTTGTACACCAGTAGGCAAAGTTTTTCTGTTACCAGTATGAAGTCTAACGGATAATCCGCCATTGGCTGATTTGCTGCTTTTCTTAAATAGATCAAATTCATGTCGGGAATAGTGGCTTTGGCTTTAAAAAAACCCAACTTTTTTCTGAACAAACCCTGTCAGCACAGCCTCAATAGAGAATAGGTTGCATTTTCTTCTGTCTTAGAGAGGCTGTGTTTCGTGCTTTTAATAATATGCAGTTTTAAAAGCAATATCCTTTTCTTTTACAACTTTCGATGATGCATGTCCAGTTTATGTAATATAATTCTTTTTTTTTTTTTGCGAGGATATATCTTCAGTTGACAATGGTTAGACAACAGTATAGGGCCTATAGCCTACAAGGGGGCTTTGATGAAGTTCATCGTATATTATATAATTACACGATTTGTTCTTGTCGTAATAAATCGTATCTGCTGTTATGTTGGTGGTTGTTGTTGTTGGTGGTGGTGGTTGTGTGTGTGTGTGTGTGTGTGTGCGTGTGCGTGTGTGTGTGTGTGTGTGTGTGTGTGTGTGTGTGTGTGTGTGGATGCGGTGTGTGTGTGTGTGTGAGTGTGTGTGTGTGCGTGTGATGCGTGCGTGCGTGTGCACTCGTGTGCACGCGTGTGTGCGCACGTGTGTGTGTGAACGTGTGTTGGTATGGTTCTTGTCCCCTTTTTAAAAATGAGACAATTATCATCATTATACTGATCCAGTCTTTGCGGTCTGAGTACAGACAGACCTCGCTCATCTAAGGCACTCGCCATTTGACGACCCGGATTCGATTCCCATTCAAGGGGATTTGCCCCTGGGGAGTTAACATCAGTGCTGACTCCACTCTCCCCAAAAGTCCTTCGGATGAGACTTTAAATCGAATCCCCGTGTGTGAACGCACGCAGAACATCTTCCGCACACGTTAAATCCTGTTCCGCTTTTCGTAAGAGTAGGCCATTGTGTGCCTGTGGGAACAGATAAGATTTACGAAATTGCATACACACGGGGACTGGATGTAAAAAAGTACGAATGCTTCTTCCATTATCCTCGATATAAAAGAATTAAAATAAAAAAAATACACCCGTTCTGCTTTTTCGGAAGAGTAGGCCATTCATGCCGGTAAGAACAGATGACAAAAATATATGTGAAAAATAGCATGCACACTGGTGTGTTTAGACATCATCCCCGAAGTCGGAATCCAGCTAGATCTACCTCCATACACACAAGGGACTGGATGTAAAAAAAAGCACATGAGTGCTTATTCCATTATCCTCGATATAAAAGAATAATCATAAAAATAAACAAAAATTAATTGTCAACAAAAAACGGTCGCATACACAAAAATCTCACCATTGGTGAACCTCAGAGTTCTAACCGAGGAACAAAAAAAATGTCTAGAGTGAAATCTCCTCCAGAAGATGGCTATGGGGCAACAGGAACCTGCATCGTCATGGTCATGAAATAAGAAAACACTGCAGTGATACGTCATGGTACACTATCAGCCTTTTATACACGCATTTTTATAATTATACCGCCCTACAGAGCCAGGTCAGTGGGAAGAAATGACTCGATTCATATTTTTTGTTTTGTTTTTATTCAAATTCTTTATTTCGAGAATAATGAATAGCACACGTGTGCTTTTCTTTTCTTTTCTTTTTCTTTTTTTTTTACATCCAGTCACCTCAAAAGAATTAAGCTGACAACATTACTGAATCATTGAATAGACTCCCACCTCCACCCCTACCCTCCACCTCCGAAAAAAAAATCCTATAAACAAAAAAACACCCCACCCCCCCACCATACCACCCCCAGAAAAAACCCAACAAAACACCAGAAAACAAACGCAGCTTTTCTGAGACCCAGGTATTGGCATACGACAGCTACAAGTGAAAATAGCAGATAATTTTGTCGCTGCAGTGTCTACCACAGCTCTTGTAAAGGCACTTGTGTCATGAAATGTAACAATCCGTAGGCACTCGTAGACATCCATCAGTTTAAGAAAACTATGGAGTTGCCCTGTAGACTCTAGAGCGCAAAGTCTGGGTAAGTAAATATATAGAGGGCAAGCTGTTACCCATGCAGCAGACCTCAAATCCAATGCGAGGCCATACGATGCAAGGGAAGGCGAAATAAACCTGTGTCGCGACACAATACAACGCACTACGACACAGCACAGCACAGTGCAACTCGGAGCGGCGCGATGCTACGTACCAAGAGTGAGAGTTTAGGCCATAGAAATGTTTACTTCCCCCCTCCTCTCCTCCCCCCAGCACACGTTTACTGTCTTCTATCAGTCTACAAAGAAAGTTTGCAGGAAAGTATTGCGCTACCCTTTTCTCTTCTCTTTCTTCATTTCAGAAGATTCTTTTCATAATACACTATTTCAGTCAATAACAGGGCTTAATATTCTTTTTGGGTATGAATTCTGTTTTCTTTTATCAATGATATGATGCATATATGATATGATGATCATGATCATACGATCGATATGTGTGATATCATCAAACGATGACATGACAGACACGACGACGACTGATCGATCTCTCTCATCCTCATCATCATCATCATCAATATGAATGGTAAAATGGACTAGAAGCTGTAACGGCATAAAAACCATAAACGATGAAAGTTAACAACCAAAAACAAAAATGAAAAATTAAGCTACCTTAAATAAAACAGAGAAAAAGCTAAATAAAGACGAAAAGAAACGACTAAATTAATAGAAAGACATCAGAAAAACGTTGATCTCTGAGAAAGGAGAGAGGGACGAGAATAAGAAGAAAAGAAGAGAGAACACACAGACCACACGCAACACACACACACACACACACACACACACACACACACACACACACACACACACAACACACACACACACATATATACACACACATACACACCAACACACACACACAATATATATATATATATATATATACATAATATATATATATATATTATGTATATATATATATATATATATAATATACTAACATATACATCTATTATAAATATTATATAATATAATTATAATATATATAATTATTGATGCACAACATGTAATACTATACATGTGTTGTAGTGCGTATGTGTTGTTGCGTCATGATACGTATTATACTATGATGTACTGTATATTACAAAGATGTATTATACATAACATTATGTATGTATATTTATAATGTTCAAACACACACGCATTCAACATAACACATATAACAACTATATAAACACAATATAACACTACATACACAAAAATGCACTACATACAGGTCACATACATCGAAACAACAATCGGCGCATACACACACACAAACACACACACACACACACACAAACACGTGATGCTGATGATCACTATTCATGTGTAACATACACTCCTCTTCGCTGGACCTCGTACGTCAGTTAACATGCTGCATCATTGCATGTTTTTGCTTTGAAGTTTTAACCTGCAACGTTTTATCCCGCAACAATTTTACGCACTTTTAACTTGGAATAAGGAGCAGGACATCAACCGTTCTGGTGAGTGGCTAGTTATAATTATTCAAAGCAAAAGACTGCCGATCTCTTATTTTCCTATAGAAGAAGTTTTTTTTTTCTGTTGGGAAATGAACAATGATTTACATGCTGGTACCCTTAACACATTTTACCATGTAGATCCTTTTGCTTGAAGAAATGTTTGACACGTCTTCTGTAGGAAATGGACGAAATCGGATGCATTCGTTCTTAATTCGAACATGGCTTCTGCGGAAAAGTTCCAAAATGTTTATTAATTCTTAAGAAGCTAAATTGTTGGTCATTTGACATTGTGCAAGGAAGTTAAACAAAAAATAGACTAGTTCTTCGTCGAACGCTCTGACAACAAATGCTGTGGTCTGTCATATAGCAAAAATGCGTCGCTCTGCTTAAAGAGGCATTTTGATTAAAAATGTCAATGGACAGATGAGGTGACAAACTGGAGAGAAACAGTAGGATGCTGAGTGTATGCCACAAGCCCAAGACTGACTGACTTGGAAATCCATGACATATCCTCTACGGTGGTGGGGGCACCTAATCTCCCCGGTGGGGATAGGAAGGGGGGGGGGGGTCGGCATAAATAGGATTCCCACCTTCTGGAGGTTCTGTGCCGGAAATTTCCTCTTCTCTGTCCCTCTCTTTGCCTCTGCCTTGTTTTTTTCCCCTTCCTGTCATTTCCTTCTTCTCTGTTTTCTGCCTGGTTGATCCATTCTTCTTCCCTTTCTTTCCAGAAACTCTTTGTCAACCGAATTTCTAGTTACATCTTCGTTGTCATGTCTCCCCCATCTCCATTTTCACCCACCATTTTTCTGTGGACTGTCCTCTTCTGTCAATGGGATCTTTGATTATATCATCAGCTCCCCATCAAGCCTTCTGTGCCCGGTGTAATAAGCCAAAATCACTCTATGCAACAAACACTACCATAGTCATGTTGGCAACGCTGAAAGCACTATCAGTAGTGTTTATCGCACAGGCCTACACGCCAAAAACACTATTTCTGGCTACGCCTCCTACGCGAGGCTTGGAATCGAACTTAGGACCTCATGATTTACCTGTTGGCAAGTGAACGTCTTAAACATCCTGCCACCCTCCTTCTTAGTATTTAATATTATAAAAAAAATGTGTGTAAGCGGTAGTGTTTTAGCTTACAGATAGTGTTCATAGTGTTCATAGCGTACGCCAAAGTCACTAAGGTAGTTTTTACAGCATGTGCAAAAAGTCACTACGGTAGTGGTTATGGCGTGAAAGCCTTACGCCCAAACCATGCAGTAGTCTTTATTGCACGGTAGTGTTTTGAGCTGTTACACCGGCTCTTCATCTCTCTGCTGCCCACTGGTTTCTGCAAGCAACTTTTAATCCCGTGTTGGGAGCCAGGGGATGGCTGGCTGTACGTCATTCAGTCGCTAAACAGCCCTGGTCTAACCAGCTCTGTATGGAATCACGCAGAGAATTTTCCAAAGGGGTGTATTTAGCTCTTCTTCGGTAAGGCAGCAGCTCTGCGGAGGACAAGCCTTGAGAAGTTGACAACACTTTTTTTTAATCTTTCGAACTTTTCCCAGTATTAGGTAAAGGTAAAGGTATGTAAAGGTGTCCCATAACCTGTGTGGTCGTAGGGGAGCAAGGCGTCAGAGACCTAAGCTTCTCTTGGGGCCAACATGTTGAGGGCGGTACCCATCTCTGCTCCTTCGCTGTTTTACCTTCCCTGACCCTAAAAGAGGGCAGGTAGCCATTTACAGCTGGGTGAACTGGGGGGAACTGTACTGTAGCCAAGGCCGCGCAAACGGTCACCCATCCAGTTGGTAACCACGCTCGATGCTGCTTAACCTTGGCTGGGGGAAAGCGAGCGCTCTGATCACTGAGCTACCCTGTCCAATCCACTAACTCAGTCAACTAAAATGGTCACACAGGCAATAATTATTATTATGTTTCAGGGGAGAAAATCCACGATTTCTTACACAGCCGGTCACAACAGGAACCTTGCAACATTGACATCAGAGACAACACTATGGCAGACCAGAGCGACAACACCCCCTCCTCCTCCTCTACCATGTCTCTCCTCTCCTCTTCCTCTTCCGTCAGCAAAGAGAAACGCCGGGACATCATGGCGGACAGTTGCACAGGAAGCGGAAATGACTCTGACGGAACAGGAAACGGAGTCAGAATCCATCCCGCTGAAAACACAGGGGGCTTCAAACATCGTGACAGACAGTGAAGCATCAACGGCCACTGATACAGAGGCTGGAATTATCCCGTTGAATCCGTTTCAGGGGCAGGAAGAGGAGACAAGCAGTAGTAACTGTTGTTGGCGTTTTCTGGACTGGTGTTACAAGCGGCGTCACGGCTTTTATTTGTCGAGTGTCGTCTCAGGCAGCTTGACTGCTTTCTGTGGTTTGCTGTATCTGTATTGTACTGGTAGCAGTTGGTTTGTATTGTATTCCGCTACGCTCTTTTTCGTCTGTGTGATGATGATTCTGATCCTTTTTATTATTATGGTCTGGTACTAGGAGTGTGGTGAGTGGCAGGGTTTTTTTATGGTTGTGTGGCTATTTGTACTGAGTGTTACAGTATGTGTGGGTAAAGGAGGGGGAGAGGAGAGAGAGAGGGAGAGGAGAGAGAGAGAGAGGAGAGAGAGAGAGAGAGAGAGGAGAGGAGAGAGAGAGAGAGAGAGAGAGAGAGAGATAATATGACAAAACCGTTCACTGTTTAGACTCAAGAGTGTCTATATACATGGATTAATAGAAATAATTGTACAAACAACTACAGAAAGTTCATCGAGTTAAGAAAAATAGTCAAATTGAAAATTCAGAGGTGGGAGAGAGAGAGAGAGAGAGAGAGAGAGAGAGAGAGAGAGAGAGAGAGAGAGGAGGAGGGAGGAGGGGGGAGGGGGAGAGAGAGAGAGAGAGGGGGGACTTAGGCCGAACCAGAGCTAGCTTAATTGTACAAGTATACAGGGAGGAATAACTAAAGAGCCCCTAGCCGTAAACGGCTGTGATTTCCTGCACTAAAAGGCTTCACATAGATACATATGTTGCCTTGCCAAGTCTATGAACTGTTCAGGTCTTTGCGATTTTAACAAAACAAAATACAGTTTATGGTTTTTCAAAAGTGTTTTTCGATTTAAAAAAATTGCTGAGTAAGTTCGATGCCAATCTGGGCAGTCAGTATACAAAGAAGTGGATAAGTCTACAGGTGCATGATCGTAGTGTGGAAAAGTCACAGAAGAATTTACCTTTTTAATGTATCTAACAAACTGTTTGCTTTCTAAGTCTGAAATCCTTGAAACTGAATAAGAATAAACGTAGTGTGTGTATATAATATATACCTGGAAGTGATCAAACCCATGTATTTTTTTCTGGTTCTAAAGCGCTCTTGAAGGAACTCTACGGATCACGGCGCGGTTTTGTGGTTATTAAAATTTTGTTTTTTCTGCCCATTGCTGTATCAAGCTTTCTGTGCTTGAAGTCCTGTTAAAAAAAGGCTGATATTTTTCCAACTCCTTGAAAGACCCACCCACTGCCAGCTCCTAAGACATTTGCAATATGTAAAACTATGTAACCTAAGGTGTATCACCTTTTTATTTCACGATTTTAATCTGTAGTATAGCTCAAGTAGTCAGTGCTCGATTTCCCCACGTAATGTTAAGCAGCGTCCAGCGTGGTTACCAATTGGATGGGTGACCGTTTGCGCGCCTTGGCTTCAGTACAGTCCCCCCAGTTCACCAGCTGTAAATGGGTACCTGCCCTCTTTAGGGTCAGGGAAGGTAAAGCAGCGAGGGAGAGGAGATGGGCGCCGCCCTCAACATGCTGGCCCCTAGAGAAGCCGAAGTTCTCTCTCCCCTAGGACCACATAGGTTATGGGACACCTGATAAAAGCCATGTCAGCATACCTAAATGAACAAGTAAGACCACAGGCGTACACACTTCAGACTGATAAGGAGAGGAGAGGATTGCAGTTTATATCTTCCTGTATCATATAGCTTGGCGTATGCAGATTAAGCTTTGGAAAACGTTGATATGCAAAAAGTTGATCCATTTCAGACTTAGATGAATTTGATTTGAGCGCTTTGATTTGCGTGCTTTACAAGATTCAGCGCTATATATTATTATTATTGTTATTGTTATTATTATTATTATTATTATTATTATTATTATTATTATTATTATTATTATTATTATTATTATTATTATTATTAGTTATTATTATTATCATTGTTGTATTATATATGATTGTTAGTTTAATATTATTATTGATCTTTATTATTTTTAATTATTTATTATTATTATTATTATTATTATTATTATTATTATATTATTTATTGTTTATTGTTATATTATTATTATTATTATTATTATTATTGTTATTATTATTATTAATGTTATTGTTATTATTATTATTATTACATTATTATTATTATTATTATTATATTATTATTATTATTATTATTATTTATTATTATCGTCATCGTCATCATCATCATCATCATCATCATCATCATCATCATCACTACTATTACTATTACTATTACTATTATTACTATTATTATTATTATTATTATTATTATATTATTATTATTATTATTATTATTATTATTATTATTATCATTATTATTATTATCATCATCATCATCATTATTATTATTATTAATAATTCCTGACACCACTGTCCTGTTGTGTGTATAGTAGCAAGCAGAGGAGCAAAACATGAGTAAGTTTAGTTTTTAAACTGTATCTCCCGGGATTGAGCAATTAGTGTGTGCAATGTTCTACGTATTTCTATGATACATTTTTTTAGCCTTTCTAGTTGTAGTTGATAATTGTTAGAGAAACGCTGAAATCAAGGAGTTCAGCAACTTAAAAGCAAAACAAAACGAACAAAAAAACAACCATCAGAAGACCAAGCAATGAATATCACAGGACACCGTAATTATAGAAATGTAGTTTCAAGACACACACACGCACGCACGCACACACACACACACACACACACACGCACGCGCGCGCGCACGCACGCACGCACGCACGCACACACACACAACCATGTTAAGAGAGTTTCTTTATTCTTTAAAATTGTTGTATATCTGAAGTTTATATGAGCAAATGGTCATCAAATAATTAAGGGTATGTCTAAGACTGCATGAATATCTATGACGCTCACCACGAATGAGTCGCTTAGACATTACCCCAATTTGCGCTAGGAGCCATTAAAGGCAAGTTGGGGTCAAGTTGTCAATTTTGAGAATTTGATTGATTATTAAACTATGTCGGTTTATCTACCTTATAATGAAATATCAAGGCATAATTTTTATTCCTTTTGCTTTTAAACGTCTTTTGAAAATACCCAAACCCTCATTCTAACAACCTGTAACGAAAATAAACTTGCCCGTTTCTCATTTTGTCACATCCTGCAGTCTATCATTTCAATTTGTAATAACTTTGCACAGAATTGTCCGATTTTCAATCTGTTTTTTGTATTGGATAGCCATTTTATTGCACAATTATAATATCTCATTATCTAAAAATTGACCTCTGGTGCACTCCGACTTATTATGTGGTGGAGCGTCACAATTCTAACAGAATGAGTGGTGCCATTCAGACTGTCCGCAATCCTAAGAATATGAATCACACCACTCCCCAAAGCTGGAGTACAGCTGCCTTCACTATGAGCAAACGGTTGAATACAAAAAATCTCACCATTTGTGAACATAGGAGCTCAAGCCGAGGAACAAAAAACAAAATCAAACAAAAACAAAACAAGACAAAAATCCCCAACGTAAATGTTGTTAGAGCATACTGCTACATGAGTGCTTCCACTGGCATAGTCAAAGACAAGCCAAAGTTTTATTTCCAGATGGTACATTGAATAAACCATTGGTTTGCCTTTTTTTTTTTTTTATAGTTTTATACCCAAGACTTCAATACTAGAAGTCAAAATATTTTCTCTATTTGCTTGATATGCCAGTTTTAATGTGAGCGTTATCTGAAACTTTTGGTCATTTGTTTTATAGAAAGCAAACATTAGTAACTCTGAAGGTAATAAACTACGTGTTTCATTCCGAAATTTGTGTGTGTTGTGTGTGTGTGTGTGTGTGTGTTGTGTGTGTGTGTGTGTGTGTGTGTGTGTGTGTGTGTGTGTGTGTGTGTGTGTATTTGTGTGTGTGTGTGTGTGTGGTGTGTGCGTGCGAGCGCGCGTGCGAGCGTGCGTGCGTGCGTGTATGCGTGTGCGCGTATGTGTTGAGTGGATGTGTGTGAGTGTGTATGCGTGCGTGGTATTTTTTATGACTGGGTTTGCATGTTTTGTTAAAAATGTGTATGAGATACATGGATTCTTGGATATCTTAATGAAAGCTGAATTAATAAAAAATATGAAAGAAATCAATCAATATAATGGATCGATAGGTGGATGCCACGATCGATCAATCAATCAATCAATCAATTCAGCATTCATCCATTCACCGATCCCACCTTCACTCCCTCCCTCCCTCCATTCATTCATTCATTCAGTCAGTCAATCAGTCAGTCAGTCAGTCAGTCAGTCAGTCAGTCAGTCAGTCAGTCAGTCAGTAGTCAGTCAGTCAGCCAGTCATCCATCCATCCCTCCCTCCATCCATCTAGCCACCCACCCATCCATCCATCCACCCACCCACCCCTTCATCCACCCACACATCCATCCATCGAGTCTTATTTCAATTCTTTTGTAAGCTAATGGTTAGTCTATCGCATCAAACCACAGCCACAGTAGTTCCCAAGAGTAAAACACACTGATGGTATTGTACGTATAGTTTGTTGCAAATAAGGTCAACTTCGCACAACAATCATTTTGTCTGGTCAAGATTTGAGTCAAGCCCTAATTGAGTGTGTGTGTGTGGGGGGGGGGGGGGGGGTGGAGGGGGGAGGGGGGAGGGGGTAGCCTAGTGGTCAAAGCGTTGCGCTCGCATTTTGAGGGTCTGGGATCTACCTCGGGTTTGAGCCACCAACGAGATGTTTAAGGGGGCTTTCCTCCCTCGAGTTAACATTAGCACCTGTTCTGCAAACGTGTAGTGTAATGTTTAAAACAGACACAGACGCACACACACACACACGCACGCACGCACGCACCACACACACACACATACACACATACACATACACACACACACACACACACACACACACACACACACACACACACACACACACACACACACACACACACACACACACACACACACACACACGCAAACACACACACACTAAAAGAGATGAAGTATCACCGACTCCAACCTGGAAACTCAAAAGAGCACGCACGCACGCACGCACCGCACACACACACACAATATATATATATATATATATATATATATATATATATATATATATATATATATATATATATATTATCATATGTGATATACATGATTTTGTCATACCTTCCTACCAGCACAAAGTGGCCTACTTTTCCAAAAGAAAGAACAAGTTTTTAACGTGTGTGCAAGATTTTTGTGGGCATGCGCGTTCGCACACACGTCCTCGGCTTATAGTCGTCTCATTTGAAAGACTTTTGAGGGAGTGGAGTAAGCACTGATGTTATTTTCAGGGTTATCTTGCGCACACGTTAAAACCCTGTTTCACCTTTCGGAAGAGTAGGCCATCGTGTGCCGATAGGAGCGGATGACAAAATTATAACAAACCAGCATGCACACAGGTGTCCACCATCCCTGAGGAAAAATCGGGGAGTTGGAGTCCCAGAGCGGCTCGGGGCTGTAGGTATATGGCAACGTTCTGGTGGCTCCTGCGACGGTACTGGAACGATTCGCATCGGTCATTGCTTTTCCAATGGATCATTCCAGTGCCGTGGAGAGGGGGGGGGGGGGTCTGCTGCATGGGTAACAGCTTGCCCTCCATAATACTTGCCCAGGCTTTGCTCTCTAAAGACTAGAGCGCAACTCCATAGTCTTCCGAGACTGATGGGTGCCTATTGTATTCAGGGTAAAATCCCCTAAAACGGGTACCTCTGGGGTGGCTCGATCCCGGGCCCTCGAATCACGAGCGGAACGTTCTGACCAGTAGGTAGCCCCCACCTGGAAAAAAAGGTGGTGTATTTTCACTTGTTACAATTAAGCCAATCATAGTCCAAAGATTATACACCTGTCTAAAAAGATTTTGGGGGATGGGATAGCTCAGTGTTCAGAGCACTCGCTTTCCTTAAGCTAAGGTTAAGCAGCATCGAGTGTGATTACCAACTGGATGGGTGACCATTTGCGCGCCTTGGTTTCAGTACAGCTCCCCCAGTTCACCCAGCTGTAAATGGGTACCTGCCCTCTTTAGGGTCAGGGAAGGTAAAGCAGCGAGGGAGAGGAGATGGACGTCGCCCTCAACATGCTGGCCCCTAGAGAAGCTGAGGTCTCTGACTCCTGGCTCCCCTACGACCACATAGGTTATGGGGCACCTGTACTTAAAAGAACGAGAGGTAGTTTGATCCTCTGAAAATTTAATCACTACTTCCATCCACTAGACCAGCGAATGGTGGTCTGGGTGCTAGTCTTTCGAGTTAGACATTATTTACCGGAGGTTTAGTTTGCAACACGCAGTTAGTGCAGAAAAAGGAGTCATGATATGAAGAGAGTTCAGCTGTCTATGGCAAAAAATCTGTACATAAAAGCCACTCTCCCATGAGAAAAAAATAACGTCACTGGAGCCATTATAGTGCTGGGTAAATAGGATCAGAAAAAACAAACATAATCAAGTCTCGGGGGGAAATACCTTATAAAGACGGCATAGCGTTGATTTAAACTGACAGTAGCTAGTGTTATGAGCCTAATAATCCTCTTCTTCTTGTGCTCAAACAACCACTGCTGTTGTCTTGTCATATGAGCGAAAATGCATTGCACTGCCGTTAAGTGCCTGACAAGTCAGGCCCAGCACATCGGTGTAAGAGAGAATTGTTATCTTTTAATTCTTTCTGGGGAGAAAAGGCAGATGAATGAACCAAGAAGGCAGAAAAAAGACGAGAAAGAGGGTAACACGAAGGAAAAGGAACAAGACAGAAACAAAGAGAGGGATAGAAAAGAGGCAATTACTATCACAGTTTTGTTTTTGATATAACACACACACATATATATGTATATATATGTACATATGTATATACATATGTACATATATACATATATACATAATACATATACATATATACATATATATATATATATATACATATGATTACATACATATACAAGAGAGAGAGAGAGAGAGAAGAGAGAGAGAGAGAGAGAGAGAGAGAGAGAGAGAGAGAGAGAGAGAGAGAGAGACAGAGACAGAGACAGAGAGACAGAGAGACAGACAGAGACAGAGACAGAGACAGAGAGAGACAGAGACAGACAGACAGACAGACAGACAGACAGAGACAGAAGAGAGAGAGACACAGAGAGAGACAGAGACAGAGAGAGACAGAGACAGAAACAGAGAGACAGAGACAGAAACAGAGAGAGAGATAGAAAGATAGATAAATAGCTAGATATAGATGGATAGATAGATAGATAGATAGATAGCTAGCTAGCTAGCTAGTGGCTAGCTACACGGTTATTTAGGAAGGAAGCTGACCTGGCCCTTACCATGCAGCAACAAACGCACGTCATATGTCACAAATTCCATGCTGCATGTATTTTCGGCAAACACCTGTGATCAAAGCTCAGTGGATGCGCGCCGAGGTTGTGTGTGTTGGAGGTTGAAGCTGTCCTTTTGCCTCCTGATTGCCTTCGTGTACGCATCAAGAGGAGACGAAAGACTGAGGATCGGTATTGCCAGTGCTACAGATCCTCAGGTAGGTTGGTTTATTGTATGTATTGTTTGGAAAAAAGTACTCTTCTGATATTTCTTTAAGGTGCACCAATCTAATATACCTTTTTACGTATTATCTAGTATATATGGTTCGAAGAAATCTTTTAAACTTATTACACCACCTTGTGATTTTTGAAACCAGTTTCTTTTTTTTTAGCTATGGAAAACTTTTCAGCTGTTCATATTATTATTATTATTTATTTTTATTTATTGAATAAAATTTTTTTTTAGCAAATGCTAAAGAATATCTAGTTGAAGGAATCAGGTTTGCTTGTTAATAGGATGTTTTAAAAAAAAGGCCGAATTTTATAAAAAAGTGACCTATCGAGCACATTAAAAATATCCAGCAGTTACTAGCAATCCAAAATGTAAAAAAAAATGTTGAAATAAAGCAATATGCAAGTGGATTTTACCAAGATAGTCTCTACCCTTACCCCCTGTACCTTTTTCAAAGACTGTGTGGTTTAAAGTCTCCTGTCAAAAAAGCCGTGAGGCAACTGGTTAACAGTTAGACCTAAAATGTCATCCATGCATTCCACCTTTTAAAAAAAAATCTTATGTATTTGACAAGACCAGGTGTAAGCTTTTAGGCTATTTTTTTCATTACTCAATACTTAGATTTTATTTATTTATTCTTCTATATCGAGGATAATGGAATAAGCACTCGTGTCTTTTTCATTCCAGTCCCCTGGGTATGCATTTGTGTAAATCTGGTCATCTGTTCCCACCGGCACACGATGGCCTACTCTTACGAAAAGCAGAACAGGATTTAACCTGGCGCAAGATGTTCTGCATGCGTTCGCACGCGGGGCCTCCTCGGTTTATAGTCTCATCCGAAAGACTTTTAGGGGGACTGAAGTCAGCACTGAAGTTAACTCCAGGGGAAAAATCCCCTCGAACAGGAATGGAACCAGGGTCATCAAATTGCCAGCGCAATGTTCTGACCACTAGGCTATCCCATCCCCAAACAAGCAAGAAAAAAGAAGAAAAAAAAACAGGGAAGAGCAGAACACTGATACAGTCGCTAGCACTAACCACCAATTCACTCCACCCATGAAATTAGATCACTTTCCAATTCCGCTACTATGGTTAAAACCATGCTGGATGCGCTGCTTAATGCTTTAATAAGGTATAGGGAATGAATGAGATGAAGTACTACCTTAGAAATTCGGCCCTTTGTTAAGTTTTATCCCGCCCTCATCTCACACACCATTCCCCTATAACACAAAACCTATTTTGATTTATTTTATTTTGCATTTATTCAATTTACATTCATACTAATTATCGATGGATTTATATGGGATAATTTTAAACACTCTCGTGTGCACTGTGTTTTTTCATCCAGTCCCTGTGTGTATGCAGTTTTGTAAATCTTGTCATCTGTTCCCACAGGCACATGATACTTATAGCTAAGGGAAGGTGAGTGAGTGCTCTGACCACTGAGCTATCCCGCCCCCACCCCCTGTCCCCTATAACCAAACTTACACAAGAAGAAAGCACACACAACAACAACAAAACCCAGTTAGGGAAACACTGATACAGTGGCGCGCTATCCACATCCATTTTCAGGACTATGCCAGGTACGAGGACTGGAAGCAGGCGGGTGGCCATCAAGCCCAATATGTCTGCAGGAGGGGGGGGGGGAGAGGGGGAGACGTCCCCTCTGCAAGCAGGGAACTGGAGCATGATGGAGGAGGAGGGGGGGGACATGATCGCCATGGAGGACCTTGGCCCTCAGGTCTGTGGCTGTGTGTGTGTGGGGGGTGGGGGTTAGGGGTATGTGTGGGGTGGGTGGGTGGGTGGGGGGTGGGGGGGTGGGGTAGGGGGTGGGTGGGGTGGGGTGGGGGTGGGGGTAGGATTGGGCTGTGTGGTGTTGGTCGGGTAGTTGTCTGGGAGGTGGTGCCGGTGTATTTGGGGTAGGTGGGCTGTGGTGTTGTGGGGTTTAGGGGGGTGAGGTGTGCCTATCGGGGGGTAGTGGGGTGCGAAGTTGGAGGGGGTCGTGGGGGGGGTGGATTTTGGGTGTGAGGGTAGGGGGTGGTGGGGGTTGGGGAGACTGTGGTTTGTATAGTAGGTGATGGAGGGATGTATGGGAGTGGGTGGTTGTGGGTGACGTGGGGTAGGGTGCGAGGGGTTGGGTAGGGCGGAGGAGGGTAGGGGTGGGAGGTTTCTTTACATGGGGCTGTGTGTGGTGTGTGGGGTAGGTTTGTGGGGTTAATTTGTGCAAGAATTGTGTTGCGTTTGTTTTAAATTATGCTGTATTGTGGTGTGCTCTACCGTGCAGTGGAATAAAGCGTTTTTGTAGTAGAATCACACATCCACTCTGTAACCACCCTTGATGCTGCTTAACCTTAGCTTGGGGAAAGCGAGTGCTCTGACCACTGAGCTACCCCGTCCCCATAGAAAAGATGTATTCAGCATTTATTCAAAAACTTATGAGTTATTTGACTGGGTTCTCGTAGATGCACGTCTTAATTCAGTTAGCACTAAGGAGTCTATTCAACGACACCACAAACATTCCTCCATAGTGTTTACTCCCCGAATGAAAAGACTGGCTGTTTAAAGTTTGGTCATACAGATTATCTCATCTGTTTAATACGAATATGTAGTATAATGCTTGATAGCACTATACTGCATATTTGTATTAACAGATTAGTGTAATGCTCGATAGCATTATACTACATATTTGTTTTGACAGATTAGTATAATTCTTGATAGCTTTTTTATAATGGCATCAAAGCAATAAGATCAAGAGACGAACCATACAATCAAACAGTGGGCTGTACTGGAGGAAGGATAAAGTAAAGGAAGATGCTTGATAGCGGTTTGTTTTGTATTGTACTGTATTTTACGGATTTACTGTTTTGCCTTGTATATTGTATCGTGCTGTATTTGCATTAATAGGCGCTATGGCGTCAGTTTGAGTTTATTTATCTAAAGATGTAAACAGTTCATGTTAGGCAGCACCTATATCTTTTTCAAGAATCTTGTTCCAAGACTAGAATGAAAAATTCTGTATATACTCTAAAATCTTTAACAATAGCATGTAATTTTTTTTATTTGCGATTTAAAACGGTTCGGCATGTAATGCTTATGAATACATTTCTGCGTTAATGCTCTTATCTACTTTGTATGTGCAAGCTAGCTGGACAGAGGAACATGCACACCATATATTATATAGCCATGGTTATAGAATAAACAGCTTAAAGAATAAACTCTAAATTCATATCCCAACTCGTTACACCTTAAAAAAAAAATGATAAACCAGAACATGATTGTCCTAAAATGACAAGGAGAATGACAATATAACAATATAATGACAATATAACAATATGACAATATAACAATGTAATGACAATATAACAATATGACAATATGATAATATAACAACATAATGACAATATAATGACAATATGACAGTATAACAATATAATAATATGACAATATAACAATACGACAATATAACAATGACAATATAATGTAATAATGACAATATAAAAATAGAAAATATAACATAAACCAATATAACAATACAAACAATAATAACCCGCTAAAAACCCCGTTTACAGCCAGGCACCCCGGACAATCAGACGAGTCAGACGCGTCCTTCCATGACGCCTCTGACGTAGCGTCTCCACACCCTCCCCGGCTCCCGAGCCATGACGCCTGCCCAAGCATGGCCGGGGGACAGTTCGGACTCGCCCCCCCGGGCCGCACGACCTCCGGGCCCGTGCCTCGCTCAAGGGCAGCGTAGCTCTGGCCGGAGCACCCCGAATTCCCTGATGGAGCAGGGGCAGCGTGCCGGCACCCCCCTCAGAGACGACCCCCCCGAGGATTCCGGCCCCGATGAGGACGTCAGACCTGAGGAGGGTTCTGACGAAGAGGAGGAGGAGGAGGAAAATGAGCAGCCATTTGTGGATGCTCTCCAGACCCAATCTTGCGGGTCTTGGCGCCTAGGCCTCAGAGCTCGCCTTGCCGACTTCTGGACGAGGGGCACGGAGAGTAACTCCAACCGGACCAGGGCGTGCGTCACAGGGGTCATGCTGGCTTTTGGAACAGCCGGTGTTCTGGTGTCCGTGCTGTTGGCAAATAATCCCAGGGTGCAGATCAGCCTGGCAGTTTTCTTCATGCTCTGCTGCCTGATCACGTTCTGCATCTGGTGTCGTCTAGGTTCCCGGCCTAGCGTGTGAGGCCTCGTTCTGCCTTCTGAAAGCTTCATAGAGTACGTGGTTTAAGTACGTGTGAGCGTCCATCCCTACCGTGTATCTCTCTCCTAGAAATTAGCTTTTATTTCAGGCTGTCGTTCTGTCTCTGTATACCCCCCTCTCAATACTGCACTGTATTGGTCTTGCAAGGATTTTTGTCTTTATTTTACCCGCCGCCCCCCCCCTACACTTCATTTCTACCACTGCCTATTTCTTTTTTAGTCTGAGATTGAAAATTCTATCGTTTTAGGAATCCAAGGGTCTGCTTTTTAAAAAACATTCCTTTCACCTCTCAACGGTTGGAGCATTCTTCAGTTGCGTTGATCAGGAAAATGGGTGCGTTGAGTAGAGAGACTGAGCTGTCAGGATAGCTTTGTTTTTATTTAGTCTTGAAGGAAAGAAACGGGACGACACGTAGTGACCATGCTTTTGTGGGGGGGTCACGACCGTTCATAATGTTTTAGTACCGAGTAGGTATGAGAGTTGAAAACAAAACGGCTTGCTGACTTTTTGTTTCAGCTGTGCAAGTTATGTTTTTATATACAGGAAAATTTTTAGCTCTCTCCTTCAGGTTGTTTTCTTTACATTCATTAGCACAGCAAGTTGCTCAGTTTTCTTACATATAAGCTGTTGCTGCTTTTTCAACAACTGCCCGACGAAAAAGTTTTAGCGCTGGTAACATTTTATCTGTAGTTTAGCTTTTGAAAAAAAAGAAAAGAAGAAAAAAGCAGAATGTTTTTGGCAAAGGTGAAGGTAGCTCGGCGAGGGTGATATTTTGTGACACATTTTGTAACACGTTTTGTAACACGTTTTAATGTAACGGATTTTTAAAAAATTTTTTTAGACTGAAGTAAATAAACAAGGTTTGAAGCTTACAATGTAGTTGTGTGTGTGTGTGTGTGTGTGTGTGTTGTGTGTGTGTGTGTGTGTGTGATGTGTGTGTGTGTGTGTGTGTGTGTGTGTGTGTTGTGTGGTGTGCGTGCTTGCGCGTGCCTTAATGCTTATCTGCTGCCAGCCTGTCTGAGTACTGGCAAATATTGTCTTTTCCTCTCTTTCCAAGTTTGATTTGTTTGTCTGTCTGTCTGTCTGTCTCTGCCTCTGTCTGTCATTCTGTCTCTGTGTCGGTCTGTCAGTCCATCCGTCTGTGTCTGTCTCTCTATCTCCAACCCCTCTCTCTCTCCCTACCTCCATCTCTCCCTCCCTCCCTCTCCCTCCCTCTTTCTCACTCCCTCCCTCTTTCTCTTCCCACCCTCCTCTCTCCCTCCCTCTTTCCCTCTACCCCCTCTCTCTCTCCCCTCTCTCCCCCCTCTCTCTCCCTCTCTCTCTGCCCCTCTCTCTGCCTCTCTCTCTCCCTCTCTCTCTCCCTCTCTCTCTCCCTCTCTCTCTCCCTCTCTCTCTCCCTCCCTCTCTCTCTCTCTCTCTCTCTCTCTCCCCTCTCTCTCCCTCTCTCTCTCTCCCTCTCCCTCTCTCTCCCTCCCTCTCTCTCTCTCTCTCCCTCTCTCTCTCTCTCCTCTTCTCTCTCTCTCTCTCTCCCCTCTTCTCCTCTCTCTCTCTGCCTCTCTCTCTCCCTCTCTCTCTCCTCTCTCTCTCTCTCCTCTCTCTCCCTCTCTCTCTCCTCTCTCTCTCCTCTCTCTCTCTCTCTCTCTCTCCCCCCTCTCTCTCTCCTCCTCCTCTCTCTCTCTCCCTCCCTTCTCTCCCATCTCTCTCCAAATCCTCGTTCTCTCTTTCACTTCCGTCTAAGGAATCACAACTTAATATCGAACCTTTTATATCGTGATCCACACACACCATTCACACGCACACACACTACGCACCACACACACACACCATCACACACACACACATCACACGCACGCACGCACGCATGTACAGACACATACGTGCCATGCACACACCACAAACACACACTCACACCACACACAGGCACACACACACACGCAGGCACACACACACGCAGGCACACACACCACACACACACACACTACACACACAACACACACACACACACACACACACACACACCACACACACACACACGCAGACCACACGCAGACACACACGACACACAGACACACAGCACACAGACACACAGACACACAGACAGACGACAACAGACAGACAGACAGCAGACACACACACACACACACACACACACACACACACACACACACACACACACACACACACACACACACCACACACACACTTCGGATGAGACTATAAACCGAGGTCCCGTGTGTGAACGCACGCCGAACATCTTGCACACACATTAAATCCTGTTCCACTTTTCGTAAGAGTAGGCCATCGTGTGCCGGTGGGAACAGATGACATATACAAATCTGCATACACACGGGACTAGATGTAAAAAAAAAGCACAAGAGTGCTTATTCCATTATCCACGATATAAAAGAATAAATCAAATCAAATCAATCAAATCAATCGAATCAATCAAATCTCTCTCTCTCTCTCTCTCTCTCTCATCATCTTCTCTCTCTCTCTCTCTCTCTCTCTCTCTCTCTCTCTCTCTCTCTCTCTCTCTCTCTCTCTTCTCTTCTCTCTTCTCCTCTCTCTCTCTCATCTCTCTCTCTCTCTCATCCTCTCTCTCTCTCTCTCTCCTCTCTCTCTCTTTCTCTCTTCTTCTAATCTATCTATCTAGCTGTCTAGCTATCTATCTATCTACCTATCTACTTATCTACCTACCTGTCTGTCTGTCTGTCTGTCTGTCTGTCTGTTATAAATATCTCTCTCTATCTCTCTATCTCTTATCTATCTATCCTTAGTTGGCGACCGTGGGGCACCCTGAAGATTGGCAAACAGATCTCTCCATTCCTCTCTATGTTTTGCTTTGGAAAGAGAAATATTTCTGAAAATGAAACCCCTAAAATGTAAATAAAAAATGCAACATTCTTTTACAGACACACAAGAGCAAGAGACAGCACAGAAAGAGAAAATGGTGTAGCTTTCCATTATTCTCAGGTTCGAATCCTATTCAAGTGGATCCCCCCACTCCTCTGGAGTTAACGACAGTTAAAACCTGTTCTGCTTTTCGGAAGAGGAGGCCATTGTGTGCTGGATGGACCGAATTACAAAAGTTACAATACCGCATACACACGGAGACTGGATGTAAAAAAACCCCAGCTCCGTGAGAATAGCCTTTTGAGCACAGTCCTTCCTTCAGTTTGTGTGTACCTTTATTACTTGCATTCTGGTTGGTATTCATTTATTTATTTATTTATTTATTTATTATCTATTCATTTATTCATTTTATTCTTTTTATGCTGAGAATAATGGAGATAAGCACGCATACACTTTTTACATCTAGTCCCCGTGTGTATGCGGTTTGTAAATTTTTTCATTGTTCACACCGGCACACAATGGCCTACTCTTTCGAAAAGCGGAACAGAAGTTAACGTGTGCGCAAGATGTTCTGCGTGCATTCGCACATGTACGGGACCTCGGTTTATAGTCTCATCCGAATAGGACTTTTGGGGACAGTGGAGTCTAGTACTGACGTTAACTCAAAAGAGTCAGTACTGATGTTAACTCAAAGAACAAATCCCATTGAATGGGATATAAAACCGTACACTTTCCTCTACCTTATACTGAAGTATCAATGCATAATTTTGTTTCCTTTTGATAAAAAAAACACTCGTTTTTAAGCACACCCTACTCTATCCTGAATGTCAAACGCGATGCAGAATTTGTCCATTTCTCATTTAGTCACTTCCAGGTATCTGGTATTTTATTTCGTAATATTCTTGAAGTCAGAATGCGGCTACCTAAATGGTTGTGGCGGTGGGGGGAGGGGGAGGGGGGAGTACGATAACATACGCATATAGGTGAACCTCTTAGCTCTGGACGAGAAACAAAGGCAAAGCAAAACAAAAAAAGTTGTAATAACTTTTCATAAAATTTTCCGACTTTTTATCTATTATTTTGTGTTGAATAGCATTTACTTTCTTCTATTGCAGACTGATACATATTAACAAGGAAAACTTGACCTCCGTTACAATTTTACTCATTATGTGATGAAGGGTTCTATCTATCTATCTATCTATCTATCTATCTATCTATCTATCTATCTATCTATCTATCTATCTATCTATCTATCTATCTATCTATCTATCTATCTATCTATCTATCTGTCTGTCTGTCTGTCTGTCTGTCTGTCTGTCTGTCTGTCTGTCTGTCTGTCTGTCTGTCTGTCTGTCTGTCTGTCTGTCTGTCTGTCTGTCTGTCTGTCTATCTATCTATCTATCTATCTATCTATCTATCTATCTATCCCTTAGTCTGGCGACCGTGGGGGCACCCCTGAAGACCTGACAACCAGTTCCCTCCATTCCTATTTCTGTTCTGCCTTTCTCAAATTTTTGTTGAGTTCTAGCCCTGTCCATTCGCTGATGTTGTCCTCCCATAATTATGAGGGCTACAAATCCATAATCTGTCACACCAAAAGTTGCATTTGTTTTTTGATATGCACACTGGACAGTGTACACGAGTTTGTACATGGGATAGAGGGGACGGGATAGCTCAGTGCTTAGAGCACTCGCACCCCCCAAGCTAAGGTTAAGCAGCATTGAGCATGATGACCAAGTGGATGGGTGACGATTTGCACGCCTTAGCTTCAGTACAGTTCCCCAGTTCACCCAGCTGTAAATGGTACCTTCCCTCTTCAGGGTCAGGGAAGGTAAAGCAACGAGGGAGAGGAGATGGGCGCTGCCCTCAATATGCTGGCCATTAGAGAAGCTAAGGTCCCTGATGCCTCACTCCCCTATGACCACACAGGTTATGGGACACCTTTACCTTTTTGTTTTATAGTCTGCCCAAAGACTTGCTGGGAACATAGCATCAGAACAAACCAAAAAATATCAACCCCTAAGAGGAAAATCCCTCATAAGGATGGCATAGTGTCAATTTAAATTGGCAGTAGTTAGTATTATGAGCCTAGTGATCTTCTTCATCGAACGCTCAGACAGCAACTATCGTTGTCTGTCATAATATGAGCGAAAATGCATTGCCTGCTGTTAAAGCACCTGACCAGTAAGGCCTAGCATCCGTGTAAGAGAGAATTGTTATATTTTCAGTCTTTCTGGGGAGAAAAAGGCAGGAGAATGGACCAAGAAGGCAGAAAATAGACAAGAAGGAAGGTGATGGGAAGAAAAAAGAACGAAACAGAAACAAAGAGAGGGATAGAAAAGAGGGAATTACTAGTACAGTTTCTTTTAATTTTAATATCACACACACACACACACACAACATACATACATACATACATACATACATACATACATACATACATACATACATACATACATACATACATACATAATAGATAGATAGATGATAGATAGATAGATAGATAGATAGATGATGATAGATAGATAGATGGATAGATGGATAGATGGATAGATGGATAGATAGATAGATAGATAGATAGATAGATAGATAGATAGATAGATAGATAGATAGATAGATAGATAGATAGATGGATGGATGGATGGATGGATGGAGAGATAGATAGATAGATAGATAGATAGATAGATAGATAGATAGATAGATAGATAGATAGATAGATAGATAGATGATGAAGACAGATAGACAGACAGATAGATAATAGATAGATAGCTAGATAGCTAGCTAGCTAGGACGGAAGGAAGCTGACCTGGCCCTTACCATGCAGCAACAAACGCACGTCATATGTCACAAATTCCATGCTGCATGTATTTTCGGCAAACACCTGTGATCAAAGCTCAGTGGATGCGCGCCAAGGATGTGTGTGTTGGAGGTGAAGCTGTCCTTTTGCCTCCAGATTGCCTTCGTGTCCGCATCAAAGGAGAAAAAAGACAGAATCCTATTGCAAGTGCTCCAGATCCTATTCCGGTAGGTTGGTTTATTGTATGTATTGTTTGGAAAAAAATACTCTCCTGATATTTCTATAAGGTTCAGCAATCTAATCTCTCTGTTTAGGCATGATCTGGGATAAATCGTTCTTTATGCTTTGAAATGTTTAAAAAAAACAACTTATTACATCACCTTGTGCTTTCCCTAAATTCAGTTTCTAACTTTTCTGTTAAGCTACCGATAACTTTTCAGCTGTTCATATTATTTTTTATTGAATAACAATTTAGCAATCTAAGAATATCTAGTCAAAGGACACAAGTTTGCTTGTTAATGTGATGTGTTAAAAAGGCCAAATTTAAAACAAAATGTAGACCTATCGAGCACATCAAAAATATCCAACAGTTACCAGCAATCCAAAATGTAAAAAAAATGTTGAAATAGAGGAATATGCGAGTGGATTTCACCAAGGTAGTCTCAGCCCTTTCTCCTTGTACCTTTTTCAAAGGCTGTGTGGTTTAAAGTCTCCAGTTAAAAAGCTGTGAGGCAACTGGTTCAGAAAAAGCCTAAACCACCATCCATGCATTCCACCTTTTTAAACAAAAATAAATCTTATTTGACAAGACCGGGTTTAACCCTTTCAGAATATTTTGATCATTACTCAATACTAAGTTCGTATATTTTAGGACTTGACTACGGTAAAAACAAACAAACAAACTTGTTGAGAATGTCAAATGTTCTACCGTTATAAGGTAGTGCATTCCGGTATATTCATGCTTGGAAAGAGGTATAGATGAATATTTTCGATATCTTATGGATTAAACTGCCCCCCCCCCCTCCCGAAATTATACTGGGAACAAAAATTCAATTGACTATGTTCCTTCTTCCTACTCTTTCCCTGTTACATTTCACTAGTAAGCGCATTTCCACCCACCCCCCTCCTATGTTTTGTATTAAACTTAAATTTTGCCAGAGAAAATCAACGTTTATTAATTTTATATTTAATGCAAAGGTGCTATAACATCCCCAACCCCCAAAACCCCCCGAGATGTGTATAACTCATTAATACAAGAAGTTTATAAAAAATCTAGGAGCAAATTTCCTAGAAAGAACAGCACCAGGCGATTTTTTTCCTGGGCTAGAGCTCCGAGGTTCACCAATGGTGACATTTTGTGTCAGCAACAGTTTGTTCAGCCAATCCTGGCCTGCTGTTTCCTATGACTATAGACAGAGCATGCTTGCAACAGTCATGAACAGGGTCTTGGCTTGAAAGATAAGTCCTGCACAGAATGCAAAGGGGATAGAAATCGTTCATTTTTTAATCTTTGCATTGTATTCCACTGTACTGTATTTGTTTTGTTTTGTTTTTATTTTGAAGATAAAAGGAAGAAGCACTCGTGTGCACTTCTACATCCAGTTGTGTGCGTGGTTTTGAAAATTGTCACTTGTTCCTACTGGCACACAATAGCCTACTCTTTTAAAAAGCAAAACGGGTTTTAATGTGTGCACAAGATGTTCTGAGTCATTTGCACGTGGGACCGCATTTTATTATCTTGTTTTCATCCGGACTTTTGAGGGGAGTTAAGTGGGAATTGATAACTTCAGGGAGAAAAATCTACGTGAACGGGATTCGAACCCGGTTCAGCAGATCACAAGCGCAATGCACAATACTCTAACTACCAGAATATCACTTTCCTATTGAAGTGAAGAGCAATATGTTTTAAAATCACATTTTTTCCTGTGAAATTTTGACTTTCCTCTCTAGACACTGTGCATTGCCATTGTGCTATGCTATGATTTTTTAAAGCAATTTTGCCAATGTCCTATTGCATGACAAACTTGTCAAATAGGTTCTGCCAGCAAAGACGGACATGTTTGCGCCAAGTGAGGGGCAGATAACCAAATCCTCCCCCCTCCCCCCATCCTTTTTCCTCCTCATCTTCCTCCTTTTGCCTGCTACTGCTACTGCAGTTACTACTGCTGCGTCTGCTACTCCTCTTCCAACTATTACCACTAAGTACTTCATTTCTTGTTCTCCATCTCTTCTTCTACCTTCCCTCCATCTTTGCGCTGAAAGGGGCAAAAACCAAAACCAAAACCACACCCCTCCCTTCAACAACAACAAAAAAACCAGGTAAAGGTATCCCATAACCTGTTAGGTCATAGGGGAGAGAGGCATCAGAGACCTCGGCATCTCTAGGGGCCAGCATATTGAGGGTGGCGCCCATCTCCTCTCCCTCGCTGCTTTACCTTCCCTGACCCTAAAGAGGGCAGGTACCCATTTACAGCTGGGTGAACTGGGGGGGACTGTAACTGAAGCCAATGCGCGCAAACGGTCACCCATCCACTTGGTAACCCGGCTCGATGCTGCTTAATCTTTTAGCTTGGGGAAGGCGAGTGAGTGCTCTGACCGCTATCCCGCCCCCACCCCCTGTCCCCTATAACAACTTACAAGAAGAAAGAAAAAGACCCAGCTAGGGAAACACTGATACAGTGGCGCGTGCTATCCACATCCATTTTGAGAGGCACAGGACTATGCCGGGCATTTATTTTATTTATTTATTTACTTTTATATCGAGGATAACAGAATAAGCAATCATGAGCTTTTTTTCATCCGGTCCCCGTGTGTATGCAGTTTTGTAAATATTGTCATCTGTTCCCACCGGCACACGATGGCCTACTCTTACGAAAAGCGGAACAGGATTTAACGTGTGCGCAAGATGTTCTGCGTGCGTTCGCACACGGGGCCTCGGTTTAAAGTCTCATCCGAAGGACTTTTGGGGAGAGTGGAGTCAGCACTGATGTTAACTCCAGAAAGAAAATTTCCTCGACCGGACTCGAACCCGGGTCTTCAAATTGCCAGCACAATGTTCTGACCACTAGGCTATCCGCCCCGCATGAGGAAGGGAGGCAGGCAGGCACGTGGCCATAAAAGCCCAACACGTCTGGAGGTGGGGGTTCGTACCCCGTTTGGGCCCAAAATTTGTTCCCTATCCATTAGACCCTGAGTGGTGGTCTTGGCGCTAGTCTTTCGGATGAGACGGTAAACCGAGGTCCTGTGTGTTACACATCACTATTTAGCGAACGGAAAAGAACCCACGGCAACAAGGGGGTTGACCCTGGCAAAATTCTGTAGAAAAAAAAAGCCACACTGATAGGGAGACAAATACAGTTGCATACAGGAATAAGATACAAAATATTTAAAATGGGTAGGCGCTGCACTTGTGGCGATGCGCTCTCCCCGGGGAGAGCAGCCCACGCAGAGAAATCTGTTGTGACATAAAGTGGTACAAAGTACAAAATACAAAAAAATGGTGAAATTTGTGAAGGGTACCAGAATGTAAATCATTGTTCATTTCCCAACAGAAAAAGTCCTCCTATCGGAAAAGGAGAGAAATGGAAATGGAAATGGAAGAGGAGGAGGAGGAGGAGGAGGAGGAGGAGGAGGACGGGGGCGATAGCATCCCAATGCAGAACCTCGGCCCTCAGGTCTGTGGGGGTGTGGGGGTGTAGGGTAGGGGTGGGGGTGGGGTGGGTGGGGTTGTGTGTGGGGTGGGGTGGGGTGAGGTGTGTGTGGGGTGGGGTATGGGTGGGGCTGTATGTGGGGTGGGGTCAGGGTGTGTGTGTGGGGTGGGGTGGGGTGGGAGGTAGGGTGTGGTGGGGTGGGGGTGTGTGGTGTTGGTCAGTGGGGGAGGGGGGGGGGCTGGTGGTGGAGGACTTGGGTGGGGCTGTGTGTTGTGGGGTAGGGGGTGGGCCATGGGGGGGGGGGGGGGGGTCTGTGGTTGATTTGGGGTAGGGTGGGGGGGGGGGGGGGGTTGGGAGAGGCTGTGTTGTATAGCAAGATGATTTGGGTGGGGTTGTGGGTGATGTGGGTTAGGGTGGGAGGGGGTTTGGGTGGGGCGGACGGGGGTAGGGGTGGGAGGTTTCTTTAGATGGGGCTGTGTGTGGGGTAGGTTTGTGGGGTTAATTTTTTTTTGCAAGAATTGAGTTGAGTTTGTTTCACATCATGTTGTATTGTGGTGTGGCTCTATGGGGCAGTGGAATGAAGTGTTTTTGTAGTAGTATCACACATCCATTTGGTAACCACGCTCGATGCTGCTTAACCTTAGCCTGGGGAAAGCGAGTGCTCGGACTACTCAGCTGTCCCGTCCCCATAGAAAAGATGCATTCAGCAATTCAAAAATAACTTTTTTGACTGGGTTGTCGTAGTTGCACGCCTTCACCCAGTTGGCGACAAGGAGTCTATTTAGCGATACCACAAACGTTCTTCCATAGTGTTTACTTCTGGACTGAAAAGAAAGACTGGCTGTTTAAAGTTTGGTCATCCAGGTTATCTAATCCTTTACTTCGAATATGTAGTGTAATGCTTGATAGCAATATACTGCACATTCGTATTAACAGATCAGTGTAATGCTTGATAGCAATATACTGCACATTCGTATTAACAGATTAGTGTAATGCTTGATAGCAATATATTGCACATTCGTATTAACAGATCAGTGTAATGCTTGATAGCATTATACTGCACATTCGTATTAACAGATCAGTGTAATGCTTGATAGCATTATACTGCACATTCGTACTAACAGATCAGTGTAATGCTTGATAGCATTATACTGCACAT
>CM060338.1:40063944-40068944 GCA_030674155.1 Stramonita haemastoma | reverse complement strand
CGTATATTTAGGACTTGACTACGGTAAAAACAAACAAACAAACTTTGAGAATGTCAAATGTTCTACCGTTATAAGGTAGTGCATTCCGGTATATTCATGCTTGGAAAGAGGTATAGATGAATATTTTCGATATCTTATGGATTAAACTGCCCCCCCCCCCCTTCCCGAAATTATACTGGGAACAAAAATTCAATTGACTACGTTCCTTCTTCCTACTCTTTCCCTGTTACATTTAACTAGTAAGCGCATTTCCACCCACCCCCCTCCTATGTTTTGTATTAAACTTAAATTTTGCCAGAGAAAATCAACGTTTATTAATTTTATATTTAATGCAAAGGTGCTATAACATCCCCAACCCCCAAAACCCCCCGAGATGTGTATAACTCATTAATACAAGAAGTTTATAAAAAATCTAGGAGCAAATTTCCTAGAAAGAACAGCACCAGGCGATTTTTTTCCTGGCTAGAGCTCCGAGGTTCACCAATGCTGACATTTTGTGTCAGCAACAGTTTGTTCCAGCCAATCCTGGCCTGCTGTTTCCTATGACTATAGACAGAGCATGCTTGCAACAGTCATGAACAGGGTCTTGGCTTGAAAGATAAGTCCTGCACAGAATGCAAAGGGGATGGAAATCGTTCATTTTTTAATCTTTGCATTGTATTCCACTGTACTGTATTTGTTTATGTTTTGTTTTTATTTTGAAGATAAAAGGAAGAAGCACTCGTGTGCACTTCTACATCCAGTTGTGTGCGTGGTTTTGAAAATTGTCACTTGTTCCTACTGGCACACAATAGCCTACTCTTTTAAAAAGCAAAACGGGTTTTAATGTGTGCACAAGATGTTCTGAGTCATTTGCACGTGGGACCGCATTTTATTATCTTTTTTCATCCGGACTTTTGAGGGGAGTTAAGTGGGAATTGATAACTTCAGGGAGAAAAATCTACGTGAACGGGATTCGAACCCGGTTCAGCAGATCACAAGCGCAATGCACAATACTCTAACTACCAGAATATCACTTTCCTATTGAAGTGAAGAGCAATATTGTTTTAAAATCACATTTTTTCCTGTGAAATTTTGACTTTCCTCTCTAGACACTGTGCATTGCCATTGTGCTATGCTATGATTTTTAAAGCAATTTTGCCAATGTCCTATTGCATGACAAACTTGTCAAATAGGTTCTGCCAGCAAAGACGGACATGTTTGCGCCAAGTGAGGGGCAGATAACCAAATCCATCCCCCCTCCCCCATCCTTTTTCCTCCTCATCTTCCTCCTTTTGCCTGCTACTGCTACTGCAGTTACTACTGCTGCGTCTGCTACTCCTATTCCAACTATTACCACTAAGTACTTCATTTCTTGTTCTCCATCTCTTCTTCTACCTTCCCTCCATCTTTGCGCTTGAAAGGGGCAAAAACCCAAACCAAAACCACACCCCTCCCTTCAACAACAACAAAAAAACCAGGTAAAGGTATCCCATAACCTGTTAGGTCATAGGGGAGAGAGGCATCAGAGACCTCGGCATCTCTAGGGGCCAGCATATTGAGGGTGGCGCCCATCTCCTCTCCCTCGTTGCTTTACCTTCCCTGACGCTTAAGAGGGCAGGTACCCATTTACAGCTGGGTGAACTGGGGGGGGGGGACTGTAACTGAAGCCAATGCGCGCAAACGGTCACCCATCCACTTGGTAACCGCGCTCGATGCTGCTTAATCTTTTAGCTTGGGGAAGGCGAGTGAGTGCTCTGACCGCTATCCCGCCCCCCACCCCCTGTCCCCTATAACAACTTACAAGAAGAAAGAAAAAGACCCAGCTAGGGAAACACTGATACAGTGGCGCGTGCTATCCACATCCATTTTGAGAGGCACAGGACTATGCCGGGCATTTATTTTATTTATTTATTTACTTTTATATCGAGGATAACAGAATAAGCAATCATGAGCTTTTTTTCATCCGGTCGCCGTGTGTATGCAGTTTTGTAAATATTGTCATCTGTTCCCACCGGCACACGATGGCCTACTCTTACGAAAAGCGGAACAGGATTTAACGTGTGCGCAAGATGTTCTGCGTGCGTTCGCACACGGGGCCTCGGTTTAAAGTCTCATCCGAAGGACTTTTGGGGAGAGTGGAGTCAGCACTGATGTTAACTCCAGAAAGAAAATTTCCTCGACCGGACTCGAACCCGGGGTCTTCAAATTGCCAGCACAATGTTCTGACCACTAGGCTATCCGCCCCGCATGAGGAAGGGAGGCAGGCAGGCACGTGGCCATAAAAGCCCAACACGTCTGGAGGTGGGGGTTCGTACCCCGTTTGGGCCCAAAATTTGTTCCCTATCCATTAGACCCTGAGTGGTGGTCTTGGCGCTAGTCTTTCGGATGAGACGGTAAACCGAGGTCCTGTGTGTTACACATCACTATTTAGCGAACGGAAAAGAACCCACGGCAACAAGGGGGTTGACCCTGGCAAAATTCTGTAGAAAAAAAAGCCACACTGATAGGGAGACAAATACAGTTGCATACAGGAATAAGATACAAAATATTTAAATTGGGTAGGCGCTGCACTTGTGGCGATGCGCTCTCCCCGGGAGAGCAGCCCACGCAGAGAAATCTGTTGTGACATAAAGTGGTACAAAGTACAAAATACAAAAAAATGGTGAAATTTGTGAAGGGTACCAGAATGTAAATCATTGTTCATTTCCCAACAGAAAAAGTCCTTCTCCTATCGGAAAAGGAGAGAAATGGAAATGGAAATGGAAGAGGAGAGGAGGAGAGGAGGAGGAGGAGGAGGACGGAGGCGACAGCATCCCAATGCAGAACCTCGGCCCTCAGGTCTGTGGGGGTGTGGGGGTGTAGGGTAGGGGTGGGGTGGGAGTGGGTGGGGTTGTGTGTGGGGTGGGGTGGGGTGAGGTGTGTGTGGGGTGGGGTATGGGTGGGGCTGTATGTGGGGTGGGGTCAGGGTGTGTGTGTGGGGTGGGGTGGGAGGTAGGGTTGGGTGGGGTGGGGGGTGTGGTGTTGGTCAGTGGGGGAGGGGGGGGGGTTGGTGGTGGAGGACTTGGGTGGGGCTCTGTGTTGTGGGGTAGGGGGGGTGGGCCATGGGGGGGGGGTCTGTGGGTGATTTGGGGTAGGGTGGGTGGGGGGGGGGTTGGGAGAGGCTGTGTTGTATAGTAAGATTTGGGTGGGGTTGTGGTGATGTGGGGTAGGGTGGGAGGGAGTTTGGGTGGGGCAGACGGGGGTAGGGGTGGGAGGTTTCTTTACATGGGGCTGTGTGTGGTGTGTGGGTAGGTTTGTGGGGTTAATTTTTGCAAGAATTGTGTTGCGTTTGTTTTACATCATGCTGTATTGTGGTGTAGCTCTATGGGGCAGTGGAATGAAGTATTTTTGTAGTAGAATCACACATCCACTTTGTAACCACGCTCATTGCTGCTTAACCCTAGCTTGGGGAAAGCGAGTGCTCTGACCACTCAGCTGTCCCGTCCCCATAGAAAAGTTGTACTCAGCATTTCAAATATAACTTATTTGACTGGGTTGTCGTAGTTGAACGTCTTAACCCAGTTAGCACTAAGGAGTCTATTTAACGACACCACAAACATTCCTCCATAGTGTTTACTTCTGGACTGAAAAGAAAGACTGGCTGTTTAAAGTTTGGTCAAATGCACGTCTTCACCCAGTTGGCGACAAGGAGTCTATTTAGCCATACCACAAACGTTCTTCCATAGTGTTTACTTCTGGACTGAAAAGAAAGACTGGCTGTTTAAAGTTGGTCAAATGCACGTCTTCACCCAGTAAGCCACAAGGAGTCTATTTAACGACACCACAAACATTCCTCCATAGTGTTTACTTCTGGACTGAAAAGAAAGACTGGCTGTTTAAAGTTTGGTCAAATGCACGTCTTCACCCAGTAAGCCACAAGGAGTCATTAACGAACCACAAACATTCCTCCATAGTGTTTACTTCTGGACTGAAAAAAAGACTGTTTTACTAAGGTTTGTCAAATGCACATCTTCACCCAGTTGGCGACAAGGAAATCTATTTAACGACACCACAAACATTCCTCCATAGTGTTTACTTCTGGACTGAAAAGAAAGACTGGCTGTTTAAAGTTTGGTCAAATGCACGATCTATCACCCAGTTGGCGACAAGGAGTCTATATAACGACACAAAACATTCCTCCATAGTGTTTACTTCTGGACTGAAAAGAAAGACTGGCTGTTAAAGTTGGTCATCCAGTTATCTAATCTTTACTTTGAATATGTAGTGTAATGCTTGATAGCAATTATACTGCACATTCGTATTAACAGATTAGTGTAATGCTTGATAGCAATATACTGCACATTCGTATTAACAGATAGTGTAATGCTTGATAGCAAAATACTGCACATTCGATTAACAGATTAGTGTAATGCTTGATAGCATTATACTGCACATTCGTATTAACAGATTAGTGTAATGCTTGATAGCATTATACTGCACATTCGTATTTAACAATTAGTGTAATGCTTGATAGCATTATACTGCACATTCGTATTAACAGATTAGTGTAATGCTTGACAGCTTTTTACAAACGTCAAGGCAATAAGATTTTTTAGAGACCAGCCATACAGTCCAACAACAGTGGACTGCACAAGAGGAAGGATAAAGTAAGATTCTTGATAGCTGTTTGTTTGTAATGTACTATTTTATTGTAACTTTTCTGTTTTGTTTTGCTATATAAGTTGTACAGCACTGTATTTGATTAACAGGCGCTGTTGCATCGGTCTGAGTTTATTTATCTAAAGATATAAACATTCATGTTTGGCACACACCTACATCTTGTTTCAATAATCTATGCTCCAAGACTAGAATGAAAAGTTCTGGATATACCCTAATTTTTTAACAATAGCATGGGATTTTTTTAAATTTGCGTTTAAAACGTTATGGTATGCAATATCATACTTTTTGCGTTAATGCTCTTATCTACTTTGCATGTGCAAGTTCGCTGGTCAGAGCAACATGAACCACATATTAATATA
>CM060338.1:40053944-40056444 GCA_030674155.1 Stramonita haemastoma | reverse complement strand
GCTTTGTAAATCATAGCATTTTTTTGCTTTTGCAAATCTGGTGAAAGATCTTGTTGTAACCATAGATTTGTCCTGGAAAAAATGCTATCCAAGTTATCAATTATGTTTGAAATGCGCACGTGTGCATGCATGCCTATAAAAAAGGTTATTGGTAAAAAGTGATGGTGGGTGCATTATAATTCTAGTTGCATGACAAAGGCATGCACCCTCAACGTGTTAAGATGCATCCCTTAAATTTCTGCAGTTTGTGATTAAAACTCATCTGCCTCCAGTAAATTCGTACAATTTCAAGCATATTGTCGTTTTGACTTTAAAGTGTCAGCTCAATTTCAATTTTAGCAGCAATGTCACAGCAGTGAAGCAATAAGGAAGCTACATACTTACGTCCCAGGTGAATCTAGTAAGTGTTCTTTAGACATGTGTTCTGAGTCTAGTTTGTCCTGTAATAAAATAGATGAGATACTATACCTGTAGACATATGCATTAAAAAAAATTGGAGCTACCAACTTTTAAAAACTGTTCAACCTTTGCACTAAAAGCTGCATAGTTAACAAATGTTTGTGAGTTGTTGTTTTTTTTAACCCATTGAGACATCAGTAAAACGGAAAAAATCATCACCATAGGTACCCTATAGTTCTTTTTATCTATTTGTTCTTTTATATCCAGGATAATGGAATAAGCACTCGTGCTTTTTACATCTAGGCCCCGTGTGTATGCAGTTTTGTAAATCTTGTCATCTGTTCTCACTGGAAAAGCCAAATGGGATTTAACGTGTGTGCAAGATGTTCTGCGTGCATTTGCACACTGGGCCTCGTTTATAGTCTCATCGAAGGACTTTTGGGGAGAGTGGAGTCAGCCCTTATGTTAGCTCCAGGGGAAAACCCCCCTCGAAAGGGAATCAAACTAGTATCCTCAAATTGGATCACAATGTTCTGTCCACCAGGCTATCCCTCCATCTCCCGCTCGCCCGTGCCCGCACATGAGCCCCTGTGTGTGTGTGTGTGTGTGTGTGTGTGTGTGTGTGTGTGTGTGTGTGTGTGGTGTGTGTGTGTGTGTTGTGTGTGTGTGGTGCGTGCGTGCGTGCGTGCGTGCGGTGCGTGCTTTGCCATCTAGAACCGTGCTTTCATCTAGAACTTTGTTAAATAAACCATAATAAACTGAAGTTAACATCGGAGTACTATTGATGATATATTCATTACGAATCATATCTATTCCTGCTGCTTTGCCTGTCGTAAGAAGGCTCACAGCCTTGATTAATTCTTTTTCAGTAATAGAAACATTCAATACAGATAAATCATAATCTAAATGCGCATTAATGGCACAGTACAGTTTACTTATTGCTGTTCTAACCCAGCATTAAGTGAACTAAAGTGTTATATATATATATATATATATATATATATATATATATATATATATATATATATATATATATATATATATAATGTCTTTCATATTAACTGCAGTAACTGCTTTCTTTTTTCTTGTGATCTTTCTCCAAAATGTTGTAGAGTCATAATGTTTAAATCTACGTCATTCATTCGACGTGTCATTTTTTACTTTCAACTCTCTGATTTTGGTAGTATGTGTTTATATGCTCTGCTTTTAATCCTGAGCTCTAAACTATTAATTATCAGGTCATTTCATTTGCTTTGTTTAGATCTAAAGCAATCTATATATTTCTTTTTTACATGCTTCATTAAACCATGACTGATGCTGAATTTTTTTTATGAGATTGAAAAGAATTGCAAGTTAAAGTCTCAAATGTTTCTTTAGCAGAAGAAAGTAGCTGTGTGACATACTTGTAAATGACGTCACCCTCATCAACCAGTGAGCCATTCAACTGTGTTACAATAATTTTAGCCAACATTTTTTTCCCTACCTGTTCACATCTATCATTGTCCCATTCTTTTATAACTATGTACTCTTTATGGACTGAATTAGGATTTGGATAATCACAATCAGCATCAACTTTCAAGGTCAATGTGTGTGTGTGTGTGTGTGTGTGTGTGTGTGTGTGTGTGTTGTGTGTGTGTGTGTGTGTGTGTGTGTGTGTGTGTGTGTGTGTGTGTGTATGTGTGTACCCAAACATAAGCAAATCATTTCATTGTCACTGCCATTACTATCACCTGAATATTACCTTTTTTTCTCTCTCTTCCTCTCGTCCTTTCCTTCTCCTTTTCCTCTGCCTTCTTCTTCATTGTCGTAATCATCATAATCTTCCATCTTGTCATCCTGCTTTTTCCTCTTTCACCTTCTTCTTCCTCCCATCCTCCTCCCTCCTATCACTCATCTTTTTCTTCTTTTGCTTCCCCCCCAAAAAAAAACAAGAAAGAGAGAGAAAAAAGTCAGAACATAAATTATATTTTCAGACAAAGTCCACTAACCAGAGTCATGTCAAGAACAAAAATTTACCGAAGGGGGACGAATCCCTCTACAGCTTGGCCTGAGAAGGAAGAGATAGAGCTAGGGCAAGAGGAAGAGGAAGTGAAAGTGGGAG
>CM060338.1:40043944-40048944 GCA_030674155.1 Stramonita haemastoma | reverse complement strand
ACTAAGGCACACTCAGTCTGGGCAGGAGCCGGCTGGAGTTCGAACACATTCATGATTCTTACGGGATTCGAACCCGCGATCCAATAGCCAGTAACCTGACACGTAAGCGCGGCACCATGATGGCTTGGATGTGTTGATGTGTTTGGTGTTGAATATATTATAATAATATATTAGTGTAACAATAATGTATATGTTAATATACTATATATTATATTCATTTAATTTATTCATTTATTTATTCTTTTATATCGAGGATAATGGAATAAGCACTTATTTGCTTGTCTACATCTAGTCCCCATGGGTATGCAGTTTTGTAAATCGTGTCATCTTTTTCCACCGGCAGACAGTGGCCTACTATTACGAAAGCAGAACAGGATTTAACGTGTGCGCAAGGTGTTCTGCGTGCGTTCGCGCACGGGGCCTCGGTTTATAGTTCATCCAAGGACTTTTGGGGAGAGTGGAGTCAGCACTGATGTTAACTCCAGGGAAAAATCCCCTCGACGGAACGGGAATCGAACCCGGGTCGTCAAATTGTGAGTGCAATATTCTGACACTAGGCTATCCCGTCCCCGGAGACTGACCTAGGAACAAAAATTGCACAAAGGCTAAAGGAAAACAAACCATTGATATAAGTTGTTGAATGAAGGGATCTAGGAGATGCTTTCCCGACACCTCAACCGGTGGACTAACCCTTCATTTCAAGTGATGGCCAAGTAGTAATATTATTTATTTTTTCGTTCGAACGCTCAGACAGCAAACTCCTGAGGCCTCGGAATGTCATGATACCGAAGCCTCCAAGGGTCCAAAAAGCATTGTTCCTCATCGCAGATCCAGTAGCCAGATATCGCCTTCACTCCAGGATTTGATGTCTTGGACAGGTCTGGAGGAATGTTCACTGTCATGGGAGAATGCCAGAAGTTAGGGACGCTATCAGTATTCTCCTTGTGGAACTTGGTAAACAATGTGATGTCTGAGGTGCATGGTCCAGTCCTCAGGGCTGAACAATGGTCCTCTCAGTTTCTACAGTAGCCCTACTGATTTGTGTATTACAGCAGATTTTTCCATATGTACATTGGTGAAAGATCTTGTAGCAAATTGATAGTTTTGTCGTAGTTTTAAAAAATGCTTTTCCATGTTTCCAAATTACTATATTTATTTTATTATTATTTATTTTATACCACTTTATGTCACAGCAGATTTCTCTGCGTGACATTCGGGATGCTCTCCCCGGGGAGAGTGCGTCGCCACAAGTGCAGCGCCACCCTTTTGTTTTTCTTTTTCCTGTCTGCAACTATACTACTTTCCCTATCAGGCTGGCTTTTTCTACAGAAGTTTGCCAGGGACAACACTCTTATCGCTGTAGGTTATTTTACACACCCTAAATAATGGTGTGTAACACACGGGACCTGGGTTTCTCTCTCATCTGAAAGACTATGCTCAGACCACCACTCATGGTCTAATGGATGGGGGAAAAGTTTTGGGCCCAAACGAGATTCGAACCACTGCACACTCCGACCGGGGCTTTTCGCTTTCTAGACAGGCGCATTACCACCTAGACCACCAATCCTCCAATTACTTTGTAATTCAGGGCATTTTTTCCTTCTGCAGTTCTGGTGAAAGATCTTGTTGTAAGGATAGATTTGTCTTAAAAAAATGCAATCCATGTCATTTAATTATGTTTGAAATGCAAAGGACGTGTATGCCTATTAATTAAAAAGGTTATTTATAAAAGTGATGGTGGGTGCTTATAATCCTAGTTGCATGACAAAGGCATGCACCCTCAACGTGTTAAGATGCATCCCTTAAATTTCTGCAGTTTGTGATTAAAACTCATCTGCTCCAGTAAATTCGTAGATTTCAAGCATATTGTCGTTTTGACTTTAAAGTGTCAGCTCAATTTCAATTTTAGCAGCACTATCACAGCAGTGAAGCAATAAGGAAGCTGCATACTACTTCCCAGGTGAATCTAGTAAGTGTTCTTTAGACATGTGTTCTGAGTCTAGTTTGTCTGTAATAAAATAGATGAGATACTATACCTGTAGACATATGCATTAAAAAAGATGGAGCTACCAACTTTTTAAAAATTTGTTCAACCTTTGCACTAAAAGCTGCACAGTTAACAAATTTTGTTTTTTTTTAACCCATTGAGACATCAGCAAAACGGACAAAAATCATCACCATAGGTACCCTAAAATTCTTTTTATCTATTTGTTCTTTTATATCCAGGATAATGGAATAAGCACTCGTGTTTACATCCAGGCCTGTTATGGTTTATCTTGCACCTGTCTCGAAGCGGAATGGGTTTACGTTGTGCAAGATGTTCTGCGTGCATTTGCACACTGGGCCTCATTTATAGTCTCATCCGAAGGATTTTGGGGGAGAGTGGAGTCAGCACTTATGTTAACTCCAGGGAAAGACCCCCTCGAAAGGGAATCAAACCAGTGTCCTCAAATTGCGATCACAACGTTCTGTCCACTAGGCTATCCCGTGCCTCTCGCGCTCGCCCATGGGCGCACATGAGCCTGTGTGTGTGTGTGTGTGTGTGTGTGTGTGTGCGTTGCGTGCGTGTGCGTGCTGTGCGTATGACGTGCTGCGTGCGTTGTCGTGTGGTGCGTGTGTGTGTGTGTGTGTATGTGTGTGTGTGTGTGTGTGTGTGTGTGTGTGTGTGTGTGTGTGCGTGGTGGGCGTCCCCCACGCCCCTGTGTCGCATGATAAATATCAAGTGCTTAATACAAAAAAGTGATCTAAAGTCGAAAGACCTAGCCTAAAACCTGCTTGATTTTCTAACAATATTCTATTAGTTTCTAAAAACTTTAACCTGCTATTAATGATGTTGGCAAATAATTTCCCCAGATAACTTGGTAATGTTATTCCCTTGTAATTGTTACAGTCAGATTGGTCTCCTTTCCCTTTATACAATGGAGTTACCAAACCCACCGTCCATTCTTCCAACCAGCACCGTGCTTTCATCTAGAACTTTGTTAAATAAACCATAATAAACCGAAGTTAACATCAGAATACTATTGATGATATAGTCATTACGTATCATATCTATTCCCCTACTTTGCTTGTCTTAAGAAGGCTCACAGCCTTGATTAATTCTTTTTAAGTAATAGAAGCATTCAAACAAACCAGCATACACACAGGTGTCGTGTTTAGACACCATCCCTGAGGAAAAATCGGGGAGTTGGAGTCTCAGAGCGGCTCGGGGCTGTAGGTATATGGCAACGTTCTGGTGGCTCTTGCGACGGCACTGGAACCATTCGTATTGGTCAATGCCCTTCCAATGGATCATTCCAGTGCCGTGGAGAGGGGGGGGGGGGGGTCTGCTGCATGGGTCACAGCTTGCCTTCCATCCATACTTACCCAGGCTTTGCGCTCTAAAGACTAGAGCGCAACTCCATAGTCTTCCGAGACTGATGAGTGCCTACTACCTACCTACCAATGCAGATAAATCATAATCTCAATGTGCTTAAATAGGCACAGTACAGTTTACTTATTGCTGTTTTATCCCAGCACTAAGTGAACTAAAGTTACAATATATATTATATATATATATATATATATATATATATATATATATATATATATATATATATATATATATATATTTATATTATATTATATATATATAAAGTCTTTCATATTAACTGCAGTAACTGCTTTCTTTTTTCTTGTGATCTTTCTCCAAAATGTTGTAGAGTCATAATGTTTAAATCTACGTCATTCATTCGACGTGTCATTTCTTACTTTCAACTCTTTCTGATTTTGGTAGTGTGTGTTTATATGCTCAGCATTTAATCCTGAACTCTAAACTATTAATTACCAGGTCATTTCATTTGCTTTGTTTAGATCTAAAGCAATCTATACATTTCTTTTTTACATGCTTCATTAAACCATGACTGATGCTGAATTTTTTTATGAGATTGAAAAGAATTGCAAGTTAAAGTCTCAAATGTTTCTTTAGCAGAAGAAAGTAGCTGTCTGTGACATACTTGTAAATGACGTCACCGTCATCAACCAGTGAGCCATTCAACTGTGTTACAATAATTTTAGCCAACATTTTTTTCCCCTAACTGTTCAGATCTATCATTGTCCCATTCTTTTATAATTATGTACTCTTTATCATTTATGGACTGAATTAGCATTTTCATAATCACAATCACCCTCAACTTTTAAGGTCAATGCGTGGGTGAGTGGTACGTGCGTGTGCGCGTGCGTGCGTTGTGTGTGTGTAAGTGTGTGTGTATGTGTATGTGTGTGTGTGTGTGTGTGTGTGTGTGTGTGTGTGTGTGTGTGTGTGTGTGTGTGTGTGTGTGTAGGTGTACCCAAACATAAGCAAATCGTATCATTGTCACTACCATCAATATCACCACAAAATCACCAGTTTTTTTCTCTCTCTCTCCTCTCGTCCTTTCCTTCTCCTCTTCCTCTGCCTTCTTCTTCATCGTCGTAATCGTCAGCTTGTTATCCTGCTTTTCCTCTTTCACCTTCTCCTTCCTCCCCTCCTCCTCCCCTCTTTCACCTTCTTTTTCCTCCTCCCCTCCTTCCCCATATCACTCATCTTTTTCTTCATTTGCTTCCCCCCCAAAAAAAAAAAAAAAAAAAAAAGAAGAGAGAAAAAAGTCAGAACAGAAATTATATTTTCAGACGAAATCCTCTGACCAGAGTCATGTCAAGGGCTCAGACGTACAGAAGGAAGACGAGGGGTTTCTCTGAAGTTTGGCAGCAAGAGCAAGAGCAAGGGCAAGAGGATGAGGAAGAGGAAGAGGAGGAGGAGGAAGAGGAAGAGGAGGAGGAAGAGGAAGAGGAGGAGGAAGAGGAGGAGGAAGAGGAGGAGCAAGAGGAAGAAGAGCAAGAGGAGCAAGAGGAGCAGGAACAAGAGCAAGAGGAACAAGAGCAAGAGGAGGTGCAGGTGCAGGCGCTCGCGCAGGTGTTGGTGCAGGAGCAAGAGCAGGAGCAGGTGCAGGCACAGACGCAGGTGCGGTTGCTGGTGTTGG
>CM060338.1:40028944-40038944 GCA_030674155.1 Stramonita haemastoma | reverse complement strand
TCCCTCTCCTTCTCCTCCCTTCTTCTCTGTCTCTGTCACTGTTTCTCTCTATCTGTCTATCCCTCCCTCTCCTTCTCCTCCCTCATTTTCTCTGTTTCTCTTTGTCTCTCTCTCTGTTTCTGTCTGTCTTTCTATCTGTCTGTCATTGTCATTGTCATTGTCTCTGCCTTTGCCTCTCTGCCTCTCTGTCTCTGCCTCCGTCTCTCTCTCATCTGCCTGTCTCTCTCTATCTGTCTTTCTGTGTCATGTCTGTCTCTCCGTCTCTAGATTCCTACTTCTCAACAGTTTTTATTTTTTACACTAGTTACATAAGCAGATTCTCCCTATCTTCGGTGACCAAATTAGCATATATCGCAGTATTCCTGATTTTTTTCCTTTTTGCTTGCAAACTTTAAAAAAAAGTCCTGATTTTTCCTTCATAGTGGGTTGTTCTATAAACAACGAAATGATGTTTTTAGAAAGGTAAAGTTTTATGACTGAAATGTCGTTGTTTAAGCAAACACAATTTTTATGTCACCCCCCCCCCCCCCACTCCAAAAAAAAAAGATAAACACGATGATGATGGGCATGACTATTCATATAGATATTTTTGGCGCAGTAACTACTCCGGTAGTTACTATTCATACAGATATTTTTTGCGCAGTAATTACTTCGATAATAAAAACTTTCAAAACATTCAATAGTGTGTGTTTCTTTATTTTATTTTTATTTTATTTTATTCTTTTATATCGAGGGTAATGGGATAAGCACTCATGTGCTTTTTTTCATCCAGTCCCCGTGTGTATGCAGTTGTGTAAATATTGTCATCTGTTCCCACCGGCACACGATGGCCTACACTTACGAAAAGCGAAACAGGATTTAACGTGTGCGCAAGATGTTCTGCGTCCGTTCGCACACGGGGCCTCGGTTTACAGTCTCATCCGAAAGACTTTTGGGGAGAGTGGAGTTGGCACTGATGTTAACTCTAGGGGAAAAATCCCCTCCAACGGGAATCGAACTCGGGTCGTCAAATTGCCAGCGCAATGTTCTGACCACAAGGATATCCCGTGTGTGTGTGTGTGTGTGTGTGTGTGTGTGTGTGTGTGTGTGTGTGTGTGTGTGTGTGTGTGTGTGTGTGTGTGTGTGTGTGTGTGTGTGTGTGTGTGTGTGTGTGTACATACGTTCTTTGTTTAGTTTGGGTTTCTTTGCATCTTGAGTCTTATACAATACACACTGCTCAACATATGGGAAATACCTCGCACAAGCACGTACGCACGCACGCATTCACGCATGTGTACGCCCACAGTTATACCCCCCACCCCACCTTCCCACACAGGCACACACACACACATACACACACGCGCATGCACACGCACACACATGGGCGCTCACGTGCGCGCTCATATAATATTCCTAATAGTGAATAAACCTTAAAAATACAAAATACACACACTGCACACACACACACACACTCACGCACGTACGAACGCGCGCGCGCGTGCACGCACACACACACACACACACACACACCGCATGCACACATATCCATCATACACACATACGCACGCGCCCATGCGCGCAAGCCTAATCGGCCTCCCCCTCTCCCCCCCCCCCCCCCCTACACAAACACAGAGGACGGGAATATCTGGTGGTTAGAGCGTTAGACGTTGTTGCAATCTCATGGTCCATTATCACAGAGGTATCATCATCATCATCATCATCATCATCATCATCATCATCATCATCATCATCATCATCATCATCATCATCATCATCATCATCATCATAAAAAGGAGGCCTATATAGCGCGATTTCCCCAAAACATGGGCTCACTGCGCTGTACAATTAAATCAATTTAGATAGGTTACATATGAAAATTTAAAAAAATGACTACAACAAAATAAACATAAGGAAAAATGCATGCACATACAATACACAACCTATTACATGACCAGACAATAAAAGTAAAATAAAAGCAATATCATCAAATAATGTGCAGTGCAGTAGGATGCATACACTCACACAGGCGCGCGCGTATCCCTTTTACCCAGGAGTCAACATCCCTGCCCACCATCCCTCCTCCCCTAGCACCCCTCTCCCCGAAAGTCCTTTGGATGAAACTGTAAACCACCGCCTGTGTGCGAAAACACACGCAGAACATCTTGCACACACATTAAAACTTGTTCCACCTTTCGTAAGAGTAGGCTATTCGTGGCAGTGGGAACGGATGACAAAAAGATACGAAAACCGCACGCATGCATACGAGAAAAGACTATAACCCCCCCAAAAGCAAAAAAGCACACGAGTGTTTTTCATTGTCATCAAAATGAAAATAACAAAGAAAGTAAATAAGAAGAAATAAAATGTAAAAAAAGGGATAAATTTGGACGGGGCATGCAGGTTGGAATAGCTCAGTGGTCAGAGCACTCGCTTTCCCCAAGCTAAGGTTAAACACATTGAGTATGGTTACCAAATAGATGGGTGACCATTTGCACACTTTGGCTTCAAGTACAGTCCCCCCCTTCACCCAGCTGTAAATGGATACCTGGCCTCTTTAGGGTCAGGGAAGGTAACAGCAGCGAGGAAGAGGAGATGGGCGCCGCCCTCAACATGCTGGCCCCTAGAGAAGCTGAGGTCTCTGACGCCTCGCTCCCCTACGACCACATAGGTTATGACACACCTTTACCTGTACCTTTACCTACCTTATGCAGGCTGGTGGGTAGAGTGTTGCACTAGCGATCTGACGGCATGAGTTCAAGTCCGGGCTCGAGCCACCACTCAGATATTTTTCCCTCCTGGAGTCAACATCAGTGCCGGCTCCACTACCCCCCTCCCCCCCTCCACCCAAGTCCTTTGGATGAGACAACAAATAGAGGTCCTGTTTGCAAACACATGCTGAATATGTTGCGCACAGGTTAGACCTGTTCTGCGTTTCGGGAGAGTAGGCCAGTGTGTGCCTGTGAGAACGGATGACAGACTTGACAAAAGGGCATACACACGGTCCTGATTGTTAGAAAAGTGCATAGGTGTTTATTCGTTATCCTAAAAAAAAAGAATAGAATTATTATCTTACCCTGTGGGAATGCCGGGGGTCTTTCAGTATAAATTACATTTCATCTTACGGGAACTTTTGTGCTAGGAATTCCTCTTTTCTATCCCACTCTTTGTTTCTGCTCTGTTCGTTTTCTTCTCGTCTGTATTTCTTTTTCTTGGTCATCTTTATCCATTCTCCTGCTTTTATCCAGAAAGACTTAAAAGATAACAGTTCTCTCACATTCCGAAGTGGGATGTGCTGGGCCTGACTTGTCAGGCGCTTAACGGCAGCGCAACGCATTTTCGCTCACATGGCAGACAACAATAGTTGCTGTCTGAGCGTTCCACAACGAAGTTGTGATTTTATAGTTACAAAAAAATGTAGCTGACTTAATGACAGACTGTTCTTCAGTCTGGAAATTTGCATCACTCAGCACTGATGAAAACGCAAAGAATGTTTGTTTGGCCTGACGAGAAAAATGTACGCGAATAAATGCATAAAGGACAAGATTATAAGCTAACAATCAACACAATCTCCAAACAATTAACTTGAGACATAAGACATACATTTTGAGCATTGCATGGCTTGTGAATAATATAGTCTGCTAGAAATTGGAATATGATTCCAGATTGTTGTCCAAATGGTCAACTATGTGTTCATGTATAGAGTTTGTGTTAAGACTGCAAATGGCAAAACTCTACTTGTATCTGGAGTTGTGTTTCTCATAATGGTTGTAATGTATCTTGATAAAAAGGGTTGTAGCAACAGTCTCTCATGTCTTTAATTTTAGTACCTGCCTATTGAACAACAACAGCGGCAAATCAAACAGAAAAAGGTGTACTAAGTATTGGTGTGCAAGTGCTATCCTTTTTTTTATTTTACCTTTTACCTTTTTTAGTCTGGGTATGATGAATTAAGCGAATGGCTGGCGTCTTCAGCACAGTCTGGTTTATTTGCCATAAGAATTGAATTAATTTAGGTATTGTATTATTTAATGTTTTTTTGTTTTTTTTCAGATGGACGGTGTTAGATATTTGAAAGTATTATTAGGAAAGTGTTATTTTTTAACCTGAAGTTGAAAGTTACTGGAGCCACTGAAACTGAATGGGGTGACAGCCCTGATATGGCTTCCCTGGTTGATAGGGCTATAAACAAATAATGATTATGGATTATGAAGTGTTATTTCATCAGTGCGGTTTCTCCAATGATTCATGCCACTGTTTGTCAAAAGATGTATGCTGCGGACGTTAGTGTCAGCGATTTGCGATTAAAGCTCATTCAATTTTCCCGTACCTGTTAGTGAGTCTTGAAGCTTGCTTCATTTCAAACTTCCAGGTGAACAGATACAGGTGTTTTTTTTAAGTGACAGTTGTAGCTTTGTTTTCAGTGACAACATTGCAGCAGTGAGACCATCCAGATCTGTACACAGTTGTTTCATTCATGGCTGATTCTTCGGGTAAGTCTGCCTCGAAACATTAACACAGGCTCACCACTCCCACTGGACATCTTCGAAACATATGAGGCATCCTTAGGGGACGGGATAGTAGTGGTCAGAGCACTCACTCTCCCAAGCTAAGGTTAAGTAGCATCGAGCGGGATTACCAGTTGGATGGTGACCGTTTGCGCGACCTGGCCTCAGTAAAGTCCCCTGGTTCACTCAGCTGTAAATGGGTACCTGCCCTCTTTAGGGTCAGGGAAGGTAAAGCAGCGAGGGAGAGGAGATGGGCGCCGCCCTCAACATGCTGGCCCCTGGAGAAGCTGAGGTCTCTGACGCCTCACTCCCCTAGCCCTCTATGACCACATAATAATGATATGGGACACATTTACCTGTTATGACGCCTCTTTAATCATTGGATTTATTAAAGGCTTTCTACTCCTACTTCCTTACAATGAGTATCATGTATTCATTTATTAGTCTACTCTTTTATTTCGAGGATAATAGAAAAATCCGTAATGTTCTCTCCTTTATTCTTTATATCTAGTCCCAGTGTGTATGCGGTTTTATAAGTTTTGTCATCCCTTCCCACCGGCACACAATGGCCTTTTAGACTACATAATTATCTCTTAGTGGTCACGACTATAGATAAGTCGACATCCAGCCCTCACCTCTTTCTTCGCTGACTGCAGTTTTAAAATTTTTATTGGAACTTTATTACCTCTCAGATTTGTGCCTAATACTTAAAAATATAAACATCACCCTGAAAGCGTGTTCCAGGCTCTGTTTTCTTGTTAAAAAGAAATGCAAATAGAATAAATAAACGCAACACCAGTCCTATCCTTTGCTCTTTTTTATAATAAAGTCAGGTTCTTTATTTTAAAGGAGTCCTATTTTCTTTTTCAATGTTGGAAAGATGCAGAAATGTGTGTTAATGTATCATTTCTACAATCACAGGCTCTTCTATCTATCCGAAGTCTTCCAAGTTAGATTGATCAAATGGGGAAAGATTTCCACTTGAACACGTTATTCATTCACTATCCTCCACTTACACCTGCTGTTGTTATATATCATCATTCTCATCATCATCATCATCATCATCATCTATCATCATCATCATCAGTAGTAGTAGTAGTAGTAGTAGTAGTAGTAGTAGTAGTAGTAGTAGTAGTAGTAGTATTCTGATTATTATTATCATTATTATTATATCATCATCATCATTACTATTGATATCTTTGTTCTTCTTCTTTATCATATTTTTCATCATGATTATTATCATCTACGAAACTTTTATCATCACAATAATCTCATCAATATGATTGTTTTACCATTACTGAGTAGCATAATTACCTAGTTTTTTTTTGTCCCGTCTACTTCAGAAGGAGGTTTCTACCAGATCCATGGAGACCACCCAGTTCGCCTCAGCGTGCAGTGTAGGGCCCCTGCACTCGGGGGATTCTGAACACAGCGAGGAGACGGGAGTCCACCATGAGGGAACTGAAGAGTCAGTGCGGGTGTGTGTGTGTGATGTGTGTGTGTGTGTGGTGTTGTGTGTGTGTGGTGTGTGTGTGTGTGTGGTGGTTTATTGATTTATTCTTATTTATTCTTTTAATCGAGGATAATTGAATAAGCACTCGTGTGCTTTTTTCATCCAGTCATGTAGTTTCCTAAGCTACACTGCTGTATGGGAAACCCTCTATGGACTCAGGTCCCATTTCAAGAAAATCCAATCAGCAGATAACCATAACTAATGTATAACCAATATAAAATAGAGCTTCGAAAACACCGGTGTGTTATTTTGGTGTTTGGATAGCACCTCCCGTCACCGCATCTCCAATCCTCCTCCCCCCCCCAGGATCCTTAAACGAAATACTTTAATCCTCTGCTGCTATAAACATCATCCCCGAAGTCGAACGTGGCTACCTTAATCTAGGATCGCCTATGGTCAGAACATTGCGCTGGCAATTTGAAGACCTCAGTTCGAGTCCGGTGAGCGAAATTTTCTCTGGAGTTAACACAGTGCTGCTCCACTCCCCAAAAGTCCTTCGGATGAGACTTTAAACCGAGGCCGTGTGCGAACGCACGCAGAAACTTGCGCACACGTTAATCCTTCGCTTTTCGTAAGAGTAGCATCGTGTTGGGTTGGATAGACTGCACAATATTTACAAAAACTGCATCACACACGGAGGACCTTGAAAAAAAGCACATGATTGCTTTATCTATCCCGATATAAAAGTAATAATTAAATAATAATTATGGGCAAAACAAAGGTCGCATACGCAAAATTTCACCATTTGCGATCTTAAGCACTCTAGTTGAGAAACGAAAATAAAGCCTACTGAAATTAATAAGGTACTACCAGGTAGCACATAAGTTGACGAATAAAATATTTGCTGTTCTTAAAAAAATGATTCAAGTGCGTAAATAACGGGGTAATGTCAAGCCATTTACCAAAAAAAGAGAAAAAAAATGCTCCAGAATTTAGATGAGCAGGTTTGTTGTGAATCAAGATTGACATTTTTTTTTGCTAATGACAGAAGGGTAAGCAAAGAATGAATAGACGAAAAAAACGTTGTTTTCTTTTCTTGTAGTGTTTTGCTTATTGTTTTGTAAAAGTAATTACAACTGCTGTAAACGGACAAAATGCATGCAGCAACTACTTCACATTTTCACATTATTATCGTTTAACTGCATTATATGAAAAAGTTTGCAACATTTTTCTCAAAGTCAAAACTGAACGTTTTACGACTACAATTCAATAACTCTCTCTATCTTATCTCTATCTATCCCTTAGTCTGGCCACCGTGGGGGTACTCCTGAATCTAGACAACCAGTTTCCTTCCTTCTCTCTACTCTGCCTTTCTGCCTTACAATAATTACGCAATCGAAAATGTATCCACTTCAAAAGACGATTAATGCATAACAGCTGACTAACCTACAACAATTAACCCTTTTACAGCAAGAAGAGCAACAAGAACAAGAAAGACAAGACGAAACAACCTCTCACCCCGCTAACGAAGAAGAAAACCCCACAACACCTCATCACCCCAAGGAGCCACGGCACCGGAACGGCCAAGTCAAAGTCCCACCCACAACCCGACCAAGGCCTCAGATCGCGCGGGTCTGGAAGGAACACGCCAACATCTCCCATGGCGAGTGGAAGCCGAGTCTTGAGTCCATCGAACCCCAACCCCAACACCACCACAGGGGAAGCTTCTATTCAGGCTGCCGAGATCAGTCAGTCCGAGGATTCTGGTCACGAGGAAGGCAGGGAGGACATTGAGGTGCTGCAGCATGAAGACTCTGAAGATGACGGTCAAGGAGGAGGAGGAAGAAACTGGCGAGGAATGGCGGAGGAGGTCTGGGGTTTCCTCACCAGAGCTCCGGGAGAGAGGACGGTTATAGCTTTCATGTTGTTCTTCGTGTCGTCCTTGGGTCTAGTTCTGTGCTGGGCTTACTACAAGGGCTATGTCGGTATGTCCACTCCGGTGGCTCTTCTGGCTGTGGCTATCATCTTCTGGGGCTTCTGGTGTTATTACGGGCTTGTGCCAAGTCCTAGGTAGTAGAGGTGCTTGCGTGCGGAGTTTTGAGTTTTTAACAGATTAAAAAAATTTTTTTTTAGACAAGGAGAGGTGTCAGTAGTTGATGTGATCACGCGATTCCGTCCACTTTCTGTTTCTGTCTTTGTCTTGTGGGTATGTCTTGTCTTGTGTTGTCTTTTGTAGTGTTGTGTTGTCTGTCTGTCTGTCTGTCTGTCTCTGTCTCTCTCTCTGTCTCTTTCTCTCTCCATCCATCAATCCTTCCATCCATCCTTCATCCCTCTCCTCTCTTTCCAGTTCGAAGTAAGTTTCAATATTCACGATTTTCTTTATTTTTCTCTAAACACTCCGTTGTACTTGCTTGCATATCGTAGAAATCTTTTTTGATTCTTTGACGTAAATGAAAAATGACGCCTGCACTGAATTTCCTGTACTGTTTACTATTTAGAACACTTGATTTCTGGGGGAAACTTAATTTTCATCGTGTGTGTGTGTGTGGGGGGGGGGGGGGGGGGGTGTTCATTTCTTTCAACTTCCTTTATGTTTAATTAATTTAACCTTCCGAGTCCCGTGTTCTGTCTGTAGTCATGACATTGTAGCCTGTGTTGTTTTTTGGTCTGGCATCCAGGTAGTGATGATGTAAACACTGGCATAAAATGTCCGTTCTGCAGTGGTATTAGTCCATTGTGCCTTTTTGCTATGTGTCATTTTGTACATTGAAACGCTTATGGTTCCTATTTTTATACTTTTTTTGTAACTCGGGGATTATGAATGACGCAGAATGGCCGGTTTCTTGAGCATGGTCATCCTGGTTTCATAGGTCTCGGGGAGCAAAATGATGAAGATAGTTTGTCAGAAATTTTAATGGTTATTTCTTTGTTTGAGTGTTTAGTTTAGGTTGAAGGTGATGGATGTTTGAAAGGGTTTATGCACAATTTGAAATAAAACCAACCTTGGGGCTTGTTATATCGTCATGCTTTGACGTAATATGGAAATAAATTAGCAAGGGAGAATGACGTTGTCAGTATAGTTCTATTCTATTGGACCTGGGTATAAAAAAGTTAACATTATTTTTAATGAGGTCTTTTAAGGATTGATTGTGTTTACTGTAACTGAAAAAAGAGGTGACAGCCCTGATATGGGTTTTGTGGTTGGTAGGGTATAAACAATATGACTATGGTATGGTATGGTATGGTATGGATGGATGGCATGGCATGGCATGGTATGGTAAGGATGGCATGGCATGGCATGGCATGGCATGGCATGGCATGGCATGGCATGGCATGGCATGGCATGGTATGGTATGGTATGGTATATGGTATAGCATGGTATGGTATGGTATGGTATTGCATGGCATGGTATGGTATGGTATGGTATGGTATGGCATGGCATGGTATGGTATGGTATGGTATGGTATGGTATGGTATGGTATGGCATGGCATGGTATGGTATGGTATTGCATGGCATGGCATGGCATGGTATGGTATGATGTACATGGGTATTTTTAAGAAGATATTTTATACAGTTGGTTGTTCACTTCAGCAGTATTGAAGTGACAGTTGGTTTTTGCGAATATGGGGTATTGCAGTTTTCAGATTTTACTTTGAAAGTGGTTCGTGATTTAAACAAGCCTTGAATTTTATCGTGATGACAGCCCTGATATGGCTTTTTGCAGCTGGCCAGACTACAAGCATAAATTAATGATATAACTATGTATATAATGACTCGTACTTTTAGCTTTTTTTCAGTTGACACTTTATGTCTGTGTAATACATCACATGAATAATACTTGCTTTTTGTGCCTTCGAGTCGCATTTTATTTTAAACATTTTATTGTTTTTTACTATGTTGGTCAGAATGCTTAGTTTCAACCAAATTTGTCAATTCCAGAGAGAGAGAGAGAGAGAGAGAGAGAGAGAGAGAGAGAGAGAGAGAGAGAGAGAGAGAGAGAGAATGCTTAGCTACTGATCTAGAACAAACAGGGCATCACATGGGGTTTTTTTGCTGCTGTGG
>CM060338.1:40018944-40023944 GCA_030674155.1 Stramonita haemastoma | reverse complement strand
AGTCGGTAGTCATCATCAACCAGCTATACATACACTGATACAGAAAACAAGGAATTATGAAGCTGCTGAGAATGCATAATCTAGAATTTCAATGTTACTGAACATGTATAAAAATGTTCGGGTTAACTGTAAATAAAGATGAGCTGCTTCTCTATAGTATGAAATTGTTCATTGAACACAAAGTTTTAAATTGCGGTGATATGAAATTATTCATTGAACAGTGTTTTAAGTCTTGTGATATGAAATTTGTCATAAAACACAACGTTTTGAAATTGCTTTGATATGAAAATTTTCACTGACCATAGTTTTAAAACTGTTAAGGTATGCAATTATTCATTAAACACAAACTTTTAAATTTTTGTGATGTGAAATAATTCACTGGACACGAAGTTTTAAATTGCTGTCGTATAAAATTATTCGTTGGACGCAGACTTTATTAAATTGTTGTGGTATGAAATTATTCATTAAACAGGGTTTTCAAGTTGTTGAATTAAAAAAAATGTCAGTTTTGAGAACTGATTGCTAAGTAAGAAATTTTAGTGAAGCTTAGTTCTGTATTCTTCCTATTGCCTAACCTTAGTTACGGTATAAGGCAGAGAAGTACTATTACTCTTTCTGTCCGTAATTTGGAAAAAGTTGTTTCCCTTGGATTAGTTTGTATCTCGGTAAGGATAGCGTGTGTGTGTGTTGTGTGTGTGGAGAGAGAGAGAGAGAGAGAGAGAGAGAGAGAGAGAGAGAGAGAGAGAGAGAGAGAGAGAGAGAGAGAGAGAGAGAGAGAGAGAGAGAGAGAGAGAGAGAGAGAGAGAGAGAGAGAGAGAGAGAGAGAGAGAGAGAGAGAGAGAAGAGAGAGAGAGAGAAGAGAGAGAGAGAGAGAGTAAAACACTTGAAGACAGCAACAACGTGAGACCAAAAATAAAAAACCAAAAACCAAAAACAAAATAACAAAAACAAATAATACTGCCATCATAATCATAACCCCTCCCAAAACAAAACCGAAGTTACAATATTGGCATCATCACAAAACAACAACAACCCCAGCACTCACACATAACAATTATTGCATGGAATCAAGTCAACGCTTAAGACAAGAGAACCCACTTCTAAAGAAATTGAAAAACCACCATCACCACCACCACTAACGTAATGGCGACTTAGTGTCATTCGTTGTCATGCTGTCAACAGAATCACTGGACACTCATCGTCCTCACTGGGTAACAATCGTGAAATAACCATATCACATCCATGAAACAAACGAGTTATAAAAACAACAACAACAACGACAGCAACAACAACAACCACCAGAATAGCAGATACAATCTCCGCTTGCCATTTTGGTTTCAGTTGCTGCTGATGCTGCTGTGTTTTAACAGACATTCCATTTAGTCGGTGGAGTCCACGGGATTGCAATGATTGACAACCAGACTGGTCCATGTTAGGTCTTGTCCTTAAGTGTAAAATAATTTAAGAGCATAGGCCTAGTTTTTTTTTTATTAAAAAAATTCCTTCCCTTTCTTATAATTATTCTAAAAAAAAAAGACCCAGATCTTTAAATCTGAAAGTTGATTTTGCTGATAAGATGGCTTTTAAGCCTCACGATGTCAAAAATAAAAGTTCTATCAGAATTTTAATGTGAAAGTGACTTTTGTAAATTATAGTTTTTTTGTTAAGTCTCATGCGTAATATGAAACATATGAGAGCTGCTTGGCTTAAGATGGTGCTTGATGGTGTCCCTGGATAGTGTAACTTTTCGGGCACTGTAGTATAATCAAAGAAAGAAAGAAAGCTACGAAATAAATTTATTACGTTGTTGATGCCTCCTTTACCTACAGTTCTGTTATTCTCACTTAATTCGTCTCAATCCCACTTACAGGAAATGCAAAGACGAACATAAAACTGCAGAAACACCCAATCCCTAACAGTAACGGTTTTTGTCTGTCATAATATGATCTAAGAATGCGTTGTGCATCCGTTAAGTACCTGACAAGTCAGACCCAGCACTTCCGAATGGTGTGGGAGATAATCTTTAAGCCATTTTGGAAAAAAAAGGGCAAAGAAAATGAACAAAGGAGGTGGAAAATAGACTAGAAGTAGTACTAGGTGACAAGAAGGAAAGAAACAAAGAGAGCGGTAGATAAAAGGTAATCCCTAGCATAGAATTTCCAGAAGGCGAGGATGCTATTTATACTGATAGCTCCCCCCCCCCCCCCCCCCCTATCCCAAAGGGGGAACATTAACGTTTAAACTGGGTACTTTTTCTAAGTGAGGACATGATTATTACGTGGTAGCACACAGTGATGCTGGATTTGTCAGAGGTCTGATATGTACTGATTCACAGTTCTACTGGATTTATCAGAGGATTCGTCATGTACTGATTCACAGTTCTACTGATTGTCAATAGTCTCTGACTGATCACAGTTCACTGGATTTGTCATTTACTGAATCACAGTTCTACTAGATTTGTCATGTACTGATTCACAGTTCTACTGGATTTGTCACGTACTGATTCACAGTTCTACTGGATTTGTCACGTACTGATTCACAGTTCTACTGGATTTGTCATGTGCTGATTCGCAGTTCTACTGGATTTGTCATGTACTGATTCACAGTTCTACTGGATTTGTCATGTACTGATTCGCAGTTCTACTGGATTTGTCATGTACTGATTCACAGTTCTATTGATTTGTCATGTACTGATTCACAGTTCTACTGGATTTGTCATATTCTGATTCACAGTTCTACTGGATTTGTCAGAGGACTTGTCATATACTGATTCACATCATACGTAGTCTTTTTTATTGCTCTGATAAATATGACATGGCAAAAATGTAGTTTGACCAGCAGAATTTTTTTTATATCAAAATGCTGAAAGAGATCAGGTGATACGACGTTACTGAAATGGATATTATTCTTGAAAAATCGAAAAAATGATTACGAATTTGAGACACGTTTTTTTTTTATATAAAATTTTCATAAAAAACACCCTTAAACCAACCATTTCTCTCGTCAAAGTTTGATGCAAGGTACCTTCCAGCCAAAATTAATTTTAACAACTCCTGAAGGGCATCTGGTGCACATTATAGTTTACATTTTGTTTGTGTACATAGTTTTACCCCCTAAAGTTGAAGCTCTTCGTCATTTTTTTCTTTAAAAAAGCATTCAAGAAATGTGTGTTTCAACACCTTGAAAACAAGAAGATATATATTATTCTATTTATTTATTTATTTTTTATGTCGAGGGTAATGGAATAAGCACTCATGTGCTCATTTACATCCAGTCCTCGTGTGTATGCAGTTTGTAAATCTCTGTCATTTGTTCCCACCAGCATGTAATATAAAAGATATAAAAGATAGCAGATGTGTGTATGGTTCAGTGGTATAGCTAGGAAAATGCAGTACCAGGCCCAGGGTTAGCTTTTATTGTTGATTTTTGCTTTATTTGTGTTTTGTTTGGGTTTTTTATTTTTAAACTATATGCAATTTTGGGGCTAGCTGGCCATGAAACACAAGTGTAAACTGAACCACTTTAACGTAAGGTAAGGTAAGGCAGGTTCAGTTCTATCCCTAAAGTAGCAACGATATCTTAGAATTAAAAAAAAACATTTGATGTTTGAGAAAGACCAGTCTGGTTGTCAACCATTTCTTCACTGTTCGAAACAAAAGGATTGTGATAACATGCAAAATGAAAAAACAAAACAAAAAAAAACCCAACACCGCCAACAATAGTGGAAAACCGAATCCATAATCAACAAGACAGGATAGACATTCTCCCTGTTCACACAGTATTCTGCCAATAATGGAATGGAAACAGTTCAAACAAATAACACAGTTTTCCGGGGTTTCAAGTCTGGGTTTTTCTTCTGCTTGTTCACTCTACGAACAACTCTCCCCCAGAAATTGGATAACAGACTTGCAGCATCTTAATTAATCAACATAGTCAAGAAAAACAAAACTCCGAAGAATCGGCGCTAGGGGCCATTTTCCAACACCAGTGTATAGTCGTCCTTCTCACAGGGAGTACCTACATGCACACACCACACAAGGGAACATCGTGAAGCAGGTGTCCACAGGTAGCTAGCTATGAACAATCAGCACAGCCTCGGTTCTCTAGTGCGGGCCAGTGTCGATCCCCTCTCTTCATACAGTGTATAAAATGTGCAACCATCACAGGGGACCTGGGGGTTCAGGGACTGTGGGTCAAGAGGTTCGGGGACCGGGGAACTATGGATTCGGGGACCATGGATTCGTGGACCAAGTGACGAGGTGACAAGAGGTCGTTGACCCAAGGACCAGGATGGTTTAGGGACCAGGAAACCAGGGATTGGGGGACCAAGGGACCAGTGGGGTTCGGAGACCAGAGGTTTGGGCACCCTTCCACCTTTTAAATCACTGCGTGGATAATTTTCCTCTGGAATCTCTTCAGCTGCACCAGTGCCAGGGAAAAGAGTCAGATTCCAACCACTTAGGATGCTCATTCAATCAGGTGTGTCAACTTCAAGGATGACGCCTTTGGCAAAGAACATTCTAGTACGCTGTAGAACTCGCCCACATTTATTGGGCTTGGAAACACATATTCCTTGTTGCATTATGTCGTTGATTATGCAGGACATACCATAAATTCACATGGTTTTATTTCTAATAAAAGAAACACATCGGGCAACATACTGACATCGCTATTGCAAACAAACAAATCAACTATGGTTATTACACCACAAACACGCGAATATTGCCAATGATAAGAAACTGACAGCATAATCATTAATTATGTACATCAATGTTGTAACAAGACCAAGTTACAATGATGGCAGAATTCAACGTCATTGCATCATTTATCATAGTAAAGCACACCATTTTCCTTTTTCTGTTTGTTAAAAAGCGTACATAGTACGATCTTTCAGAGACAGTTCATTGCATTTGTAGTTAAGAGCAAACGGCTTTAACAACAAACTGCTTCTTTCTCTAATACTCACACATAGCCACTACTACTACTACTACTACTACTAC
>CM060338.1:40008944-40011444 GCA_030674155.1 Stramonita haemastoma | reverse complement strand
TTTGATCTTTTATTTACCAATGTGTTAAAGCTATTAGGGTGTGCATTGCTAATTTTGAACTAAGTTCTTTCTCGTACAAAATTCTGATTTTGTGTAACTATAGTATAAGTATTGATTTTTCGTTTGCCATTACAAGAGAACATTTTAAGAGTTAACGACTCCAAAAGGCAATGATGGTATGAGAAGGAGATAATGTCGGTGAAAATAAAAATACCCAGAACTGGGAATGTTGATAATGGGATAAAAACCTTTTTGATAGCAAGAGGCTGGTGTGGTCACCTTTAAACTGTTTATCCTGATCAATAATACTACTGTTATCCTTTTAAATCTCTTTATTCTAATAGTCCAAATTTTGTCTCTGCAGGATATGAACTCTAAGGGAAAAGCATGATCAAGAACAAGCTGCTTAAAGCTTTACTTCTGCTTCTGATATTTTGTTATTTGGCCTAAAACTTTCAAAATGAAGGGACAACTTTAACGAAGTCTATCTGAATGTATGGTATGATGCACTTAACATTTAAAGGTGATAGCAAGATAAGAATAATAATAATGATAATAAAAGAATTACTAAAGAACAAGTAAGGAACATTCAGAAAATCATCATAGAAACGAACTGCATCAAAACCTTTCCGAAAAATAAATGATCTCTGTTTTATGACTTAATGTTACAGAAGGTAGTACTGTGTTCTATGTTAGACATTTTTTCTTACTTTCTCTCTTTTTCTTTCATTTCAAGTTGTGTTCTGTGTTAGTCTTTTTTATACTTTCTATCTTTTTCTTTTATTCCTCGCTAATTCCAGAAGTGGCAATGCAGCTACCTTCATGTTGGGCCAAAAACCAATCGAACACTCAAAATTTCATCATTTGTTAAACCTCAGAGCTCTAACCGAGGAACAAAAAAAAACCCCAACCCATACCTTGTTGACTTTTCTTCTTTGTACCTATTCCGTGATTCCTGCTAGCGTTACCCATACCTCCAGAGGAGTCTGAACAATCCCAGGATATTGGATGCACATGCTCTGCTGTATGCTGCTACAGCCAGAGGAAATGACAACACGGGAGTCGTGGTCAGGTTCTGATTCATTCCATCGACCACTCAGATCATAATACACTTCGGTGCCAGAACCTTTTTCATAACTCCGTAAACTTTCCCGACTAGACCCCCCTGGTCTGCAACATTGCGTGACTGTCTCCATGGCACTTTTTCCCTTTTGTGTTTGTTCGTTGTTTATGTCACACACACACAACACATACACACACACGCGCGCGCGCGCGCGCGCCACACACACACACACACGTACGCACGCACGCACGCACGCACGCAGACTCACTCACACGCACGCACGCACACACACACGCACGCATGCACAAACACACACACGCACGCACACACACACACACACACACACACACACACACACACACACACACGCACACACACGCGCACACACACTGATACAACATGCTAACTCACAATGGGAACGGCTCCCTTTTCCTGACTTCAGCGGGTTTGTGTGTGTGTGTGTGTGTGTGTGTGTGTGTGTGTGTGTGTGTGTGTGTGTGTGTGTGTGTGTGTGTGTGTGTGTGTGTGTGTGTGTGTGTGTGTGTGTGTTTATTTAGGGGGTGGGGGTGATTTCTACATACTTGGTATTTACTTTGGAGTGACCCTGCTACATATATGTGCTATCAATAGAATCTCTTTTGAAAAATCCAGAAAGTAAGTATACATGATACAGACAGACAGGCATACAGACACAGAAAAAACAGACAGACACACAGACCCTCCCAACCCCCCAACCCCCATTCACACACAAGAACACCCCCCCCTTCCCTCTACCCACCTAAACCCACACAGACAAGTGCTGCAACTAACGAGGGAAGATACCCACCCACTTACAGCTTGGTACGGTAAACTGGAAAAACTTGGTCCAAGTCAAGACATCACGAAATGTCACCCGTCCGCTAAACCAGGCACGATCAATGATGGCTGGCTGACTCTGGCACCAGTTAGCACGTAGCACTCTATCCGCCTAGCCTAGCCTAGCCCAGCTAGCTAGCTAGCTATCTACTCACTGTAGTCTTTGTAGTGTTATTTTCTTTTACTGAATCGGGTTAACCGTTTGTACTTGCTGTCTACCTAGTCTGGATGTTTATACAAAAATCGCTGTAAACTTTAGTGTTTGATAATTATCTGGCCCTTTGTGGTAGCGAACACACACACACACATGTACCCTACCATCACCACACCCCACCTCACCCCTATCCCTCCACCTACCCACTCCCATCTACCCCTGCACATATACACATACATGCTCGCGCGCCGGACACACACACACACACACACACACACACACACACACACACACACACACACACACACACACACACACACACACACACACACACACACACACAACACACAAACACACAAATCACACACACACACACACCATTCACACACACATTAACACATATTCACACACACACACACAAACACAAC
>CM060338.1:39983944-39998944 GCA_030674155.1 Stramonita haemastoma | reverse complement strand
ACCTTAGAGATCTAAACAAGGAACAAAAATTTACACAAATGTTGAAATTTGGAAACAGTTAATCCATGTATTATTTCGATTCTTGTTGTTGTTGTTGTTGTTGTTGTTGTTGTTGTTGTTGTTGTTGTTGTTGTTGTTTTCTTCTTCTTCTTCTTCTTCTTCTTCTTCTTCTTCTTCTTCTTCTTCTTCTTCTTCTTCTTCTTCTTCTTCTTCTTCGTCGTCGTCGTCGTCGTCGTCGTCGTCGTCGTCGTCGTCTCTCTCCTCCTCCTCTCCTCCTCCTCTCCTCCTCCTCCTCCTCTCTCCTCTTTCTTTCTTCTTCTTCTTCTTCTTTCTTCTTCTTCTTCTTCTTCTTCTTCTTCTTCTTCTTCTTTCTTCTTCTTCTTCTTCTTCTTCTTCTTCTTCTAAGACAACGACGACGACCACTGAGACAGCAACAATTATTGTCTGTCATATGAACAAAAAATGCGCTGTGCTGCGATGAGGCGCCTGACAAACCAGACCCAGCGAAATCCCACTTGGCATGGGAGAGAACTGTTGTCTTTTAAGTCTTTCTGGAATAAAGGTAAGAGGATGGATAAAGAAGTGAAAACAAGGACAAGAAAGAGGCGAGAGGAAGAGAAAGGAAAAAGGTAAAAACAAAGAGAGGGATAGACAAGAGGGAATTCCTAGCACAGAGTTTCCAGAAGGTGGGGATGCTATTCACACTCACAGCCCCCCCCCCCCCCCCCCCAGCACCCTACGGGGGGAAAATGTCTATGATATAATTATATCTTCGTTTCTCAGATATGAACAAGGCAGAAAGAAAGAGAGAGATAAAAAAGAGGGAATTCTTAGCACAGAGTTTCCAGAAGGTGGAGATTCTATTCACGCTCACAGGCCCCCCAGCACCCCTACAGGGAAACATTTCTATGATATATGTCTTCGTTTCTCTGAAGCCCCTCTTCTCCCCTCCTCCTTTCCTGTAAGTGGTTGGTAAACAAGTGTGAGAAAAACAGACTACAAGGTTAGGAGAGGTAAAGAAACAATCATCTTCAATGCCAATGAGTCTGGTACACTTACACTTTCCTGGCTTACAGTGTGTGTGTGTTGTGTGTGTGTGTGTGTGTGTGTGTGTGTGTGTGTGTGTGTGTGTGTGTGTGTGTGTGTGTGTGTTGGTGTGTGTGTGTGTATGTGTGTGTGTGATTGTGTGTGAGTCTGTGTGTGTGTCTGTGTGTGTGTGTGTGTGTGTGCGTGCGCACCGCGCGCGCGCGCGCGCGCGTGTGTATGTGTGTGTGTGTGTGTTGTGTTGTGTTGCGTTGTGTTCTGTTGTTGTTTATGTGTGTTGTGCTATGTTGTTGTTGTGCGTTGTGTTGTGTGTACATGCGTGTCTGTGTTGTGTTATTATTGCTGTGTTATGCATGCATACATACATACATACATTATATATATATATATATATATATATATATATATATATATATATTATATATATATATATGTTTGTGTGTGAATGTGTGTGTGTGCGTGTGTATATGTGTGTATGTGTGAATGTGTGTGTGTATGCGTGTGTATATGTGTGTGTATATGTGAATGTGTGTGGTGTGTGTGTGTGTGTGTGTGTGTGTGTTTATATGTGTGTGTCTGTGCGTATGTGCATGCAAACACGTGCTCGTGTGTGTATGTATATAAGTTTGAATGTGTGTGCGAGCATACATGTACCTTCGTTCGTACGTATGTGTATGTGTGTGCCAATAATTATACAGCTAGTGGATGCGTCTGCATGATTGATTGTCATGAACTATTACTTTTTGTCATATGTAAATAGAGTGTACACTCATTATCATTGAGTTCGCAAGCACTCATTCATTATATACATGTGTTGAAGCTTGTAGGCAACAAATCCTTCTCACCCCCTCCCCCTCCCAATTCTCTTTGAAGTCTACTTTCCTCCCTCCCCCTTCCCATTTTCAGACAGACAATTTATTTACACCCTCTGTCTTTCTTAGAGATTAACTCCTTTTCTTCGTCTGTGTTATAGCAGGTAAACAAGACCAAGAATAAAAATTATTGAAAGCAAAAAGTCTACATAAACAACATTAAGCATAAAACAAGAAAGTTTGGCATACCTTATTGGCTGATAATGTGTATGTACATGTGTGTGGGTGAGTGGGTGGGTGTTTGTGGGTGTGCATTGTGTGTGTGTGTGGGGGGTGCATGTGTGGGTGGGTGGGTGGGTGGGTGCATGTGTGGGTGGGTGCATGTGTGTGTGTGTGGGGGGGGCGTGTGTGTGTATGTTTGTGTGTGTGTGCATTCCTCATTGGTTGATAATATATGTGTGTATGTGTGTGTGCGTAAGTGTGTGTGTGTGTGTGTGCGCGCGCGCATGTGTGTGTAAGTGTGTGTGTGTATGTATGTATGTATGTGTGACAGGGCGGTAATTAGATTACTTCCCTTGCGATCGGAACTGCCAATCGCAGCGTCGTGGGTGTAACGTTTGGATCCACACCTGTGAATTGTGCGACGTTCTGTATCGTTGGGGGGTGGTCGAAAGCCGTCCTCTGCATGCACTTTGCCCGTAGCGGTAAAATGTAGTATTTATGCAGCCTCTCTTTAGAGGCCACATTCCCACTGTCTGACCGTGCTGTCGTTGCCGAGAAGTTGTACAGAGTCGCGGCAGATCAAATATCTGCACTCTGTTACATATGTATGTATGTATGTATGTATGTCTGTGTGTGTGTGTGTGTGTGTGTATGTATGTATGTATGTTTATATGCATGTGCCAAGCGCTCGTGCATGCCAACTGTTCAAGTGCACACACACACACACACACACACACACACATACATACATACATACATACCCCCCCCATACACACACATGCACGCACATACACACACACATGCACGCACGCACGCACGCACGCACGTATTTGACATGTATCGCGTCTCAGTACAGCTAAAACAAGCCATTTTTCTACCTCCCTCCCTACACCTTTGTTTAAGATTATTTGACGGGGAACGAAACAAAACTGAATCATGATGTAAGAGGGAAAATTGAAAACATGTTTTGTGTGAAGTGTTTTGACACTTTCTCCTGGTTTTTGGCCTCTTCCTACCGTCTCTACCCCACCATCTTACCTTACCATTCACATCCCTTTCTCTCTCTCTCTCTGTGTGTGTGTGTGTGGTGTGTGTGTGTGTATGTGTGTGTGTGTGTGTGTGTATAAGTCTGTGTGTGTATGTGTGTGTGTGTGTGTGTGAGAGAGAGAGAGAGAGAGAGAGAGAGAGAGAGAGAGAGAGAGAGACAGAGACAGAGACAGAAAGACAAAAAGACACAGAGAGAGACCGAGTTTGTGTTGTTTTTTGTTTACATAGTTTTCCTTTCCTCTGAATGTTTTGACAACACTGTCACTGACACACACACACACAGTCTTTCGGATAAGACAATAAACCGACATCCCTTGCTCAACACGCATTTAGCGTTCTCTGTGGACTTCTGACCCTGGGAATGAGACATAAGAAATCAGGGTATGGCTGTGGCAAGAGAGATTGAGAACAGCAGAACGGCGTGGGAACAGCAGAACGGGGACGTTACAGGACATGGGACAGCAAAACAAGAGAAAAAAACACAAACAAACCAATTAATAACACATGCAGACAAGAAAAAGAAAAAAATGAAGGGTGGCACTGCTTTTGTGGCGACGCGCTCTCCCCGGCTGGAGGACCAGCCCGAATTTCACACAAAGAAATTTGTCATGACTTAAAAGGGTGTGCAAAAACAAATACAATATTTCTTTCTATTTTGAAAGTCTTACTTTTATGACATTATTACTTTCGAGAGTTTTCATTTTCGTCCTACTTTTTTAGGGCTATGTATTGAGTCTTGTGAAATTTCTTGCCAAATATCTTCTGTAACTTTTCTCCATTTCAGTAATCTACATAACCGTAAGAAGTTAAGTAAAGTTGTTTCCATAACGTATGCGGTTGTTGAAGAGCAAGGCATCAGAGACCTCCGCTTCTCTAGGGGCCTGCATATTGAAGGCAGCGTCCATATCCTGTCCCTCGCTCCTTTACCTTCCCTGTTCTTTAAGCGGGCAGGTATCCATTTACAGCTGAGTGAACTGGGGAACTACACTATAATCAATGTACACGATGGAAGTAAAAGGATACCGATAACTTAATCATTTAAACAAAAAATAGCAAAGTGACAAGTACCTACCCAAATTAACTGATGAATCAAATATACAGGTCTCTGAGCAACAGGCCACCAGCCAACCAACCATTAACCAACCAACCACAACCAACCAACCAACCAACCAACCAGCCAACCAACCAACCAACCAGCCGGCTAACCAACCAGCCGGCTAACCAACCAGCCAACCAACCAACCAACCAGCCAACCAACCAACCAACCAACCAACCAACCAACCAGCCAACCAACCAGCCAACCAACCAACCAACCAACCAACCAACCAACCAACCAACCAGCCGGCCAACCAGCCAGCCAACCACCAACCAACCAACCATCCAACCAACAACCAACCAGCCAACTGACTTTATCTATACACGGGGGGTGTGGGGGGGGGGGGGGTTATAGCCTAATAGTCAGAACATTCCGCTCGCAATTTGACCACCCGGGGTTCGATTCCCGGTCGAGGAGATTTTTCTCCTGGAGTTAACATCAGTGCTGAATCCACTCTCCCCAAAGTCCTTCGGATGAGACTATAAACCGAGGCCTGTGTGCGAACGCACACAGAACATCTTGCGCACACGTTAAGTCCTGTTCCGCTTTTCGTAAGAGTAGGCCATAGTGTGCAAGTGAGAACAGATGACATTTACAAAGCTGCATGCACACGGGGACTGGATGGAAAAAAGCACATGAGTGCTTATTCCAAAATCCTCGATATAAAAGAATAAATAATAATACATACTGAGTTAACCAACCTTTAAAGCAAACCAATTATTTACACACAATAAATCAGCCAATCAAGCATTAAACAAGCCAAGATAATTCAAAAGAGAAACAAAAAAGAAAATCCAAGGAAAACAAACTCAACAACACTCAACCTAGAAACTCAGAGAAACTTAACACTAGATAAAGCGGAAAAAAGAGAAAATGAAGACTGAAAGTCATCAATAAGCGTTCAGTTTATGGAGAAAAAAAGTGCTTTTATGCATACATAGACGCGTGAGCACGCACGTGCACACACATCTATCTATCTATCTATCTATTATCTATCTATCATATCTATACTAATCTATCTATTATCTATCATCTATCTATCATTTATCTATTACTATCTATCTATCTATTGCTATCTATCTGTCTATCTATCTATCTATCTACATCTATCTACATCTATCTATCTATTATCTATCTATCTATCTATCTATCTATCTATCTATCTATCTATCTAGTTATCTATCATATCATCTAATTATCTATCTATCTATCTATCTATCTATTCTATCTATCTATCTGTCTGTCTTTGTCTGTTGTCTGTCTGTCTGTCTGTCTATCTATCTATCTATCTATCTGTCTAGTTGTCTGTCTTCTGTCGTTGTCTGTCTGTCTGTCTGTCTGTCTGTCTGTTGTAATTTATGTATCTATCTATCTATTGCCTAACTATTTTGGGTCTAAACAAACATACATTCATAATAAAGGGGAAACAAAAATGAATCAAAGACTAAGTGGCCTACAGGCAAATAGACAAAATAGATTTTAAAAAAGTAAATAGAATAACAGATAAAAAGAATAGCCAGAGGGAAAACCCGATTAGGATCATGTAAATTAGATTTGTGTTGTTTTTTTAATTGAGTTGCGGAGGCGGGGTGGGGGGGGGGGGGGGGGAGGGCGGCAGGAGATGGGGGTATCTAAATTGCCTAATATATTTCTGTTGCTTTTCACTTTTGTCTTGCATTGTTGATTTTTTGTGTGCTTATATTGCTGTTATTACTTTGTTGTTTATAGAGTGCATGACAAACTTTATGTTTGCGTGCAGTTTACACACAAACACACACACACACACACATACACACACAAACACACACACACATACACACACACGCGCGCGCGCGCGTGCGCACGCACGCACGCGCGCACACACACACATATATAATACTCTGTTTATAAATAAAATATAAAATAAAATCAATTCACTTCAATTCACTACTCACCCCCTCTCTCTCTCTCTCTCTCTCTCTCTCTCTCTCTCTCTCTCTCTCTCTCTCTCTCTCTCTCTCTCTCTCTCTCTCTCTCTCTCTCTCTCTCTCTCTCTCTCTCTCTCTCTCTCTCTCTCTCTCTTTCTTCCCCCCCCCTCTCTCTCTCTACCTCTCTCTCTCTTTACATTTATCTTTTTCTTCTATCTCTCTGTTAACGACTTTACTGGGGGGTTTATTCGTTTAGCGTGATCGAATTTTCATCCCTCCTTTTTTGTTTTTGTTTTTTCTTTATCTGTTAAGAAATATGGAGTTTGTGTTGACATCGTAATCATCCACATGGTGTAAAATCTCTTGTTTCGTTTTTTTCTAAATACATGTATCTGTTTTATCATCACCATGAAAGCAGTTGTTTATAGAAAAAAATGTTATTTTACAATTAATGAACTGTAATGTGTTGTAATGTGTTGCGTTACGTTGTATAGTTTCGTTTACCCCTTTTGTCTCAGGCAGATTTCTCAGCATGAAATTCAGAGTTCTTTCTCCACGGAAAGTGTGTCGCCACAAGAGAGATGGCCTACTCTTACGAACAGCGGAACAGGATTTAACGTGTGCCCAAGATGTTCTGCGTGCGTTCGCACACGGGGCCTCGGTTTATTTTCTCATCCGAAAGACTTGGGGAGAGTGGAGTCAGCACTGATGTTAAATCCCCTCGAACACGAATCAAACCCGGGTCGTCAAATTGCGAGCGCAATGTTCTGACCACTATGTTATCCCGTCCTCGAATAGCCAGCCGGGAGGCAGGGGTAGCCCAGTGGCTAGAGCATAGCGCTGGTAATCTGATGGTCCAGGATCAAGCCACCACGGAGGCACACCCGTTTATGTAATTTTGTCCTGGAGTTAACATCAGTACTGACTCCACTCCCCTTAAAATGCCTTCAGATAAGACTGCAAACAGAGGCCCCGTGTGTGAACGCACACAGAACATAAGGCGCTCGCGTTAAAAATACGTCCATGATTCGCCTTTGGGAAGAGTAGGCCATTTCGTGCAGGAAAGTTGGATGACAATTATTTGTGGTAAAAAAAAAGCACATGCACACTGGTGTCGCTTTTATACACCATATCTAATAATAATAATAATACATGGAATTTGTATAGCGCTATCTCTTGTAAAAAACAAATCAAAGCGCTTTCATTTGACCTACACAACACGCAGTCAACAACAATTTACAGTTTTAACAAATTCAAATATACACACACACGCACGCACGCATGCACGCAGCACGCCCGCGCTCACACACACCTACAAACGTTAAGCACTTTGGCAGGTGGATGTTGAAGGCAGGGACAGGTAAGAGATGGAAGCGGAAGGAGAAAAACTTAGGTTTGAAATAAGTGTGTCTTGAGGTTGGATTTAAAAGTGTCATAAGTAGGCTTTTGCCGGAGGGAGAGAGGAAGGTCGTTCCACATCGATGGACCAGAAACAGAGAAAGAGCGGCGGCCAACGGTAGATAGGTTGAATTGGGTATTCTTAAAGACAAAGTATCTGCCGACGAGCGGAGGGAGCGAGAAGGTGTGTACAAGTGAAGACATTCACAGAGGTAGGAGGGTGCAGTATTGTAAAGACATTTGTAACAAAGGGTATTGATCTTGTAGTTTACTCTCTGTGGTACGGGCAGCCAATGGAGAGATTGCAAGAGAGGGGTAATGTGCTCAGATTTTTTCTTTCTGAGGACCAGACGAGCTGCAGAGTTTTGTATACGTTGAAGGGAGTGGATGGATGATGCTGGCAGACCAGCCAAAAGAGAATTGCAATAGTCCAGACGTGAGAGAATAAGAGAAGTGACAAGTTTGGATGTTGCATCAGTGGACAGGTACTTTCGAATTGCGCTAATACGCCGTAGTTGATAGTAGCATGACTGACAGGTTTGGGTAATGAATTTTTGCATGGAGAGAGTGTTGTCGACAACGACTCCTAGATACTTCACAGAAGTGGATAGCGGAACTGACGTATTGCCGAATTCTATTGAAGTTGTTGGAATGGAGGAGAGTTTGTGTTTGGTGCCTACGAGCATGGCTTCGGTTTTATCTGCATTTAGTTGTAATTTGTTTTGTATCATCCAGTGTTGGATATCTTGAAGGCAGTTGGTCATGTTTGTCAAAAGAGAAGGAAGATTTTCAGGTGTGTCACTGCTTTGAATCTGAGAGTCATCGGCATAAAAGTGATAATTGATATGATGACGGTCTATTATATGTGACAGTGGAGCAGTATAGAGGGTAAAAAGAAGAGGGCCCAGAACTGATCCCTGAGGGACACCGCATTCCAGTATGGCAGGTGCTGATTGAATCTTGTTTACTGCAACTGTATGGACTCGGTCTGCTAGGTATGAAGTGAACCAGGTGAGGGCTGTGCCTTTAATGCCAAACATGTTTTGGAGACGGGAGAGAAGAATTGAATGGTCTATAGTGTCAAAGGCAGCAGATAAGTCGAGGAGAGTAAGAAGGGAGATTTTCCCTGAGTCAGAAGCATGGAGAAGCATGTTTAGAGTATGAACCAGGGTGGTTTCAGTGCTGTGGTTGACGCGATAGGCAGACTGAAAAGGGGGAAAGAGATTATTGGAAAGAAGATAGCTGTTGAGTTGTTTCAGAACAACTTTTTCAAGGACTTTAGAGATAAAAGGCAGATTAGAAACAGGTCTATAGTTCTTCAGAATGTTAGGATCGAGGTCGTGCTTTTTGAGTAGAGGTGTGACTATCGCAGTTTTGAGAGCTGATGGAAAATTTCCAGAAAGAATAGATGAGTTTACTATTTTTGTGATGGTAGGTATAAGCTGTGGGATGCACTGAATGAAAAGAGAAGCAGGTACAGGATCAAGGTCGCATGATTTTATTGTCATTTCTTTCAGAATGTTCTTGATTTCTTTCTCGCTTGTTGGGTGAAAGACTAGGAGAGGAGTGCCAGTGAATTGGGGATCAGGAGGCGCAGGCAGGAAAGAAGTCTGATCCAGTTTGGAGCGGATGTTGCGGACTTTGTCAGAGAAAAATGAAGAGAATATAGCAGGAAGTTCAGAGTGGCTGTGGACAGTAGGCAGAGGGCTAGCCTTTGCAGATCCGAGGAGAGTTGAGGTGAGGGAAAAAAGAGATTTCATGGACGTGGCATCAAGAACTTGAGCAGAGTAATAGTTTGTCTTCACTGAGTGGATTAGGGTTTTGACTTTGTTTATTTGTTTCTGGAAGAGCTGTTTGTTGATTTCTGTTTTTGTTTTTCGCCATTTTCGCTCAGGTTGTCGGCGTTTGCGCTTTGCAACCAGTATGCCATGGGTATACCATGGGGCACAGGGCCTATCAGGCAGAATAACATCAGTGGGAGGTGCGTGCTCATTGAGCAGTTGGCTTAAAACAGTATTGTAATGTTCAGAAGGGTCAGTATGTTCAGGGGATTGCGATAGGTGTTTGGCAGCTTAAGAAGAGAAAGTTTGAATGTCAATTGCCTTGAGATTACGACGGGTGACGCGCTTTTTCTTTTTGATAGGCCTAGCGATGTTGAGAGAGAAGAGAATGGCGGAATGATCGGAAAGCAGTTCATTAGTGACGGACACAGATGTGACGAGATTAAGTGAAAGATCAGTAATGAGCCAGTCTAAGATGTGACCTGACCTGTGTGTCGGCTCGTTGACCATCTGGGAAAGAGAGTGGTTAGACAGAGAAAGAGAAAGACGCTTGACATCAGGGCAGGACTGGTTGTCAAAGTGAAAGTTGAAGTCGCCGAGAATGATAAGTTTCTTTGGAGAGAGGCTGTAATGATCCAGAAGTGACTGGAATTCTTGATGAAAAAGGGAAGTTAAGTTTGAAATGTGGCAATCTTAATGGTGGGTAGAAACGGTTGCATATGCAAAATATTACCACTGGTAAACCTCTGAGCTCTAGCCAAGTCACTAACGAAAAAAAACCCTCAAACAATTGCCAGTCAACACAATCTACCAACAAACCAGCCAGACAAACAAACAACAAACAAGTTTGAAAACAAATTTATAAGTTGGCACACATCCAATCAACTAAGAAGGCAACCAACCAACTAGCAAATTTTTCAAACTAACCGCCAATCCACCCATCTATTCTTCCACCCATACACCCAAGCAAGCAAGCGAGTATTTTTTTTGTATTTTGTATTTTGTACCACTTTATGTCACGGCAGATTTCTCTGCGTGAAATTCGGGCTGCTCTCCCCGGGGAGAGCGCGTCGCCACATGTGCAGCGCCTACCCATTTTTTTTCTTTTTCCTGCATGCAAGTGTATTTGTTTTCCCTATCAGAGTGGCTTTTTTCTACAGAATTTTGCCAGGGACAACCCCTTGTTGCCGTGGGTTCTTTTACGTGCGCTAAATAGTCATGTTACACACGGGACCTCTGTTTATCGTCTCATCCGAAAGACTAGCGCCAAGACCACCATTCATGGTCTAATGGATGGGGAAAAAGTTTTGGGTCCAAACGGGGTACGAACCCCGCACACTCCGACCCAGACTTTTTGCTTTCTAGGCAAGGCGCGTGACCACCTAGACCACCGATCCGAGTAAGTGATTAACCGACAGACCAACCAACTAACCAATCAACCAACGATTAATAATGATAAAGCAAGCCGAAAGGTCACACACCGAAACCAACAAAGAAGGCACACAACAACCGGGCAAAATAAACAGGTAAAGAAATAAATCAAAACGAAACAAAAAAAGAAAACCATAAGCAAGCTACCCCACTTTCATAAGAAAAAAACACGCAAAAACTAATCAGCTCATAAAAGTGATTGCCTGCATAGAAGGAGTTCGTATGCTCACAATCTGCCTTTGGAAGTGAATAAAGAAGATAGGAAAAGAAAAGAAAAGAACAAAGAACAAACAAACCAAAAAAACCCAACCCAGAGATTTTCAATAAACCCACAGGAGAACAAAGAATGGGCAAACAGAGAAAGAAAGATGGGGAACACAGCTGCAAGAAAGAACACCCACAAAGTGAGCAGGAGTGAGAAGATGTGCTGCTTTTTGAAAGAAAAGGAAGTGTTTATTTTGTTTGATATTTTTTTTTTTATCATTGCTTTTTTGTGGATTTTGTATAACCTGTTGTTGTTGTTTTTTTGCTCTAGGAAAGCAGAAATGAAAGGTTTATTTTTCTTTATTTTTTTGTTCGGACAGTAACGGCTTACTGTAAACTTTTCATCTAATAATTGCAGCAATGCAAAATCTGTTTGATGCATGGAGGGTTAATTTTTTAAACTTTTTTCATTAGCAAGCAAATGAAATGTGTGAAATGAGATATGAGGCTAGTTTGATTCTTTTAAAAAAAAAATCCAGGAGTAAAACAACATTTTTGAGCCAGTGGACTTAGGGTACGGGATAGCTCAGCGGTCAGAGCACTCACTTTCCCCATGCTAAAGTAAAGCAGCATTGAGCGTGGTTACCAATTGGATGGATGACCGTGTGCGCGCCTTGGCTTCAGCAGAGTCCCCCAGTTCACCCAGCTGTAAATGGTTACCTGCCCTCTTTGGGATTAGGGAAGGTAAAGCAGCGAGGGACAGGAGGTACCAGACACCTTTACCTCTACCCTAGCCTTGTAGATTTAACGTTATTTTTCTTCAATAATCCTACAAACCACTTGAAATCTTTTCAATGACACCACCATAGAATATCATGGCTTACAATAATAGTCTACTGCACTTTAGCTTATCTGAATGTCAGTCATTCGTTGTCCTGTTTTTAGTTTCAAATTATGCCTTTGAAAAGCAAACTTTTTCTTCATGTTCTGAGTTCCATCAGTTTATCCAACAAGATCAAAAGATTATGACTAGGCACTGTAAATCCTACATTATCATAATCTTGATCTTTGTCTACTTCAGAATATCATTCCAGATTTAAATACAGTGAAATAAAGAATTAACGTGGCAGGATGGTTCAGGCGTTCACTGCCTAGCCTATTTGAATAGTTTTTTTTTCTTTCTTGTTTTGTTGTTGTTGTTTTCTTTACAAAATAAGTCCACAGCAGAACTGAGAAAAATGGCACCTGATAACAAACATACTCTCTGCACCAGATCTGTACACTGTTTCTTATCAACTGCTTTACATCCACTCAACCCCGGACCCTCACCAAAACAAAAATCCCAAACAACCTCCCAAAAAAACCCACAACAAAACAAACAAAAAACCGAAAACAACAACAAACAAAACCAACCCCCAAAACAACAACAATGAACGAACAAAACCACCTGGAAACCACTGTCTCTAACCCCCCCCCCCCAAGAATTAACACACCTGTCTTTTTTTTTTAACCTACCAACAAAAGATCTGTCTTCTTGCTTGATGGGTTCAGAAACCTGTTTCACTGTTTGGTTGAGTAATCTATAGAAATGTAGGATTCCATGTCTTTTTGCTTGGCTAATTTTGTTGTATGATGGAGAGAGAGAGAGAGAGAGAGAGAGAGAGAGAGAGAGAGAGAGAGAGAGAGAGAGAGAGAGAGAGAGAGAGAGAGAGAGAGAGAGAGAGAGAGAGAGAGAGAGAGAGAGAGAGAGAGAGAGAGAGAATTTGAATAATCTATATTTTTTAAGGTTAGCAGAAGCATTCACATAGCATTTCTCATGGACCCTTGCCCTGATCAGGGACTATCAACTGCCCCTCTAAAAATCGAAAAATAAAACAAAACAAACAAAACCCAAAACAAAACAAAAGAACCTAATGGCAACCCCCTCTCTGGTAAAAACAACTCCTCCTCGCTTTCTCTCTCTCTCAAGCAAAAAGACAGACAGAGAGACAGAGAGACAGAGGACAGAGAGACAGAGACAGACACAGAGACAGAGAAGCAGACAGACAGACAGACAGATGGCACAGAAGAGGGGAGGGTGTAAACAGGGGTGGGGGAGAAGTGTAGACGTAGGTTGCACGTGCACGTGTGAAGGACAGCCAGCACGTGAGAACAGGAAATTGCTTTGAGGAACCAGTTCCAGGACCACTTTCTTTCTTTTGTTTCTTTCTTTATTTGTTTATTCTTTCTTTCTTTCTTTCTTTCTTTCTTTCTTTCTTTCTTTTGATTGTTTGTTTCTTTCTTTCTTTCTTTTATCGTTCGTTTGTCTTTTTTTCTTTTCTTCTTTCTTTCTTTCTTTCTCTTCTTCTCTTTCTTCTTTCTTTCTTTCTTTCTTTCTTTCTTTCTTTCTTTCTTTCTTTTGCTTTCTTTCTTTCTTTCTTCTTTCTTCTTTCTTTCTTTTTTCTTTTTTGTTTGTTTTTTTTCTTTCTTTCTTTCTTTCATCATTTGTTTGTTTGTTTGTTTAATTGTTTTTTCTTTCTTTCATTATTTGTTTGTTTGTTTGTTTAATTTTTGTTTCTTTCTTTCATCATTTGTTTGTTTGTTTGTAATTTACTTTCTTCTTTCTTTCATCATTTGTTGTTTTCTAATTTCTCTTTCTTTCTTTCTTTATCTTTGTTTGTTTGTTAATTTATTCTTTCTTTCTTTCTTATCATTTGTTTGTTTGTTAGTTTATTCTTTCTTTCTTCTTTATCATTTGTTTGTTTGTTTATTTATTCTTTCTTTCTCTCTTTCATCATTTGTTTGTTTGTTTAATTTTTCTTCTTTCTCTCTTTCATCATTTGTTTGTTTGTTTAATTTATTCTTTCTTTCTCTTTTCATCATTTGTTTGTTTGTTTAATTTATTCTTTCTTTCTCTCTTCATCATTTGTTTTTGTTAATTTATTCTTTCTTCTCTCTTCATCTTTGTTGTTGTTTAATTATTCTTCTTTCTCTCTTTCTCATTTTTTTATTATCTTTCTTCTCTCTTTCTCATGTTGTTTTGTTTAATTTATTTTTCTTCTTTCTTTCGTCATTGTTTGTTTTCTAATTCGTTGTTCTTTTATTCATTCATTCTTTGTTTTTTGTTTCTTGTTTTTTCTTCTTTCATCTTTTTTGTTTTTCTCTTTTTTTTTTCTCTTCTTTCATAATTTTCTTGTTTCATTTTCTTTCTTCTTTCTTATCTCTCTCTCTCTCTCTCTCTCTTCTCTCTCCTCTCTCTCTCTCTCTCTCTCCTCTCTCTCTTCTCTCTCTCCTTCTCTCTCCCTCTCTCTCTCTCCCCCCCCCCTCTCTCTCTCTCTCTCTCTCTCTCTCTCTCTCTCTCTCTTCTCTCTTTCTCTTCTCTCTTTAGGAAAACTAATCAGCAAGGAAGTAGACAATATGAAGCTATAAAAGATGGGGGAAAATATTGCAACGTGTATTGGGATATTTCATCCTGCGTTTTTCTCATTAGTTCATGAGTGGAGAATGAATGAAGGACAGAGATATTCCAAAAATGGAGAAATGTAGTGAAAGTAAACAGTAAGATAATAAAATGTGTGAATGAATGAAAAACGAGTAATTGAATAAATGAATAAAGAAAGGAAAGAAAGAAAAAAGAAACCGAGACAGAAAATAAAGAAAGATACTAAGAAAAAAAAGCAAGAAAGAAAGGCTGTGTATGAATGACCTAATACCTGTATGAATCAATGAGTAAATGAATGAGTAAAAAATGAATAAATGAATGATTGAATAAATGATTGAATACATGAATAAACGAATTAATGAATGAATGGAGAAATGAATCAATAAATGATTGATTGAATGAATGAATGAATGAATGAATGAATGAATAAATGAATGAATGAATGAATAAACAACGAACGAACGAACGAACGAACGAACGAACGAACGAACGAACAAGAGCACACATAAAAAAATCTCCACATCTATTGAAATGATTGATACTCATGCAGGGATATCAGTCAACACTAGAGGAAATGATTTAGTAAAAAAAAAAAAAAAAAGAATTATTTGACAAGAAAAGAGGATCTCGAGAAAGT
>CM060338.1:39958944-39973944 GCA_030674155.1 Stramonita haemastoma | reverse complement strand
TTACATCTTTTTCCTATGAACACTTTTACAAAGTATCACTTACATTACTACCCAGCCCCTCTGCCTTATCCATGCTTGTACTTGAATGCATAAAGCTATAAATGATTAACTAGCTGACAAGGTAAGCCAACCCGCCAACCGTGTAATCAACCCAGAAACCACTCAACCAGGCAACCAACAAGGCGACCAATGAACCAACCACAAAGCAAGGAATCCAGTCAGTAAAGAAACCAACCAACTAACTAAAAAAAAGTAAGAGGTGGGTGTTGTTTTTAAAAAAAGATCAACAAAACTGCCATGAAAAGGAATCCAGAAAAAGATAGCGAAGTCACATAGTATCAATACGCAAACAAAATGGAATGAGTCAAAATTAAAACAAATTCTCTGAAGAGAACGCTCACAAAAGGATCCAATAAATCAGATTTTTAAAAACTATCTTTATTTACAGAAAAGTGTGTTTTTCATGTGTTTAGGAAGATTGTTTGGCTTCATTCTTTATTGCTGTTGTCATTGTTGCTGATCGCAGTCACTGTTGTTGTTGTTGTTCTGTTTTTTCTTTTATCTGATACTGGTATGTAAATGAACAGTTATTCTTTGTCTTCATTATTCTTAGCAAGTCTACTTTTCTTTTTGTAGACTGTCCCTATCTTACAATTTAGTTTGACCTCAAAAGTTTCATGTAGGCCCCTATGGCTCGCCATAAATATATTTTAAAGCCCCCCCCCCCTCCCCCACCAATCCAAATAGATTAGATAGAACAAGCAACTAAAACTATGTGCAGAAAAAATGACTTCTTGCTGTAATAAGATGAAAACACACAGAAAAGTATTAGAAAAAGTACAAAAAATCTATAAGAAATTCTTTTTCTCTGAAACAAAATCTTGAGGGCCTTTTCAGCTTACTGGTTTACCTATTGCCTATGCCTCTACACCTGCCTGAGTACTTTATCACTGTAGCACCTGAGTTGAGATAAATCTGTCACAGTTTAAAACCTTTGAATCCCAACTGACAGGGATGCTGATAACAGCCTCTGATTTCTGAAGAAAAAACTCAGCGAGTACACTTTTGGCTGTAAATGAAACATGTATCTTGAATAATGCAACAACTGTGATCAAATGCATTCGATTTTAAACATGATATTGACTTTTACAGGTCCTGGGTTTCTGTATCCAAAATTGACTATAAAGAAGTGACTTGGTTGACCATAAAGAGGTGACTTTCCTAGAACAATGGGCTGTGTGGCTGTTGAAAGTACCCCTTAGAGAATTTCTTGGCACTTCTGGTGTAGCAGGCGTAGAAATATTCAGTGTGTGTCCTTGGACACGTGATAAGGAGACAGGGAACTGACTCAATATCTATCTTGTGCTACTTCTATACGAGATTTCACTTAGAGTACACCCAGCAGGGTCCAAGTAGAGCATTGACGTTGAGCTTTTCTTTTCTTTAACTATCTCTTGAACTAGCCCCTGTTTAAAGAACGCAATACCTTCATCCCTTTTGTATGCATCTCCTGCACAAAATCTGATACGTGATTTTTGAAAGAAATTCCTGATAATTAAATGTTAAGTAAGTTGCAGAAGTGCAATTATTATCATCAACTTGCATGCACCCAAAGCTACACTTCTTGATCAAGATTTTGCCAGAAAAAATTAAATGCAGACATGGTATAACACATACGGACTAGATAAAACGATAAAACGTTTAAGTTGTTCCCATAAACTATGCGGTGGTTGAGGAGCGAGGCATCAGAGACCTCAGCTTCTCCAGGGGCCAGCATATTGAGGGCGATGCCCATTTCCTCTCCCTCATTGCTTTATCTTCCCTGACCCTAAAGATAGCAGGTACTCATTTACAGCTGGGTGAACTGGGGGACTGTACTGGAGCAAAGGCGCACAAAGGCCCCCCCCCCCCACATCTACTTGGTAACCACACTCAATGCTGCTTAACCTTAGCTTGGGGAAAGCGAGTGCTCTGACCCCTGAGCTATCCCGTCCTAACACACAGAGACATCTGCACTTATTGACACCTTGAAAACAAAAACAACTAAAAATAGATAAAATCTAGCAACCACTACCCCTGTTGCCTAAATGTTAATCTTTTTTTCATCGATCCATGAAGCAAACCCACAGACCACAAATCCACTTAGCCTGGCGAAGTCACGCAAAACAAATTGTACCCAGAAACAAAAGCTGGAGCTCGCTGATTGGCTGAGCTTCTTGTCACGTGGGATTTGATTAGCTGCGGGGCTGTGGAGGGACCGGATTCCTTGTTTTAAATGCAGATGTTTTTTTGTTAATTATTTCTGTTATCATGTTTCTGCCTTTTCAAACTTTTTATTCAAAGAGAAAAAGCATGGCACATTTGGGAATCAAATAGATTATGGGCTGCTGAATTCTAAAAGAAAAATGGGAAGAGGAAGGGGAGAAAGAAAGAACGAAACACGCCATACACACACACACACACACACACACACACACACACACACACACACACACACACACAACACACAAAAGACAAAGAAGAATAAGAAGAGGAAGAAGAGGGAGAGAAAAAAGAGGGAGAGGGAGAAAAACGAGAAGAAGTACAAGAACAAGAAAATCAAAACGACAAAAGAAAGAAAACATTACGATAAGAACAAAGAAACAAACAAATAAAAGAACGAATGAATAAATAAATAAATAAGTTGATAATAAATAAAACAGACAGAAAAAAACATCAAGCAGCATGCCAGATTGATATTAAACAGTAAAAGACATAGAGAAACTAACACATTAAAAAAAAAAAAATTCATTCAGCAAGTACCGGGTACAAAACTTGATGCAGATACAAGATAACCCTCTTATGAGATATTCTCTTCACAACTTTAAACAATAGTTATGTCTATGCCAAAAGTGGAAGGATTTATTTTTCATGAAACAACTTAAAGGTAAAGGTCTTCCATAACCTAGGTGGTCGAAGGGGAGCGAGGCATAAGAAACCTCAGCTTCTCTAGGGCAGCATATTGAGGGCGGCGCCCTATCTCCTCTCCCTCGCTGCTTTACCTTCCCTGACCCTAACGAGGGCAGGTACCCATTTACAATCAGGTGAACTGGGGAGACTGCACTAAAGCCATGGCGCGCAAACGGTCACCCATCCAAGCGAGCGCTCTGACCACTGAGCTATCCCGCCCCACATGAAACAGCTATGGCCACAAAACTCAATGGGCTTTGCACATAGCCTACAGGGTTCACCTCCACTGACAAATCAAATCAAGCTGTCAGGTTTCTATCTGCTCCACAGAAATCCCATCGACCTTCTAAAGAGCATGCAGTCTACAGTTAGGAGCAGGCAGAAAGAACCAATAGCCAGTGTAGTGTATTAGATTAGGGGGAGGAGGAGGAAGAGGAGAAGGAGGAGAAAAGGGGAATGTGAAAGGGGGTGACTTTACAATGAAACTTGGCATTTGTCTGCAACTTGTTTCCTTCAGACCTTTATATCATAATAATAAAAATATATATATATATATATATATATATATATATATATATATATATATATGTGTGTGTGTGTGTGTGTGTGTGTGTGTGTGTGTGTGTGTATATATATGTGTATATATATGTATATATATGTATATATACATATGAGAGAGACAGACAAAAACAGAGAGAGAAAGGGGGAGACAAAACTGCATACACACGGGGATTAAATGTAAAAAAGCACATGAGTGCTTATCCCATTGCTTATTCCATTAACCTCGAAATATAAAAAAAGAGAAAAGAGACAAAGACAGATAGACAGACAGAGACAGAGACAGCAATGGAGAGAGAGGCCGACAGACGAACAGACAATCAGCCAGTCACTTCTCAGCCAGCCAGACAGACAGACAGACAGAGTAGCCAAGCAGCCAAGCCTAATACAATCACGAGTGTTGTGGACATGGAGAGAGGGAAATGAAAGCGTTCCAACAAGATTAGGCCTTAACCCAACCAGGCCACATCACCTAGCCTAGAAGAGAAGGCGTGAAGAAAGGAAGGAGCTGGCCACTACAATTATTATAGCCATGCCAGAGATGGTGAAAATAAGGATAGCTAAAGGAAGCTGAGGTGTCAACGCAGCAGCGACCGACACACGAGCCTGTTCCACCTGATGATTCGAGAGGACTGCTTGAACCCAGTACCGTTTTGGTCAAATATGTCACTGTGGAATCATTAATGAACTGCATGCTACATAGAATGTTTGAAAAATAACCGAGCCTTGTCCCCCTGATGATTCGATAGGACTGCTTGAACCTAGTACCGTTTTGGTAAGATATGTCACTGTGGAATCATAGATAAACTGCCTGCTACATGGAATGTTTGAAAGATAATGAAGTGAGGAAAAGGTGGTTGTAAAACTCTTTAAGGTTTTAGCCACAGGTATATGGTACAGAGTTATAGTTATGGGGGCATAGCGACAGAATGAGATGCACAGAGAGAGAGAAGAGAGAGAGAGAGAGAGAGAGAGAGGAGAGAGAGAGAGAGAGGAGAGGAGAGGAGAGTAGAAGACAGAGAGAGAGAGAGGGAGGGAGGAGGACAGACAAACAGACAGAGAGAGACAGACAGACAGACAGAGAGACAGACAGACAGACAGACAAAACAAACAGACACAGATAGAGAGCAAAATGTATCTGGGCTCTTTCTATGGAGGCTAATGAAATGGGGGATAGGCCTAGCCATCAACCAGTTTGAAACAGATCATGATGTATTCCCAACAGCTGGATTCAATCTGATACCTTCCAGCCAATTTAGACCCACGTTTAGGGTGACAAACGATCAGTGTAGGATCTGCTTTGCTCTGATTCGCCCCTCACACATTTCAGAAGGTTTATCTGACGTCCCCATTACGAGCTGAGTTAGGGGATGAAATAAAAGGTGAAAGATTGGAGGGGGATTGGAAGAAATTGTAAAACTTATTGGAGTGGGGATGCTATAAACCAATGTAAAACTTATTGGATGTGGATGCAATAATCAATGTATAATTTATTGGATGTGGACTGCAATGAGAAATGTACAACTTATTGGAGTGTGACGCAATAAACAATGTACAACTTATTGGACTGTGGATGCAATAAACCAATGTAAAACTTATTGGACTGTGGACGCATAAACCAATGTACAACTATTGGACTGTGGACGCAATAAACCAATGTACAACTTATTGGACTGTGGACGCAATAAACCAATGTACAACTTATTGGACTGTGGAGCAATAAACCAATTAAACCTTATTGGATGTGGATGCAATAAACCATGTACAACTTATTGGACTGTGACGCAATAAACCAATGTACAACTTATTGGACTGTGGACGCAATAAACCAATGTACAACTTATTGGACTGTGGACGCAATAAACCAATGTAAAACTTATTGGAGCATCGGTGCAATAAACCAGTCAGGTGGAGCTAGGCCATGGCTATACAACAGGATTATTTCTGTCGACAAGGAAATGAAACAATAGCTAATGGGTGTATACCAAACTTGTTGGGTTGTTTTTGTTGTTTGGGTTGAGTCTGTATTTCGGTTTTCTTTTTTCTGTTGGTGTTTTATAGAGTTTGTTGTGGTTTTGTTGTTGCTTTTTTCCTATTTTATGATAGTTTGCCTTCCATTTTTTGGTTTCATTCATTATTCATTCATTCATTCATTCATTCATTCACTCATCATTATTCATTCATTCATTTATTATTCATTCATTCATTCATTCATTTATTCATTTTCATTCGTTCGTTGTTCGTTCATTCATTCATTCATTTATTTGTTCGTTCATTCGTTCACTCATTCATTCATTTATTCATTCATTTGTTTGTTCATTCATTCATCCATTCATTCATTTAGCCATGTTTTCCTTTGTTTTTCTTTGGTCTTTTTTTTTTTTTCTTTTTTTTTTTTTTTTTTTATTCCTTTCTTATTTTCTCTTTCCCTCCTTTCTTTACATCTTTCCTTATTTACTGAAATCCCTCTTTGTCTTCAACTTTTTTAGTGTTTTGTTGTCATCAAACATGCTTTTCTGGTCCTCCTCCGCATCTTCCTCCTCCTCCTTTGCCTCATCCTCCTCACTTATTATCATCATCATCATCATCATCATCATCATCATCATCATCATCATCATCATCATCACTACATTAAAATAATGACATAAACATAAAATAATAATAGAGCATATATCAGCAAATAGCACACATACATGCGTAGTCACTAGAGTAGCAGCAGTAGCAGCTAGCAGTAGCGAGCAGTCAGCAAGCAGCAGCAGTAGCAGTAGCAGCAGCAGCATAGCAGCTAGCAGCAGCAGCAGTAGCATAGCAGTAGCAGCAGTAGCAGCAGCAGTAGCATAGCAGCAGCAGTACAGCAGCAGTCAGCAGCATAGCAGCAGCAGAGCAGCAGCTAGCAGTAGCAGTAGCTACAGCAGCATGCATAGTAGCAGCAGCAGCAGTAGAGCAGCAGCAGTAGCAGCAGCAGTAGCAGCAGTAGCAGCAGCAGCAACAGCAACAACAACAACTATGATGATAATGAACACAAACCACTGAGAGTTGTACAATGACAGGATACATACCCCATAAAAACGACACAGGTATGCAAGCACATGTTTATGCTCTCAGAGACACAGACACAGACACAGACACACACACACACACTCACACACACACACACACACACACACACACACACACACACACACACACACACACACACACACACACAACACACACACACACACGAGCACCCGCACCTTCGCGCTCGTGTGCACACACACACAGACATACACACAGATACACGCATGCACACACACATACACGCATATACACAGAGAGACAGACACACACACACATCACACACACAACACAAACACAAACACACACACCTGGACAACACACACACACACACACAAACACACACACACACCACAAACACAACACCCCCACCCACCCCACCACCCCCCCCCCCCCTCACACACACACACACACACACACACACACACACACACACACACACACACACACACACACACACACACTGCTTTCTGTCATCCCTGTTGTTTTTAATGGTAAGTGAGCTTCACCCCCAACACTTTTTCCATTTCCCCGTGCTACCCATCAGAACCTATGGTAAAAAAAGAAGAAAAAAAGCTGGAGCTGGCTGCATGTACCTTGACAAACAGCTTTGTTTTCTGTCTGCCAAAGACTCATGTATGCCAAGAGGGTTTTTTCCTTAGCGATTTATGAAGTCTATGCAAAGGCATTGGTGTGTGTTTATTTTGGGTAGCTTGCTAATGGGGTGTACATATGTGTGTTTATATTGGGTAGTTTGCTATTGGGGTGTACATTGGTGTGTTTATTTTGGGTAGTTTGTTATTGGAGTATACACTAGTGTTTATTTTGGGTAGTTGGCGGATAGCTCAGTGGTCAGAACACACTTTCCCCAGTCAAGTTAAGCAGCATGGAGCATGGTCACCAGTTGGATGGGTGACACTTGTGGGCCTTGGCTTCAATACAGTCCCCCCAATGTACCCAGCTCTAAATGGGTACCTGTCCTCTTTAGGGTCAGGGAAGTTAAATTAAAGCAGTGAGGGAGAGGAGATGGGTGCAACCCTCAATATAGCTGGCCCCTAGAGAAGCTGAGGTCTCTGATGCCTTGCTCCCCTAAGACCCCTAGTTTACTATTGGGGTGAACATTGGTGTGTTTATTTTGGGTAGTTTGCTATAAAGGTATACATTGGTGTGTTTATTTTGGGTAGTTTGCTATAAAGGTATACATTGGTGTGTTTATTTTGGGTAGTTTGCTATAAAGGTATACATTGGTGTGTTTATTTTGGGTAGTTTGCTATAAAGGTATACATTGGTGTGTTTTTTTGGGTAGTTTGCTATAAAGGTATACATTGGTGTGTTTATTTTGGGTAGTTTGCTATAAAGGTATACATTGGTGTGTTTATTTTGGGTAGTTTGCTATAAAGGTATACGTTGGTGTGTTTATTTTGGGTAGTTTGCTATAAAGGTATACATTAGTGTGTTTATTTGGTATTTTGCTATTAAGGTGTACATTAGTGTGTTTATCTTGGGTAGTTTGCTATTGGGGTGTACATATGTGTGTTTATTTTGGGTAGTTTATTATTGGGGTGTACATTGGTGTGTTTTTTGTGTACTTTGCTATTGAGGTGTATATTTGTGTTTAGTTTGGTAGCTTGTTATTGGGTGTACATTGGTGTGGTGTTTATTTGGGGAAGTTTGCTATTGGGGTGTATGTAAGTGTTTAGTTTGGGTATTTTGCTATTGGGGTGTACATTTGTGTGTTTATTTTAGGTAGTGTGCTATTTGGGTGTATATTGGTGTGTTTATTTTAGGTAGTTTGCTATTGGGGTGTACATTGGTGTGTTTATTTTAGGTAGCTTGCTATTTGGGTGTGCTTTGGTGTGTTTATTTTGGGTACTTTACTATTGGAGTGTACATTGGTGTGTTTATTTTGGGTATTTTGCTATTGGGGTGTACATCAGTGTGTTTACTTTGGGTAGTTTTCTATTGTTTCTGTATCAAACATACATACATACATACATACATACATACATACATACATACATACATACATACATACATACATACTACATACATACATACACACACACAACACACACACACACACACACACACACACACACACACACACACACACACATACATACATACATACATATATATATATATATATATATATATATATATATATATATATATATATATATATATATATATAAAATATTATGTGTGTGTGTGTAGTGTGTGTGTGGAAGCAAGCATGACTACCACCAGCAGGCAACATACACTCACGTCTGCATGAATGTAAAAAATAAAATAAAATAAGATGTTTTGTTTTTCGCAGTAAATAATGACTACACTCATCACCACAGACACAGAAGCTTGTACTGATCACACACACACATGTTGAAACTTGAAAACAACAAATCCTTGTTTCTCTCTCTCTCTCTCTCCTCTCTCTCTCTCTCTCTCTCTCTCTCTCTCTCTCTCTCTCTCTCTCTCTCTCTCTCTCTCTCTCTCTCTCTCTCTCTCTCTCTCTCCTCCACACACACACACACACACACCACCACACACTCACACACACCACACGCCACACGCACACGCACACACACACACACACACACACACACACACACACCACACGCACTCACACACACACACACACACACACACACACACACAGCACACGCACACGCACACACACACACACACACACCACCACACACACACATCCTCCCTTGTAGAAGAAAGATCCGTCCATACTCTTCTCCTCCATTGGAGCCTCCCCCCCCCCCTCTTCTCTCCTCTCCTCTCCTTCCCCATGGGTTTCCAGTATGCAGCTTGTAGCAGTAAACAATAAGACTTAGTGTGAGAATGAGAAGACAGGCACAAATAGTCAGCAACTATCTTCTTCAACATCAGTTACAAGTCTGGTATGTTTCGTTGGTTTATAGTGTGTGTGTGTGTGTGTGTGTGTGTGTGTGTGTGTGTGTGTGTGTGTGTGTGTTGTGTGTCTGTGTGTCTGTGTGTCTGTGTGTCTGTGTGTCTCTGTGTCCTGTGTCTCTGTGTGTGTTGTGTCTGTGTCTGTGCGCTGTGCTATGTTGTGTTTGTTCTATGTGTGAATATGATATATGTGTTGGGGTGTGTGCACGTGCGTGCATTTGTGTATGTGTGATGTGTTTGTGGTGTGTGTGTGTGTGGTGTGTGTGTGTGTGTGTGTGTGTGTGTGTGTGTGTGTGTGTGTGTGTGTGTGTGTCTGTGTCTGTGTCTGTGTCTGTGTGTGCAGGGCATACGTTTATATGTGCATAAGAATGTGTTTATGTCTATGTCCGTGTACATTCACATAGTATACACAATTTTCCACGTCTCTAGATCTACATGTAAAAGAGAACCAGTTCCCTTGCCCACCTTTAAAAAAAAGAAAGAAGTAAACACAAAATCTGATGAAAGACAGAACAAATCATACAGGTTTTCCCTGTAAACCTTTTGAGGCTTTTCCCTGGCCTTGTCTTGGCCTCATCTCCCCACTGCCCCCCTACCTTACCATGCCTGTTCTGCCCAAACAGTCAATCCTGGTACTCATTCCTTCCTGCCCCAATGGGGATGCCCAGGCCCAGGGCCTTGTAAGTATAAATAGCATCCCAACTTTCTAGAAGCTCCATATATAATATATATATATAGTTGATTGTTATTTTGTTGTTTGTGTGTGTGTATGTGTATGTGTATGTGTATGTGTATCTCTCTCTCTCTCTCTGTCTCTGATATATATATATATAATATATATATATAGTATATATCTATATCTATCATATCTATATCTAACTATATATATAATATATATATATATATATATATATATATATATATATATATATATATATATATATATATATATATATATATATGACGCTCCACCAGAAAGGAGTCGCTTAGCACCTCACCCACTTTTCCGCTGGCAGCCATTAAAGGCAGGCGGGGACAAGTTGTCGATTGTGATTGATTATAAGACTATAGCCATTAATCTACCTTATAGGGAAATATTGATTATAAGACTATAGCCATTAATCTACCTTATAGGGAAATATAGATTATAAGACTATAGCCATTGAAACTACCTTATAGGGAAATATCAAGGCGTAATTTTGGTTACTTTTGCCTTTAAATGTGTTTTTAAAATACCGAATCCCTCATTCTGGCCACCTGTTAGGATGCTTGTCAATTTTTCATTTTGTCATGTCCTGCAGTTTATCATTTCTAATTGTAATAGCTTTTGATAGAATTGTCATATTTTCAATCCAATTTTTGTGTTGTATGGCTATTTCATTGCAGATTAATAACATGTCCATAACTAAAAATTGGCCTCTGGTGCAATGCGACTCCTTATGTGGTGGAGCGTCATATAATAATAATAATAATACATGGAATTTATATAGCTCTATATCTTGTAAAAACAATCAAAGCGCTATGCACTCGACCCTCACAACAAACAACCAATGACAATAAATAATTCTAGCAAAATCGAAAGCGCGCACGCGCACAGCGCACGCGCGCGCGCACACACACTACACACTACAGCACACACTACCACACACATCACACACACACACACAACACACACACACACCTAAAGAGTTATACATTTGACAGGTGAATGGAATTTCAAATGTTGGAGCAGGGACAAATAGGAGATGAAAAAGAAGGTAAAAATCTTAGTTGAAACAAGTGTGTCTTGAGTTGGATTTAAAAGTGTCATATGTAGCTTTTGCCGAAGGGATAGAGGAGGTCATTCCAGATTCATGGACTAGAAATAGAGAAAGAGCACGGCCAACGGTAGATAGGTTGAATCTCGGAATTTTTAAGGATAAGGTATCTGCAAGCGACGAGCGAGTACGAGAAGTGGTGTACACGTGAAGACATCACAGAGGTAGGAGGGTGCTGTTTTGTGGAGACATTTATAACAGAGAGTACTGATCTTGTAGTTTACTCTCTGTGGCACAGGCAGCCAGTGGAGAGATTGCAAGAGAGGAGTAATGTGTTCAGATTTTTTCTTTCTGAGGACCATATATATATATATATATGTATATATATATATATATATATATATATATATATATATATATATATATATATATATATATATATATATATATATATATATATATATATATATATATATATATATATAGATAGATAGATAGAAGTAGGCACCATCGGTGTCGGAAGACTATGCATGCAGTTGCTCATAGTTTTTAGTGCAAAACTTGGGTAAGTATGTATGGAGGACAAGCCGTTACCCATGCAGCCTTACCCAATATATATATATATATATATATATAATATTATAATAATTATATATATATATATATATATATATATATATATAGATAAATAATAGTAGATAGTATATTAGTATAGTATAATAGTATATATAGATAGATATAGTATGATATAGATATTATAATATATATATTAATATCATATGTTGTTGTATGTATGTATGTATGTATTTATGTATGTATGTATTATGTATGTAATTATGTATGTATGTATGTATGTATGTATGTATGTATGTATGTATGTATGTATGTATGTATGTATGTATTGTATGTATGTATGTATGTGTATATTATGATTATATACAATATTTATGTCGAGTTCAGAGTCCTGCGGCACTCTTGTGTTTGTAGGAGCCTGGCGGATCAGTAGCTTCATAAAATTGTACTATTTGGTGGGGGGGGGGGTCTTTCTTTTTTTTTTTATTTTATAGTTTTTCTTTAATAAAGAGTGGTGCAGGAAGCGAGACTCTCATTCACATGCCCACGAGAAAGAATTGACGTCACCATCAGTAGAGTCATGGTCCGTGATGCACGAGGAAAACGTTAGTTGTGTTCACCCACAGAGGGCACTGACTTACTAGGCCTGCGCACTTCACTGTTCAGTTCATTCCAGTTTGCTGCTTAAACTGGACAAGACGCATTGACCGTTGCTGCTCCATGTAGGTTTGTTGTGAGGCCACAGGTAAGTGATGCCCCTATTTTTATGACTTTGGTCTATTTATTCCCAACTAGTATTAAATAGTTGAAATGGAAAAGGGAGAGATGTATAAAAATTCATTAAAAAAATATATGGATAAAAAATTGTAGTAGTGGGGAACACTTTCCGTGTGCTCCCATTCCTGTGTGGCTTGACTAGACTTCTACTATCAGAATCTTGCTACACTAAACTGAATTTTTGCCAGTACCATTCGAAACCACGAAACTATTCCACATTTTGCCCCCCCCCCCCCCCCCCCCGAACTTTTAAACAAGTTTATGTAGACCCTCACCACCCCTTTTAGCTAAACAAACAAAAAAATCATGTCTCCTTTTAACTGTATACTTCAGTTGGTAGGCTACTAAGTTGTATGGCTAATTCTTGTTCAGTTCACAGTGAATTTTTTTTCCTGTTCAGTAACCATCAAGCATGACAAAAAAAATCGAACTGAATGTCAAAGTTATTCGGAGGAGACTATAAAACGAGGCCCCGTGTGCAAATACACGCAGAACATCTTGCGCACGCGTTAAAACCCCGTTCCACCTTTGGAAGAGCAGACCATTGTGTGCCGGTAGGAGCGGATGACAAAATTAAAAAAAAACCAGCATGCACACAGGTATCGTGTTTAGACACCATCCCCGAGGAAAAAAAATCGCGGAGTTGGGAGTCTCCAGGGCGGCTGGGGCTGTATAAAAAAAATGGGTAGGCGCTGCATTTGTGGCGACGCGCTCTCCTGGGAGAGCAGCCCGAGTTTCACGCAGAGAAATCTGCTGTGACATAAAGTGGTATAAAAATAAAATAAAATACATGATGCTTTGTGTTTCTCCACTTCCTTTATTATTTTTTTTACATGTCTTGAACATATATCGGCAAAATAAACTCTATGGTCAGAAGGGTACGGACGGGTTGAATGAGAAATCTTTCTTTGCCATTGCAAATCTTTGAATGAAAAAAAAAACTTAACAAGAATGTGGGGTGGTCATAGAGGAATTGTCTGCATCTGTTGATAGGCTGTCCCCCTTTTGGTTTTTATTCTTTGGTTTTATTATGCCCCTACGGTAGTTGGTTTTAAATATCAATCTTTAAGAATTTATCTAGTGGATACAGGATTTTATCTTTCTTACAAAACAGGTATTCAATTTTTTTTTTAAAAAGGAATTCACGTTGACATCCTCTCTCTCTCTGTCTCTCTCTGTCTCTCTCTGTCTCTCTCTGTCTCTGTCTGTCTGTCTGTCTGTCTGTCTGTCTGTCAGTGTGTCTCTCTGTTCTCTTCTCTCTCTGTCTGTCTCTGTCTGTCTGTCTGTCTCTCTCTCTCTCTGTCTGTCTCTGTCTCTCTGTCTCTGTCTCTCTGTCTCTGTCTCTCGTCTGTCTGTCTGTCTGTCTGTCTGTCTGTCTGTCTCTCCTCTCTCTCTCTCTCTCTCTCTCTCTCTCCTCTCTCTCTCTCTCTCTCTCTCTCTCTCTCTCTCTCTCTCTCTCTTCTTTTCTATCTACCCCCTCCCCTTACTTAATCTCCCTCCTACCCCACCCCCCCTCTCTCTCTCTGAGACACATGCATCTATCTATACACATCCACACATATAATGTGCACAATTTTCCTGACACATTAATTTTTGTTTTTGTTTGCCAGATCCTTCCATCAATTCTGTACAGGTGTGAAACGTGATTAACTTCTTGTTAGGCCCGTGTTATCAAAGGATTAAGAATATGTTGTACTCCATAGCTTTCGGGGGTATTTGTGCTCCATGGTTTTCGGAGATATTTTGTGCTTCATAGTTTTCGGAGAGATGTTTTTCAGAGATATGTTGTGCTTCGTATTTTGGGGGTATATGTTACATTCCATACTTTTTGGCGATGTGCTTAATAATTTTTGGATATTATTTTTGGAGATTTTTTGGGCTCCATAGTTTTTGAGGTGTGTTGTTTTTGGAAATATATTGGACTCCTAAGTTTTCGGAGATATGTTTTTTTTCGGAGATTTGTTGTGCTTCACAGTTTTCGGAGAGATGTCTTCGGAGAGATGTTTTCGGAGAGATGTCTTCGGAGAGATGTTTTCGGAGATGTTTTTTGGAGAGATGTTTTCGGAGATATGTTGTGCTTCATAGTTTTCGGAGATATGTTTTCGGAGATATGTTTTCGGAGATATGTTGTGCTTCACAGTTTTCGGAGGTATGTTTTCGGAGATATGTTTTCGGAGATATGTTGTGCTTCACAGTTTTCGGAGTTATGTTTTCGGAGATATGTTTTCGGAGATATGTTGTGCTTCACAGTTTTCGGAGATATGTTTTCGGAGATATGTTTTCGGAGATATGTTGTGCTTCACAGTTTTCGGAGACATGTTTTCGGAGATATGTTTTCGGAGATCTGTTGAGCTTCATAGTTTTCGGAGATATGCTGGACTTCGAGTTCACAGGCATGTTTAAAAGAGAA
>CM060338.1:39936444-39953944 GCA_030674155.1 Stramonita haemastoma | reverse complement strand
ATTTAAATTTTTGTATTTAAGCTCAGATTTCTTCTATAGCAGAACACTTCCCAACTTGTGCATATTTTAACATGTCTGCTTTTACTGGGCTGTGCAGACAGATTAAATTTTTTTAACATTTGTACAAAGATCAACAATTTTTTAGAATTCTAATTGTTTTGAAAAATATAATCAGAAATAGCAAATAGTATTTTTACATTGCATTCCCTCAAGTTAATTCATTTTTAAAAAATGTGACCACAGAAGATTGGTGAATAGATCCATAAGTATTAAGAATTTTGAACAGATGAATTCTCTATATAGTTCAATACAAACGGGTTTTTTATTTTGATTTTGGTAATGATGGAACTTCACATTGAACAAATATTTTATTCAACTAAATCAGCTGTTATCCTCTATGCAAGTTTATATATAAAAAAAACCCTCAGTGCATTTAGATTTTGACTTCTATTTTGTTAAATAACGAAAACGAAAGACTTGGAATTGCAGATAATTCGTAAGAAATATAATTTATGTATTCTAGAAAAGATTGATACTGCGATGGAAAACACGTAAAATCAATGTAAGCTCTTCAAGTTGGAGCAGAAGTGAATAAATTGGAAGAAGAAATTCGATGGCTTTTTATATGTCATACATATTTGGCTATAAACATTTTTTTAATGATACGATTAACACTGAGACTTCTGATGCTGCCTTTGGAGAAAAATTAAATTGCTTGTGAAGAACTTTCTCAGATTACTCTTAAGAAGACCTTTACATACTCCCCTCCCCGATCAATACATATTGAAAATGGGGTACAGATATTTTTCAAGGAGAGAAAGATGTACAAAATACCACCGAAGAGGAATGGAAAATCAAAGTAGTAAATTTTTTTTTAAGTCGATATAAAAAAAATAAAAAAAACATTTCTGTTTGTCTTTTTATGCTCATGTTCATGGCTCATATACTGTATGGTAATACTTTATTAATTTTTTTTAAAATTTTCTTTCATTAGAAAATGGGTAAACGTGTGCCATAATCTAAATGGTCACTGGGAAGCGAAATGTCAGATACTTCAAGAAAAGAATTGGAAAATATGCAATCAAAATAGGCTTTGATTTTGGCCGAAGTAGACGAGAGTTGCTCCAAAATCCTAAAAGTTTTTTGTTTTGTTTTTTAAATATCCTAGTCATCCGGATTATTCAATGCTGCTGTAAAATCTGTGCTTTAGCCACCATATTAACGTATCAGGGCAGTTCAGAATTTTTTGTGGGTAGAATTGGCAACAAGTTTTCCAGTATTCTTTTTTAAGAATTTATTTCACAAAACATTTGTGTTGTATAGTTTTGAGATTGTGTGTGTGTGTGTGTGTGTGTGTGTGTGTGTGTGTGTGTGTGTGTGTGTGTGTGTGTGTGTGTGTGAAGGGGGTAGTTATGGGGAGGAAACATCAGGTTGGAAGGAGAGGGAAGGAAGGGAAAAGCGTGTTTAGTAGGGGTTTGGATACACATTTAGAGCAGAAAGAGGGATGGCTGGTCGACTTAAAAAAAAAAAAAAAAAAAAACTTTTGAGGGGGAAGGGGGGTCACATTTTTCAGTGGATTCAAAAATGCCTGGGCCTGAAATATTTTGAAAGCTAAACTGGAAATTTGTGCGCACTGGTGTCCAATGTGTAGCTTTGGGTTTTGATGAAACTGGTCATTCCAATTTAAAGATTCCCGCAATTGTCATCTACAGAGCATTTATTTCTTTAGATATTTCTTTCAAGGATAAGCAAATAAGTGGTCGTATGCCTTTTTGTTTTACATCTAGTCCCTGTGTGTACGTAGTTATCCGTTCCAACCAGCACAGGATGACCTATTGGTCTGAAACAAGGTCCGGGTCATTGTGTCTCTAGCGAAATACTAGTTGTCGACTTGCTATTGTGTCCACATGAATTCTAACATTCAGACCGACCATCTGACAGACAACCCTTACCCCCTATTAACTTTTAACACTAATTCTAAACCAATAACCCCAACACTAACCATGACCCCACATGTGGACACAAAAGGCAGGTGTATAATGGTATATGCTGACACAGTGGCTGAACATTTTTCTTGGGGTAGGTAGGAGGAGGGGCGCGAGAAATTTTCGACAAAGGATGCTAGAAAGGGGGAGGGGGTGTTGCTATGTTCTGGTATATAGTGATGGGGAAAGAGGTGTAAAGACTGAGAATGGGGATAGGCAACAGGCAAACTTCTGATTAGCTTCAGGGGTGGGTGGAGGTGGGGAGCCTTTTAGAAAAAGTGTAACTAAAAACAGAAGGTGGAGGGTTTGTGGTTAAGTTCTAGCATGATTTAATGACCAATTGAAGGGTGTGTATTTTAGTTTATTTAAAAACTGTGGAGTAAGAGGGGCTGGTTTTAGAATGCATTAATGAATAATCATTGAGGAAGGTGCTGGGAACTGTAATAATGCATTGCAGAAATGGGACATTATTTTTTAAAAAGACAGGGGTAGACAGTCTGTTAAGGTGTGTGTATGTATGCGCGTGTGCGTGCGTGCGTGCGTGTGTGTGTGTGTGTGTGTGTGTGTGTGTGTGTGTGTGTGTGTGTGTTTTAAAATAGGATTTGTGTGACAAGGTTATCTAGGGAACTGTCTACCTCAGGTATTGATCATCACCAGTGAATGCTGCTTTGTGCAACCTACCTAAAAGTTGAATACCCTTTGTGTGTGTGTGTGTGGTTTTATGTTGGAGGGGGGGGGCGGGGTAAGTGGAAAATACCAGTTACCCAAATAACATGAAGTTAAAACTCTGTATGTCTGTATCTAAAACAGCTGGCTTTACTTCTGTAACCAACACTGACTTAAAAAACTCGTCATTGCTTTTTTAAAGGATGGAGGTGTAAGAAGTATTGGAATGTCACATTAAGAAATCGCGGTATATTGATTTTGTGAAAAATGGCATATATCTTAAACCTTGAGTTATTTTCCCTTTCTTATTGGGTAGGGTATTGCTCAGTGATCAGAACACTCACTTTCCCCCAGCTAAGGTAAAGCAGCATTGAGCATGCTTATCAAGCAGATGAGTAACTCCTTGAGCGTATTTGCTTCAATAGTCGCCCATCTGTAAATGGATACCTGCCCTCTTTAGGGACAGGAAAGATAAGTAGTGAGGAAGAGGAGATGGGCGCCGCCCTCAATATACTGGCCCTTAGAGAAGTCGAGGTCTCTGTTATCTCCCTTCCCAATGACCACATAGGTTATGGAAACACTTTTACCCTTACCTTTTATTATGCAAAATGTGGTATGATAAATGTTTGCCTTTAAAGTTGTGTAGATTGATATGATTGCAGGTATGTTATTGATGTCCTGTTCCCTGATTTCCTTGTCTTTTGCCATGCTGTAGCTCAGGGACATGCTCGTTACCCAGGTCATAGCACTCCCAGCCCATTGATAGACTATTCCCCCTGTATTTCTCCCAGCAGTCTTTGATTTCCATTGTCGGCACAAATGTACTAATCACAGCCTTTTTTGTTTTGTTTTGGTTCAATACAATCTGAAAATAAAATAAAATGAAGAGGCCCAATGTAATTTTTTTAATGGAGACAAACGGAAAGACGAAAAAAGAGAATAATTACGAAATCAAGTAAAACGGTTGAACAAAAAAAAAAACTGGTTGTACTGACGAGACTTAAATGACCGATTTCACAACAATTATCGCTAACTGCTGCATGATTTCTTTCGGCATTTTTGCCTTTGTCCAACCTTTCTACTGTGGATTATTCTTCCACACTTGGGATCTGGCAAGCAACAACGTAATCAAATCCATTACCAGAGTCCATAAACGTGGGGTAAAACTTGTATTAGATACGTCATGTTTATTAACATATGCTGACTATATAGATAACCTCCTTCCGTTAAATTACAAACTACTTTTCAACAAAGGAATTCTAATGCATAAGATTTTTCATGGTATTGTCCCACGGTCCCTAAGAGACAATGTTTACTGTTAACGAATTTAGACACTCCCATACTATCGATCTTCCATTGCCTAGAATATTATATAAATCAAGTCGTATTCTGGAAGCTGGCTCTGGAACAGACTTCCTGTCTTTTCAAAAACCGAAACAAACCATAAAAGGTTCAGAGTTTTGTTTCATGACTTTTTAATGAAAAGTACAAACCTAGCGTCACTTTCTCCCCAAATGTACTGATCAAATGTACTGATCAACAATTTTTACTTCCTGATGTTAAGTGGTATGCTTTGCTGATTTTGTGTACCTGTTTGTTGGTATGTCAGTTTGCCTGTCAAACTGCCAGTTTGTCTGTTAAGGTTAAAGGTTAAGGATTGCTCAAAACACACCTTTTTATCCGATTCTTGTCCCTGACCACTGATCAAAATTGATTTCCCATTTGATTGACTCATCTCTGACCCTAGTGCTGGTCTTTTGCTGTTTTGGGATATGATAAGGTTCTTCATTTCTATTTTACTTCATCATATTTTTTTTGTTAATGTGAGTACATGTAGGGTAAATCTGTGAATGTGCCGTTTTCTTTGTTATTCCGTGTTGTGTGTTTTGTGTATGCGTGTAATTTTTGCGCGCGCGTGCGTGCGTGCGTGCGTGCGTGTGTGGGTGTGTGTGTGTGTGAGTGGGTGTGTGTATGCATTGTACTGCACTGCACATTTTCTTGATGATATTGCTCTTATTTACTTTTATTCTCTGGCCATGTAATATGCTGTGTATTGTATGTGCATGTATTTTTATTTAATCCTTATTTTTTGTGCTAGTCAAATTTTTCACGTTCATATGTAACTATTTAAATTGATTTGATGTACGGCGCGGTGAGCCCATGTTTTTTTGAATTTGCGCCTCCATTTTATTATTATTATTATTATTATTATTATTATTATTATTATTATTATTATTATTATTATTATTATTATTATTATTATATAAAGTGTGTAATATTTGTAGAGAGGTTTTGTTACAAGTATTTTCCTGCCAAATTTTACGTGACTTGCATTACACATTTTTTACATATTTAAGTAATCCATGTTTCTGAAAACTGTCCCTCTGTCTACCTGGTCTGTCTGTCTGTCTGTCTGTCTGTCTGTCTGTCTGTCCTGTCTGCCTGCCTGCCTGCCTGCCTGCCTGTCTGTCTGTCTGTCTGTCTGTCTCCTCTCCCTCCCTCCCTCTCTCTCCCCCCCCCTCTCTCTCTCTCTCTCCTCTCTCTCTCCTCTCTCTCTCTCTCTCTCTCTCTCTCTCTCTCTCTCTCTCTCTCTCTCTCGTGTTGTCATCATCGTCATTGCTCTCACTTGTTCTTGATTAATTTGTTTTTTGGTGCATTTTTTCCTTCTTCTTGTTTCCTTTACTGTTTTTTGTTTCCATATTTTTTTTCTTTTCAAGCATATTGCTTGTCATTTTTTGAGGGTGTTCATATTTGTTCCCTTTTAAGGGCTGGATGAAAAAAGTCGTTGCACTTAATATATTACCCTCTGTAAATAAAATTTCGTATTGCATCTGTTCTGTACATGCTTTGCTGCAAGTATGAAACTTTACTTCAAATATAATATATTCCAAAATTTCAGTGTACCAAATGTTGTGAAATAATGTATTCCAGCATATCACTGATAATACAGTGTGGTACAGGTTTGGGTTTTTAAAAAAAAAATGTTCAGCCCTTCTTGCCAACTTTTGTGCTTTCATTAATTCTGGGTTCTATAAAACTAGAAAATTAAACGTGTGTGGGTTTGTTTTAGTGGCTGGTCGTAAACTGTAAACAAGCAATTGTACAAAACACTTAGCTGTATGACTGTTTGGGTTTCTTGTGCATTTCAGCAAGGAGTGATGGTGGACAGTCAGTCTTGTATCTAAAGTACTAGATCTTTCTTTTTATCTCCTTTTCCATCACATTTTTTATATTTTGTATGGAAACCTTTACTTTAGGTTTCTTGGACTTGATTATGAAAAGCTGATGTTCCTTTCATTCTTGCTTTTTTGATTACTCAATTCGAAGTTCTGAGCATAAAGTAATTTATTGCTGATGCTTTTTTCCTTTTCGTTGTATCTGGTAGAATGTGGGTTTTGTCAATGGTGGTGTAAACAATTCTACTTATAAAATATTCCAACATAGCCCGAAATCAATAGTTTTTGTAGTAACTTCATGATTTTGCTCCTGAAGCATTTGCCTGTATTGGGCTTACCTGTTCCCCAGCTGTAAGGGACACGAGTTTGTTGTGTGGTTTCTCTTCCACCATTAGGTTGCTCTTCATATTTTTTCCTGCATAAACAGCAAGCACAGTAACACTAAATGTGACCCAGCCAAACTCATTTTCTTCCAAGCATAACATTGCTCTTAATTGAATGAGTTACACGGTGCTTTTACTTGTACGTTTTTTTAAATTTTATTTACTTATTTTGTTCTTTTTATGTCGAGGATAATGGAATAAGCACTCTTGTGCTTTTTTACATCTAGTTCCCGTGTGTATGCAGTTTTGTAAATGTCATCTGTTGCCACCGGAACGCGATGGCCTACTCTTACGAAAAGCGAAACAGGATTTAACGTGTGCTCAATAATGTCCTGCGAACGTTCACACACGGGCCTCGGTTTTTTGTCTCGTACAAAAGACTTTTGGGGAGAGTGGAGTCAGTAGGGATGTTCTTTTCCCAGTAATTGTGCTTGTTTGTATTTGGATGTTCCAATATTTGCTTTGGCCGTTTGATTTTTTTTGTATTTATCTGGACAGATGTGTAACTGGTTTAGTTGCATGTAACCATGATGGGTATTATCATATGGTATTGTTGCGTTTGTTGTTTCTTCTTTTTCTTCCTTCTGATGTATAATGTATGAACTGAAGTATGCAGATATTGTAATCTGACATAAATTGCTTATTGACATCTCATGGATTCTTTTTTTAAGTTTTAAAAAATGGTATTGATGATTATTGTAACTGATATAAACTGTTTGTTTGACACTATATGATTTTTTAAAAAATTTTTATATGTGTGCATGCGCGCACGTGCATACATGCTGTGTGGATGAGCGCGCGAACCGTGTGTGTGTGTGTGTGTGTGTGTGTGTGTGTGTGTGTGTGTGTGTTGTGTGTGTGTGTGTGTGTGTGGTGACTTTTGAGTGTGGTTTTTTTGGTTGTTTTTGTTATTGTTGCTTATATTATCTATAGGCATATTTTATTCTTAAGGCAGTTGAAATCATGTCAGTTTATTAATGTTGTTGGAATTTTTTGTTCCCTTTTAGTGTTTGTTTGTTAGGGTTTTTTTCTGCTTTTTGAATTTTTTTCTTCTTTTTTTTTTATAGATAGATGGCTTGATGAAAAAAAGCAAATTCATGCTTATTCATTTCAATGTACCATCTGGAAAAAAAAGATTTGATTTGATAACCATTCGAAACATTGCCGATATTGTTCACCTTCAGATGAAGGATGGTGTAAGTGTGTAGCTTGTTGCCTGTATCATGTCTTATAACAACGTGAAGGTCGTGGCTCAGCCATGTTTTTAAACTATACTTTTTGTGTGAAATGTTTAGTATTTTGCATATTATCTGGTAGACTTGTTTAAATCATGCAGATAATATCTTCCACTTTGTTTGCTGCCCCAATATCCTATTTTATTACTTCAGGATCAAAATTAATTTTAGGTATATTATTTTGAAATATACATCTGAAGCTGTTTTCCTGTTGATTTTACTCCCATGAAAGGTGAACTGGAAACCCATTTGCCAGTAGCATGTAATTTTTTGTGCTTTCAGATGAGCAGAGAATATTGCATGTTCCCATTAGATCAACAAAGTTTTCTGTAACCAGTATTGCTTCCATTTTTCATGTATGTCATGGCAGCCTTGTACAAAATTGTGTGCTAGAAGATACCTTAGATACCTTCTGTGATTTTAAACTGTGTTTAATACTTTTGTTTTTATTTAATTGAAATTCATTTGATCATACATGTCATAACAATTTGGTATATGTCAAAAAGGGGGGCCAGTTGTTTTTTTAAGGCAGTGTTCAATATCTTAATGGATGAGTATTGATTTAATTGATATTTATCTTATCATACAACCTGTTATAACGATTTGATTTATATCTTTAAAAATGCGTGTGTGTGTGTCTGTGTGTGTGAGTGTGTGTGTCTGTGTGTCGTTGTTGTGTTGTTGTTTAAAATTTAACGTCTGTTCACATTCAGTGATATTAGACGAGTGTGTGTGTGTGTGTGTGTGTGTGTGTGTGTGTGTGTGTGTGTGAGAGAGAGAGATCCCTGTGTGGAGGCATGGGTATATTGGTGCGCACACAAGTGTTTGCGATTTTAGTTGGATGAGTTTATGACTGGGTGAAATAATGCAGACTTGTGGGTGCTTTTTATGTTGATGAGTACGTGCTGTCGGATACTGTGTTGTGGTACATACCCGTGATGTTATGTTTACATGTTAACTTTTTATGTATGGCATGTAACCTACTTGAATTTCTGTCAATGAGATAAAGTGATTGAATTGAGAAAAACATTGTCATAAGTTGATAAAGTATTACAAATATGACTGTAAATAAAACAACTTGACCAAGGTCTTTTTTCAGAGTTCCATGTATGAATGACTGTAGGAATGCAAGCTATACACCTGTTCTCTGTGCTTCTCTCTCTTGCTGCGGGCCCCCTCTCTAGTTTCTCTCTCCCCTATTCTGTACGTTCAAATGTACTCCACTCGCGTACAATACACAGTGGTACTCGAATGCCTTTCGAATGCTCAAGTATTCCTTAACCCATTGTTACTTACATACACACCTACTTAAACAAAACACGCACGCACACTCACACACACACCTTCAAACACACACACACACACACGCACACACCTTCACGTTAAATCCTGTTCCACTTCTCGTAAGAGTAGGCCATTGTGTGCCGGTTGGAATATTTATACAACTGCATACACACGGGGACTGGATGAAAAAAGCACATGAGTGCTTATCCCATTATACTAGATCTAAAAGAATAAAATAAATATATAACAAAATCAAACACACACACACACATAGTGTTTGCTATTGATAAGGGTTTATTGTTAAGTCCCATAGGGCATTTTGAATTTTACTCTTCCCTGTTAGTGTAATATTTAGCATACAGTTTCGCTTTATGTAATGCATGGGAATAACTTCAATCACAAATACAAGCTTGCACAAAATATACGAACCCAAACACACACACGCATGCACGCGTGTGCAAACACACACACACACACACACACACACACACACACACACACACACACACACACACACACACACACATAGAGGTCAGATTTCCTTTTTAAAATAAAAGAAATATTTTAGTATAATATTTTAATACATACCACCTCCCATCTTTATCCATGTCTTAATCTCCCTTTCTCTCTTTATTTCAACATTTTGATATTTATTAGTATCATCATTCTATCTTTTTATTTTGTGTTTCTTTTTCTGCTGTGGTTTTTAATTGCTCCATTTGCAGTTTTTTTTCCATCTTTGATTCTATTTATTAATCCATTTATATATTTACTATTGATCTTTTTTACAAAAAAAATTAGTATGCCCCCCACCACACACACACACACACTCACACTCCACAAACACAGACTCACAAACGCGCGCGCACACACACACACACACACACACACACACACATACACACACGCACACACGTACACACACACACACACAAACACACACAAACACACACACACACACACACACACACACACACACACACACACACACACCTTCCTATCACCCCTGCAGTCTCCAATATAGGAAGAGAGTTTCACACACTGCTCCTTTCTGCTTTCTTTTCACTGTCTGACAAAACTCACTGACCAAGAAACAAGGGAAGAAGAAGAAGAAGGAGAGCTGAGAATAACTTTTCACACCACTTTGTCTTGTGTCTGGAAAACATTAGTACACATCAGGAAGTATTTTCTGTAGAGAGGTAAGAGTGTTAAGAAAAGCATGGCCATCTATTTTTGGTGCAGTCTGATTTGGGAGTCTTTTAGATAACGTAAAAAAAGGTTTTGTTTAGGGATACTTTATAGAACCGGTTCTTTAAGGGAGAAAAAATAGCTATTGCTTTTACAGTTTCTGACCATTTGTCTCTCTGTCTATTTTTATGTCTATCCATGTGAATCTCTTTAAATTTTGTCTTTATGTATCTCTCTTCCTCTGTCTCTCTGTCTCTGTCTGTGTGACACACTCATACACACACTCACACATGCAAACTCACACACACACACACACACACTACACCAAAACACACACACACAAACACACACACACACTACACCAACACACATACACACACACACTCACGCTAACACACACAACACACACACACACACACAAACACACACACACACACACACACACACACACACACACACACACACACACACACACACACACACTCCTTCCTATCACCCCTGCAGTCTCCAGTGTAGGAAGAGAGTTTCATACACTGCACCTTTCTGCTTTCCTCTCACTGTCTGACAAAACTCATTGACCAAGAAACAAGGGAAGAAGAAGAAGGAGAGCTGAGAATAACTTTTCAAACCACTTTGTCTTGTGTCTGGCAAACATTAGTAGACGTCAGGAAGTATTTTCTGTAGAGATGTAAGAGTGTTAAGAAAAGCATGGGTGTCTATTTTTGGGAAGTCTGATTTGGGAGGTGTTTTTTAGATAGAAAAGGCTTTGTCTAAGCATAGTTCATAGAACTTGGTCTATGAGAGTTATGTTGAGGGAGAAACAATAGCAATCATTTTGGTAGCCCCTTCTCTCTGTCTGCCTCTCGATCCTTGTCTGTCTCATTGTGATTTGGCTCAGTGACTTTTCAACAGCCTGTGTGTGTGTGTGTGTGTGTGTGTGTGTGTGTGTGTGTGTGTGTGTGTGTGTGTGTGTGTGTGTGTGTGTGTGTGTGTGTGTGTGTGTGCTTACACACACTTACACACACAAAGACACACACTCTCACACACACTTACACACACACACACACACACACACACACACACACACACACACACACACACACACACACACACACACACACACACACACACACACACAGCCAAAAATGAACCAGTCCCGCATTCCTGTGAACATAATAAGTGCTTTGAGAGACCAAATTCAATCAACAAGAAGAAAAAAAAGCTGCACAGAGACAGGAGAACAGACACACTATATTATTACGGAGAAAATTCACTCACTTCCACAAGCAGAACAAGGAATAACATTTCTTCTCTGGGGGAAATTCCTAACTTCTGTCAGGCCAGACTAACCGAATTTTCTTGTCTGAGGTTTCGGGTCTGGGATCAATACTAATATCTAAGTGACATTCTGAGTGGCTTTTCAGCAGATACACGTGTCCAGTTCACTGACGAAGGATCAATATGATTATCACTGCTATTCTAAAAGACTTTTACCGCCCATACACATGTCCAATTCTTTGACGATCAGTCAATATAATCAGTGATGTTGTGAAGGGCTTTACAGCGGGGACCATGTTTCCAATTCTGGGACCGAGTATGAATAATATGAGGGATATTGAAAATGGCTTTCCACATAGAGAAACATTTCCAATCCACTGACAATCACCAATATGTCAGAGACATTCTGAATAACTTTACAGAAGAAACTCACTCACTCACTCACTCACTCACTCAGTCCCATGTCCCAAAGGACGTAGGGGGACATGAGAGAAGACGCAACAGAGATCTTTTTCCATGCTTCACGATCCTGTGTGGCTAGTAGGAGGTGTTGTATGGGTTGGGCGGTCCAGTCTTTGATGTTGTCAACCCATGATTTCTTTTGGCGGCCCTCGACTGTTCCTTGCAGGATGGTTTTTGCTAGGGTGTTGTGTCTTGTGGTGTGACCAAACCACATCAGCTTTCTCCTCTTTATGGTGGAGAGCAAAGGCTCTTGGGGCCCACACGCTTTTTGATTTCTTCTTTCACATAGTTATTGGTCTTGTGTTCTTTGTATGATATTTTGAGGAGTCTTCTGTGGCACTTGTTCTCGAATGCTTGGATTCTTCTCTCTAACTCTGCTGTCAGAGTCCATGATTCACAGCCATATAGGAGGATAGATATCACGAGGGATTTGTAGAGGTGGTATTTGGTGCAGAAGCTGATGTTGTTGCTTCTGATGATCCTCTGGAGTCTGACTAGAGCAGATGTTGCTGTTGCAGAAGAAACAGGGGTTTCCAATTCACTGACAATGAAGGACCTTACAGTGGATACATTTACCACTTCACTGACAATGAAGGACCTTACAGTGGATACATTTACCAATTCACTGACAATGAAGGACCTTACAGTGGATACATTTACCAATTCACTGACAATGAAGGACCTTACAGTGGATACATTTACCAATTCACTGACAATGAAGGACCTTACAGTGGATACATTTACCACTTCACTGACAATGAAGGACCTTACAGTGGATACATTTACCAATTCACTGACAATGAAGGACCTTACAGTGGATACATTTACCAATTCACTGACAATGAAGGACCTTACAGTGGATACATTTACCAATTCACTGACAATGAAGGACCTTACAGTGGATACATTTACCAATTCACTGACAATGAAGGACCTTACAGTGGATACATTTACCAATTCACTGACAATGAAGGACCTTACAGTGGATACATTTACCAATTCACTGACAATGAAGGACCTTACAGTGGATACATTTACCAATTCACTGACAATGAAGGACCTTACAGTGGATACATTTACCAATTCACTGACAATGAAGGACCTTACAGTGGATACATTTACCAATTCACTGACAATGAAGGACCTTACACTGGATACATTTACCAATTCACTGACAATGAAGGACCTTACAGTGGATACATTTACCAATTCACTGACAATGAAGGACCTTACAGTGGATACATTTACCAATTCACTGACAATGAAGGACATTACAGTGGATACATTTACCAATTCACTGACAATGAAGAAATTTACAGTGGATACATTTACCAATTCACTGACAATGAAGGACCTTACAGTGGATACATTTACCAATTCACTGACAATGAAGGACCTTACAGTGGATACATTTACCAATTCACTGACAATGAAGAAATTTACAGTGGATACACACGTTTCCAAATCACTGACAATAGATGACTTTAATGTGGATACACGTCTCCTATTCACTGACAATAAATGACTTTACAGTGGATACACATGTTTCCAATTCACTGACAATAAATGAATCTACAGTGGATACACGTTTCCTATTCACTGACAATGAAGGAATTCACAGTGGATATACACATTTCCAATTCACTGACGATGCAAGACTTTACAGCAGACATACGTTTCCAATTCACTGACAATGGAAGGACTTTACAGCGTATATATGTTTCCAATTAAATGACAGTAAATGAGTATATCAGTGACTTTCTATATGGCTTTACAACAAATACACGTTTTCAAATCACTGAAAGGGAATCAATATTAGCAGTAATATTGAAAATTGCTTCACGCGCAGAGACACATTTCCAAACCACTGTCAAAAATCGATATGCGAGAGACATTTAAAATAGCTTGAAACTGGACCACATTTCCCAATTCACTGAAGAAAATCAATATCTGACATTTCAAAAAATGCTTTATGGTTGAACGCTTCAGTCCTCGCTAGTTTACCAGAAAAATCTCTTCCAACGGACACCTCTATGATGATTCGAACTCTGTACCCTTTAATCACTGTCAGACCAGGAGTCCAGGGCTTCAGCCATTTGCCCAACCTGCCCCTTCCTCCCCCTACATCTGCCTCCCCACTCCCCCTGCCTCCCCACTCCCCCTACCTCTGCCTCCCCCCTCCCACTGCCTCCCCACTCCCCCTACCTCTGCCTCCCCCCTCCCACTGCCTCCCCACTCCCCCTACCTCTGCCTCCCCCCTCCCACTGCCTCCCCACTCCCCTTACCTCTGCCTCCCCCCTCCCACTGCCTCCCCACTCCCCCTACCTCTGCCTCCCCCCTCCCACTGCCTCCCCACACCCCCTGCCTCCCCCCTCCCCCTGCCTCCCCCTGCCTCCCCCTGCCTCCCCCTACCTCCCCACTTCCCCTGCCCCCCCACTACCCCTGCCTCCCCCCTCCCCCTGCCTCCCCCTGCCTCCCCCTGCCTCCCCCTACCTCCCCACTTCCCCTGCCCCCCCCACTACCCCTGCTTTCCCCCTCCCCCTGCCTCCCCCTGCCTCCCCACTCCCCCTGCCTCCCCCTGCCTCCCCCTACCTCCCCACTCCCCCTGCCTCCCCCTACCTCCCCACTCCCCCTGCCTCCCCACTACCCCTGCTTTCCCCACACCCCCTGTCTCCCCACCCCTCCCCCTCCTCCACTCCCCCCCCCCCGCTTCTCCACTCCCCCTGCCTCCCCACCTCCTGCCTCCCCCTTGTCCCTCTCTCCCCACTCCCCTTGCCTCCCCCTGCCCCCCCACTCCCCCTGCCTCCGAACTCCCCCTGCCTCCGAACTCCCCCTGCCTCCCCACTCCCCCTGCCTCCCCACTCTCCCTGCCTCCTCCCCCTCCCTCCCCACTTCCTGCCTCCCCCTCCCCTCTGCCTCTGTGGCAGATGCTGACCACCAGACACATTTCAAAGTGAGTAAGTTTCCAGTCTGCAGGAGCTGATCAATACCTGACAGGCTGACACAGCCATGAGGGGGGGAGAGCAAGTTTTCCAGGCCATAAACAGCAAGCCTGGCTACATACACTACTGCTGGACACAAACACAGGCAAAGAAAGAGAGAGAGTGTGTGTGTGGGGGGGGGGTGGGGGGATGGGTGGCTAGGGAAAGAGAGACAAAGAGAAGGGGAGGGCTGAGAGAGAGGGGAGAGGAGAGACAGGGAGAGAGGGGGGGAAGAGATAGGGAGAGAAAAGGGGGGAGAGAGAAAGGGGAGAGAGAGAGAGAGAGAGAGAGAGAAGAGAGAGAGAGAGAGAGAGAGAGAGAGAGAGAGAGAGAGACAGACAGACAGACAGACAGACAGACAGACAGACAGACAGACAGACAGACAGACAGACAGACAGACAGACAAACAGACAGAGACAAAGAGGGAGAGAGGGGGAAGGAGAGAGAGAGAGAGAGCGCGCGCGAGGGAAAAAGAAGGGGAGAAAGGGAGGGGTGAGAGAGAGAGAGAGAGAGAGAGAGAGAGAGAGAGAGAGAGAGAGAGAGAGAGAGAGAGAGAGAGAGAGAGAGAGAGAGAGAGAGCGAGACAGAGACAGACAGAGACAGACAGACAGACAGACAGACAGACATACAGACAGGCACAGAGAGACAGAGCTGGTCTGAACTTTTTCAGATACTTCAAATAATTGGCTGCCCTCGGAAACATCGCAGCATAATGAAACCTTTTCACATCGAAGCCAAGGATGGAATCCAGTTTGACGGCGATTATTTTCTATCTTTTCAGAGCCCTCAGTAGCAGCACCAAACAAGGGCTGAGTGCTAGCTCCTGCCCTGTCCGGCATCTTATTTGCTGTGGCATTGAAGCAAGTTCTTTGGCCACACAACAAAAAAGCGTCCACTTTACACAACATACTAGAAAAGCCTTTGCAATATCTCTGGATTGAAATGAGCGGCGAATCTCAAGAGAGGTCATGATCAGCCGCGTGTTATTTAGTGATGGTGCAGCAATTGCAGTCTTTTCAGAGCAGGAATTAAAAAAGAACACTTATGAATGGTGTTTTTTTTAAATGCATGCGCTGTTTTGGGGGATTCATCATTGAGGGTAGGGGATAGCTCAGTGGTGAGAGCACTGGCTTTCCCCAAAGCTAAGGTTAAGGCATCGAGTGTGGTTACCAAATGGGTGGGTGACCGTTTGCGCCCCTTGGCTTCAGTACAGTCTCCCCCCTCCCCGGTTCACCCAGCTGTAAATGGGCACCTACCCTTTTTAGGGTCAGGGAAGGTAAAGCAGTGAGGGAGAGGAGATGGGTCCCGCCCTCAATATGCTGGTCCCTAGAGAAGCTGAGGTCTCTGATGCCTCGCTCCTCTACGACCACATAGGTTATGGGACACCTTTACCTTTTTTACCATCAGCATCAAGAAAAACAAAAAATATACTAATGCAGGGGACCTCAGTTTCTGCTTGAAATTTTCTTCTTCGTCTTCGTTAAACGCTTAACCAGCAACTATTGAATTTTGTTGTCTGTCATATGATCAAAAATGCGTTGCGTTGCCGTTAAGAGCCTGACAAGTCAGGCCTTGCGCATCCAACTTCAGCATGACTTGAAATCAAAGTGAATTATCAAATCTTGAATGTGGTAGGTGAGATTGTATATCTGGGGTCCCACAGTTTTTAATAACATCTCCATGGATAGAGAATTATACACACAAACTGACATAAAACCACAACTTTGCGTATCACTGTCTTACAAAGTTCAGAAGAAAGACCAGCCTATAATTAAAACAAAAATTGGTAGCATGAAGCATCTGCATTTTAAGCCACATGATTCAGGACTGTTAAACGTAATTTCTTTATGCCAATTTTATAAAGGATGAAAAGAAAAGAAGTAAAGAAATCCTTTCCCATACAAAGATTTTTTCCATCAAACTAATGGCATCAAATGGGATGATATAAGAAAAACCACACCATCTCTTGAGCACGTAAGAGACTATAAATCGAGATCCCGTGTGCGAACACACGCAGAACATCTTGCGCACACGTCAAATGCTGTTCCGCTTTTCGAAAGAGTAGGCCATTGTGTGCTGCTTGGAACAGATGACAAAATTGACAAAACTGCATACATGGGAACTGGATGGAAAAAAAAAACACGTGTGCTTATTCCATTATCCTCGATATAAGAAAATAGGTCACATGAATAAATAAAAAAGATATAAAAAATAAAGCAAGAAAGACAGAAATGAATGAATAAAAAAATAGATAGATAAATAAATAGTAATAGCATGCAGCCACGTTCTTCTCTCCAAAGGGAGACTACCATAATTATCTAGGTCATAGACGACTTTGTCAGATAAAAAACCTGGATCGAAAATGACAAAACAACAAAAAGGAAAAACCCAAACTCTCAGCGATCTGCTTTATTTGGGAACTGGCCAATGAAAATTAGCACCACAAGTCGTGCTCATCTACGTTTGAAAAGATGTGTGTGCAAAAAAGAACATGAGCGGGTATTGACGTTAGCTATTGGGAAAGAAAGGCAACAGACCGTGGGGCTTTTGGAAATAACATCTATAGAGGGTGAAGCAACACATTCAGAGAACAGAAAGCAAGGAGGTGAAGAGAAGAAAGAAAGAAAGAAAGAAAGAAAGAAAGGGAAAAGGAAGTAAGAAAGAAAGAACGAAAGAAACAAAGAAAGAAACAAAGAAAGAAAGAGAGAGGGGGGGAGGGAGAGAGAGAGACAGAAAGAAAAAAAGAAAGAAAGAAAAAAAAGAAAGAAAGAAAGAAAGAAAGAAAAGAAAAAAAGAAAGAAAGAAAGGAAGGAAGAAAGAAAGAGAGAGAGAGAGAGAGAGAGAGAGAGAGAGAGAGAGAGA
>CM060338.1:39934696-39936344 GCA_030674155.1 Stramonita haemastoma | reverse complement strand
GAGAGAGAGAGAGAGAGAGAGAGAAGAGAGAGAGAGAGACAGAGAGAGAGAGAGACAGAGAGAGAGAGACAGAGAGAGAGAAGGAGAGGAGAGAGGAGAGAGAGAGAGAGAAACAGACAGACAGACAGACAGATGGACAAGCAAACATACAGACAGACAGAGAAATAGGGAAAATATTCACTCGTTCTAGGCTAGGCTATGCTATGATCTGGATAGAAAAGTCTACATTCAGCCAAAAGATACGAAAAGTTCATTCTTTTTTTCTGTCATATAATTATCTTCATCAATTATCTACATCCACTCCTTCATGATAACTTTTCTTTTTCCTTTTTTTTTTTTTTGGGGGGGACTGACCAGGTCTTGTTTTTTTTTATATAAATTTTTCCTGTTGATCTAGTAGATACTTGAGAACATTGAAAAAAATTCTAACCAGCAGATGATTAAATGTTTAAATTACTGACTAACTGAGTGCCGGTGACTAATTGAAAGACTCACTGACTCACTCTCTTGCTTATATTTGTATTATATCTATTCCTGTAGTTTCGTTTGGTTTAATAAAATTTTATTTTTTAAACAAAATCATACACATACACGCTAACAACAGAGCAACAACAAGCTAAAAACCTATCATGTGTTCAACAGCAATGAAAAAGGCCAGTCTTAACATTTGGCAGAGGCAGTTTCATTTCCTCTCTGTCTCTGTCTCTGTCTGTCTGTCTGTCTGTCTGTCTGTCTGTCTGTCTGTCTGTCTGTCTGTCTGTCTGTCTGTCTCTCTTCTTCTCTCTCTCTCTCTCTCTCTCTCTCTCTCTCTCTCTCTCTCTCTCTCCTCTCTCTCTCTCTCTCTCTCTCTCTCTCTCCCTCCTCCCTCTCTCTCTCTAATCATTTTTTACTCTCTCTCCCCCCCTCTCTCTAATTATTTTTTTTTTTTACTCTCTCTCTTACCTTTTGAACACTTGCTTGTTTGTCAAAGTGTTGGACATGCATTCAGGACGAACTCTCTTCTCCATCAACACTCCTCCAGTTCACCAGTCTCTGATTGCTTCTTCCCCCCAAAAAAAATGCCATCCTTCTGCCAACAACCCCCCTCCCCACCCCAACTCACCCCCTTTTTCTGGTGGTTTACAGTTATTTCATATCTGCCTCCAGAATGTCTGGTCGTCAAAAGAGGAAGGCTACAAAACTTAATTTGCTGTGCGCAAAGGCTTTTCTGGGGACGGAACAGCTCAGTGGTCAGAGCAATTGCTTTCTCCAAGCCAATGTTCAGCTGCATCAAGCGTGGTTACCAGTTGTATGGATAACTGTTCGTGCGCCTAGGCTTTAGTACAGTTCCCCAGTTCACCCAGCTGTAAATGGGTACCTGCGCTCTTTGGGTCAGGGGAGGTAAAGCAGCGAGGGAGAGGAGATGGGCACCGCCCTCAATATGCTGGCCCCTAGAGAAGCTGTGGTCTCTGATGCCTCGCTCCCCTACGACCACAAAGGTTATGGGACACCTTTACCTTTACCTTTACTTCTTTATATAAACCTAAAAAATAGTATGAGATAGTCACTAGTCAATCATTGTTCAGAGCTATTAGTCATCCATTGTTTAGAGCTATTAGTCATCCATTGTTCAGGGTCACTAGTCACTAGGCAACCATTGTTTAAAGCC
>CM060338.1:39920510-39923010 GCA_030674155.1 Stramonita haemastoma | reverse complement strand
GGGGGGGTTCCAATTAAATGTTTCGCAGCATGGGACCGGATAGTTCAGCGGTCAGAGCACTTGCTTTCCCCAGCATCAAGCGTGGTTACCAAATGGATGGGTGACAGTTTGTACACCTTGGATTCAGTACATTCCCCCGTTCACCCAGCTGTAAATGTGTACCTGCCCTACTTAGGGTCAGGGAAGGTAAAGCAGCGAGGGAGAGGAAATGGGCACCGCCCTCAATATGCTGGCCCCTAGAGAAGCTGAGGTCTGTGAGCCTTGCTCCCCTACAACCAAATAGGTTATGGGACACCTTACCCTTTTTTTTAATCAGTGCTGCTTAGTTACACACACAAAGCGATAATACAGATCTTGATATAATTGCCCCTACCTACCCAAAAAACCCAACCACAATAAAACCCCACAAAGACAACAAAATAACTATTCCCATCAGCAGTCAAGCTTTCCCTTTAATCATGTTCTTGATCACTTTGTCACTCTCTTTGTCACAGACAAACATTTCCTTTAACCCAATTCGTACTGCTACCCCACCCCCAATCACCCACCCACCCACCCACCCAATCCCCCACCACCCCTCTTCCTGTAAGAGATGGCCAATGGAATGGGGAAGTAAGGACACAAACAGCCCCAGGCTTGTTAAGCCCTATTGTCTGGCGAGCTTTCAGAGGGCCTGTTAGCTGTAACAGACTGTGGTATTATGGGGCGATGAGCTAAAACCAGACACCTTTTCTAATTGATTTATACCCCGTGGCAAATTGTTAATGTCAATGAGTAAGAGATGTGGATGGGTAAGTAAAAATAGAAGGGATGGGAAGGAAACGGTTGCTATGTCCTTCGTTGCATAGAATCGGCGGCAGTGATGGTAACTTCTGGGATAAAAAGGAAACAGTTGCTGTGTCGTTCATATAATCGGCAGTGATGCTAACTTCAGGTATTCAGGTATGGGAAGGGAACCGTGCTGTGCCGTTCGTTATGTGGAATCGGCAGTGATGTTAACTTCAAGGAAAATGTCTCTTGGAACGGGCACCTCCATGGTGGTTGGAACCCAGGCCGTTAGCTCACGGGCACAACACCTTAACCACTAGGCTATCTCAAATCCCAGTAGTCTCCAAGATTTGACAAGAACTGGAGAACCAGCGACGAATTTCAACTATTTCAAGTGGCACTACTCAGCTTGATTCTAAATCTCCATGAGAAAGGCTGGAGATAACGAGGATAACAGGGAACAGTGCTTTCTTTGCTTGGTGGAGTTACCCTGACCCCGCCCCTTTAGTTTACTTATCTAGCAGGGGACGTGATAGCTCAGTGGTCAGAGCACTTGCTTTCCACCAGCCAAGGTTAAGCAGCATCTAGCGTGGTTACCAAGTGCATGGGTTACTGTTTGCGCGCTGTGGCTTCAAAACAGTCTCCCACTTCACCCAGTTGTAAATAGGTACCTGCCCTCTTTAGAGTCTGGAAAGGTAAAGCAGCCCGGGAGAGGAGATGGGCGCCGCCCTCAATATGCTGGCCCCTAGAGAGCTGAGGTCTCTGATGCGTTGTTCCCCTACGACCACTTAGGTTACGGGACACCTTTACCTTTTTAATGTAGCGGGTAATGCTCTTACATGAAGAGAAAACTTTGTGAGGAAAGGGTTTTTTTGTGTAGTGGGCAATTGTACCTGCAATATCAAAATGTTCCATGCGAAACAACTTATTTACAGGTCTAATGTTGTTTTATTTTCTTGAAAATGCTTTTGTTGGTGATAATGGATGGTTTTGTTTAGCATAAGAGAATGAGAGAGAGGGGGTAAATTAGTCAGATTACTATTCTGTAAAGAGGAGCGAGTCGTTGCTCCTGTTTCTGTTCCTTTACATGAACCTCAGAGAAGCGATGGCTACGCGCCAGATGAGTCATTACAAAGCCTGTACTCATCAACAGTAAGTTGCCCTAAGAGAGAGAGAGAGAGAGAGAGAAGAGAGAGAGAGAGAGAGAGAGAGAGAAGAGAGAGAGAGAGAGAGAGAAAAGAAGAAGACAGACAGACAGACAGACAGACAGGACAGACAGACAGACAGACAGACAGACAGAAAGACAGACAGACAGACAGACAAGACAGAAGAGAGAGAGAAGGTTGAGAGGGAGATAGAGATAGAGAGACAGACAGACAGACAGGGACAAAGACCGAGAGAAAGGAAGAAACTGAGAGAGAGAGAGAGAGACAGAGACAGAGAGACAGAGACAGAGACAGAGACAGGAGGCTAGAGAGAGAGACAGTACTCCACATTCCTCTCTTTCCTCAGCAGGAGTGATGTTGCCAAACATCCCATTGCTAAGTCTTCGGACATGTTAATAGCTGACCTGTTAGGAGACCTCGTCATGGGCTTTACCGCATGATGGTCTCACAGGGTTGTTGAACCCCTCCCTCCCAGTTTTTCCCATCCTTAGGAAACCACTTTGGCCCATGTCCCAATCTTCTTACCTTCCATTGACCCCTAGCCCTGTTTAGCTCTTCTCACCTTT
>CM060338.1:39903010-39908010 GCA_030674155.1 Stramonita haemastoma | reverse complement strand
CAGGGAGCCATTTCGAAAATGTCTACAGTGAACAATGATATAACAGTCTGTTGTCCAATGTGTCTGAACCTGTGTATGTTGTTGTTGCCAGAATCTGTTTGTGCCAAACACAAACGTTAAGCCCTCACTGTGACACACACTCTTTAGGGGTAGCTGGTTATAGGAGTTGTTTGGATGGGGTGATGGAGTGGGTGAGTGTTTCCATTCAGGGTGTGATGAAGTTTGGCAATAATGTTTTGATGGTTGGTGTGACATTCATTAGTAAATCCTTAGGAAAATGAGAAAAGAAGATAAGAATGAACCTGTATGTGTGTGTGTTGTGTGTGTTTTTGAGGGGTGGGGTTCGGTGGTGGGGGGGTTCGGGGGGGGGGATGTATGTGTGTGTGCACGCGCGCGCAAGCATGCGCGTATACTTGAAAAGGCAGGGTACAGCAAAACTAAAAGTAATAAATATCACACATATTTTCTATGCACACAACTCTCTCTCTCTCTCCGTTAACTTGACTCTACCATTTTCTCTGAGACTCCTTTCCCTCAACTGGGATATGATTACACATTTCGACATTCTGTCAATCCAGCCCCGGACCAGGGTTGAAGCCAAATTGGTTTTGTCGATACATGCAGTGACCCCTGTGAAAGCTTGGACCTCAGTCTCTGGGATCTGGTAATTGAGTCTTGGCAGCTGTATCTTGATGTATTGGAACAGATCGGTGATCTAGGAGGTAAACACGCCTGCCTAGAAAGCGAAATGTCCGGGTCAGAGTGAGCTGTGGTTCGAATCCCGTTTGGGCCCGAAACATTTCTCCTCATCCATGAAACCATGAGTGGTAGTCTGGGCGCTAGTCTTTCGGTTGAGACGATAAACCGAGGTCCCGTATGTTAACACATCTTTATTTAGCGCACGTAAAAGAACCCACGACAACAAAGGGGTTGTCCCTGGCAAAATTCTGTAGAAAAAAGCCACTCTGATAGCGAAACAAATACAGTTGCAGACAGGAAAAAGAAGAAAAAAATTGGGTAGGTGCTACGCTTGTGGCGACGAGCTCTCCCCGGGGAGAGCAGCCCGAATTTCAGGCAGAGAAATCTGCTGTGACATAAAGTGGTATAAAATAAAATAAAATGTTTTAGAAAGACCACAATGTGCCTATACTTGTGGCTACTTTGCGTAGTGCAAGCACACTCAGAGCGATATCACAGTAAATGAAGCTGATGTGACTGCCCAATACACTGCATCAGTTGGAAATTAATGCAATGGTGCCTACATTCACCATTACTGGTCTATGTACTGCCTTTTAGTAGATAGGTCATACTTTGCCTGCAGCCGTTGTTACTAAGTAAGTCAGTGCCACCACTATCATTATGATATAAGACTACATTTAAACTAATGGATCCCGTAGTTTGACCCAGACAGTAGATGTATGCGAATGGCGACAAATATTTTGTTGGAAAAGTTCTCCAAAATACGTGGTGCATTACCATTATAGTCTTCTATGTATCATCAAAGAGAGAGAGAGAGAGAGAGAGAGAGAGAGAGAGAGAGAGAGAGAGAGAGAGAGAGAGAGAGAGAGAGAGAGAGAGAGAGAGAGGGAGAGAGGGGAGAGACAGACAGACAGACAGACAGACAGACAGACAGACAGACAGACAGACAGACAGACAGACAGACACAGACAGACGGACACAGAATTCATCATTTGTACACCCCCAAAATAACAATGTTTCACAACCTCTTGTAGCTGGTGACCAAAATTTTTTTTTACCATTGTTTGGGTTCCCTATAGCTCTGTGGGTGTGATCCGCTGACAGAGGACTGAATAATTCACTCAGGGCTGTCTCCCCAGACCAGGCACAAACTTTCCTTTCTGTTGGGATGGGGTGGAAAGATCCGGGGAGGGGAGAGAGAGAGAGAGAGGGGAGAGGAGAGAGGAGAGAGAGAGAGAGAGAAGACAGACAGACAGACAGACAGACAGACAGACAGACAGACAGACAGACAGACAGACAGACAGACGAGACAGACAGACAGAGAGACAGAAGACAGAGAGAGACAGACAGACAGACAGACAGGACAGAAGAGACAGAAGAGACAGACAGACAGACAAGACAGGACAGACAGAAGGACAGAGAGAGTTATCCTTTTCACGAATTGGGAAACAGAAGATGGAAGGTGAATGCATATGACATGTTCCTCACCTAAAGTCACCTTCTTCCCCGTTTCTTTCCTTCTTGTCCAACCCCCACCCACCCACACACACACACACACACACATCTCCCTTTTGTTTACATAGACTGTCTTTTGAATGCCGATGAGTCTGGCAACATAAGCCCATGGACCTTTTGTCTGACTTTTCCCAGCTGAAAGAGAAGGAAGGAAGAAAGAAAGACAGGGGAGAGAGGGAGGGAGGGAGGAGAGCGCAAGCAGAGTTGTGTGGGTGGCCAGACTATCAGCACTTAAGTAAATCAGATCTTTGAATCTTGTGGCTGAAAAAAAACAACGAAGAATGAAAATGTTGTTGGTAATGATTACAGTAATGATACAGAAAGGTTGTTTTTTTTTACAAACTGATAATGATAATGATGGTGAGGAGAAGGAAAAAGGAGGAGGAGGGTGGTGACGATGATAATGGTATGACAAGATTGCATAAGAAAAAGTACATGTATACATGCACGCACGCATACACTCACGCACGCACGCACACACGCACGCACGCAGGCATACACGCGTGCACACAAAACACACACACATACACACACATCATGTTAACTACTGTGGAGTACCATAGCCAAGTTGAAACCTGGTGGAGTCTCTCTTCAAAAAGCATTGTGCATGCTGGGCATGGCTGCTTCATTCACTGCCTAGAGCTATTCACTGCACAGAGCAAGCTATCCATTGCCCAAAGCTGGCCTACTTTTTTTTTTAGAATGGTGGACAGGGTCGTCTTCATCACCAAAGGCTCAGACAGCAGGTATTATTGTTCATCCGACTTTGGCAGGGGAGAGAACTGTTATCTTTTAAGTCTTCCTGGGGACAAACAGCAGAAGAATGAAACAGGAAGGCAAAAAATAGGCAAGAAGGAGGTAACAGGGGAATCAAAGAAAGCAAAAAGAGAGGAATAAAAAAAAAAAGAGGAAAATCTTAGCACAGAATTTCCAGAAGGTAGGAGAATGATATCTGTAGAGACAGGTCCCACCCCCAAGGGCTACGAAAAGGTAGGTCTTAATGTGTGTCCAAAATATTCTGCATGTCTCCCCTTACATCCTTGGTTTACAATATCATTTAAAGAACTTTTGTGAATGTGGAACCAGTCTTGGTACATTGGTTATATGTCTTGTAGAAAACCTCTCTTGAATGAGCATCATTGGGGGGGGGGGGGCAGATGAGGAAGGGTGAAGGATAGCGTAGTGGTTTGAGCGTTGTCCTCATGATCCGACAGGCAGGACTTGAACCGCCACTGTGGTGCCCATACGAGGGAATTTTCCCCCTTGAATTAACACCAGTACCTATTCCCTCAAAAGTTCTTCATATGAGGTTATAAGCTGATGTCCCGTGTGCAAACGCTAGCAAGAACATCTATCCTAAACTTAAAAACTTGCTCCGCCTTTCAGAAGAATAGACCATGTCATGCCAGTAGGGAGATATTGACTTCTTTTTTTTTAACCAAGCACACAGGTGTCGTATTTTAGTCCCCACCCACATAGTCGGAATGCAGCTACCTTAATGATAAGTAAAAACAGTCACTTAGGCAAAACTTCATTATTGGGGAGCCTTGGAGTTCTAAGTTGAGGAACGAATAAAGAAGAAAGCAAAAGCTAAAAAATATAAATAAAGAATGATTATTAATTCAGACCTGCACTTAAGGCTGTCTATTATCAGATGGCAATTTCATTGCACTAACCCCTAAGCTTTGCCATGCCACAATGAAAACAAACACACCAACTAATAAACACACACTATACATCACAAAACCAGTATCCCCAGAGAAAAAAAAATGTTCACTTTCCCCCCTCCACCACCCAAGCAATCCTTACCAGCCTGCCCACATTTTTTTTTAACAATCAAGGTAGAAACATGACCGATTGGTCCATGAACATGAAAGAGCTTTCTCCAATAGCGCAGCTTAAGAAGTATGATAGGGAAATGAAACAGGCCACTAGGGGGTAAAGGCTTTCAGAATGGAAGGGGAAATGACCAGGACGTAGAAGGGAGGAAACAATCAATCAGACAGATTGCAGGTTCGGGGCTGTCCAAGACCGATAGTTCATGTTCAGGCATGTTTACTGCAAGTCTCCGTGCAAGAAAGCCAAACCATTGACAGGAGTTTGGAACATAAGAGGGAAATAGCTTGCTGCTTTTTATAGCATCAACCTCATAGCCTGACGTAACAGGGCATGAGTTTAAGTGATGCTGAGCATAATATTATAGTTATCATATATTTTTGTTGATGGACAGACGCAGTTACTGGATAGATAGAACGTTTAACTTCCATAGGGGCTGGGATAGATCAGTGGTCAGAGCATGCACTCGCTTTCCCCAAGTTAAAGTTCCGATCCAAACCAATCAATTATTTATAGCCCGCCAACCACACAGGCCATATCGAGGCTGTTACCTCGTCAAACTTAAAACGCATATTTAAACTGTGCCTTTATATACAGATTAAAATTTCAAAGTTAAGCAGCATCAAGCATGGTTATCAGTTGGATGGGTGTGGTTTGCGTGCCTTGGCTTGAGTACAGACCCCCCAGTTCACCCAGCTGTAAATGGGTACCTGCCCTCTTTAGAGTAAGGAAAGGTTAAGCAGCGAGGGAGAGGAGATGGGCGCTGCCCTCAGTATGTTGGCACCTAGAGAAGATGAGGTCTCTGATACATCACTCTTCTATGACCTCATAGGTTATGGGACACCTTTACCTTTTTACTTTTACCTGTCGGTCCAGAAATCGTGGGTTCAAATCTAGGCGGCAGTTTCTGACTGACAAAGGGTGAGATTTTCCGTTGTTTTTATTTTTTA
>CM060338.1:39890510-39893010 GCA_030674155.1 Stramonita haemastoma | reverse complement strand
AATATTTCTGTTAGGGGCAAAAGGAAAGATTTCTGTCAGGGACAAAAGGAAAGATTTCTGTTGAGAACAAAAGGAAAGATTTCTGTTAGGGACAAAAGGAAAGATTTCTGTTAGGGACACAAGGAAAGAGACAAACTGTAGAAGATGGGATAAAGAATGACAGGCAGAGGAGGAAGACAGAGGAGAGGGAAAAAACAGAGAGAGAGAGAGAGAGAGAGACAGAGAAGAGAACAGAGACAGACAGGACAGACGACAGACAGCAACAGACAGACAAATAGACAGACAGATAAACTGAGAGGCAGAGAGAGAGAGACAGAGAATGAGAGACAGACAGACAGAGAGGCAGAGACAGACAGACAGACAGACAGACAGAGAGGCAGAGAGAGAGAATGAGAGAGAGACAGACATACAATCAGACATACAGAAAGACAGACAGACAGACAGAGAAGCAGAGGGAGACAGAGGAATGAGAGAGAGACAGAGAATGAGAGAGACAGAGACAAAGAAAAAAACTGCCCACAGATTTTACATCAGATCTCTACATACAACATCTGGGCAAGTTAACAAGGACAGATTGACAGACGGACAGACAGAAAAACAGACAGACAAAAAACAAACAGCCAGACCTTTCTGAATACGAAACCAACACTACAGGGACAACATGTAACCTTTCCCTAAAATAGCATGGTGGAATAAAACAGAAAAAAATATATTTTAAAATCCCTAAAGCCAGAAACAACCCCGCCCCCCCCCCCCCCCCCCCCACAAAAAAAAAAAGGAATCACAACATGAGAAGGAAAACACGTCACTGTAACCTTTCCAGTGAAAGCTAAAGTCACTGATGTTGCTGCGTGCTGATTGGTCAGTTGATTTTTTTGTTTTTGTTTTTTTTTGTTTTTGTTTTTTTGTCCACCACTACCATTGAGTTAGCTGATCTAGGCTGTTGTTGTCCCCCCTGACTCCAAAGATTTCTGTTTTGGGAACAGAGGGAAGGAAGGAAGGAAGGAAATGATGGATGGGCAAAGTTTGAATCAAAGTTTGGGGCAAGAGGATGGAGAGAGAGAGGGCAGAGAGAGAGAGGCAGAGAGAGGAGTAGAGTGAGAAGAGAGAGAGGAGAGAGAGAGAGAGGAGAGAGAGAGAGAGAGAGAGAGAAGAGAGAGAGAGAGAGAGAGAGAGAGAGAGAGAGAGAGAAGAGAGAGAAGAGAGTGAGAAAGAGAGAGAGAGAGAGAGAGAGAGAGAGAGAGAGAGAAAGCAGAGACAGAGACAGACAGACAGACAGACAGACAGACAGACAGAGAGAGGCAGAGAGAGAGAATGAGACAGACAGACAGACAGACAAACAGAAAAGGCCGAGAGAGACAGAGAATGAGAGAGACAGAAATGAGAGAGACAGAAACAAAGAAGAAAACTGCCCACAGATTTTACATCAGATCTCTACAACAACATCTGGGCAAGTTAACAAGGACAGACAGACAGACGGACAGACAGAAAAACAGACAGACAGAAAAACAGACAGAAAAACTTTCTGAATACGAAACCAACACTACAGGGACAACATGTAACCTTTCCCTAAAATAGCATGGTGGAATAAAACAGAAAAAAATATTATCAAAATCCCTAAAGCCAGAAACAACCCCCCCCCCCCCCCCCCCTAAAAAAAAAGGAATCACAACATGAGAAGGAAAACACGTCACTGTAACCTTTCCAGTGAAAGCTATGTCACTGATGTTGCTGCGTGCTGATTGGTCAGTTGATTTTTTGTTTTGTTTTTTGTTGTTTTTTGTCCACCATACCAGTGAGTTAGCTGAGCTAGGCTGTTGTTGTCTCCAAAGATTCTGTTTTGGAACAAGGAAGGAAGGAAGGAAGGAAATGATGGATGTAGTCTGAATCTAAAAGTTGGAGTAGGCAGAGAAGGAGGAGGAGAGAGAGAGAGAGAGAGGAGATGAGAAGAGTGGAGGAGAGGAGAGGAGAGAGAGAGAGGAGAGAGAGAGAGAGAGAGGAGAGAGAGAGAGAGAGAGAGAGAGAGAGAGAGAGAGAGGAGAGAGAGAGAGAGAGAGAGAAGAAGAAAGAAAGAAAGAGAAGAAAGAAAGAAGAAGAAAAGAAGAAGAAGAAGAAAGAAGAAGAAGAAGAAGAAGAAGAAGAAGAAGAAGAAGAAGAAGAAGAAGAAGAAGAAGAAGAAGAAGAAGAAGAAGAAGAAGAGAAAAAGAAGAAGAAGAAATACATAGAGACGGACAGTCCTCCGGACTCCAAAGATTTCTTGTTTTGGAAACAAAAGGAAGGAAGGAAGAAAACGATGGGTATAAGTCTGAATCAAAAGATTAAAACAGGCGGAGAGAGAGAGGGAGAGGGGGAGTAGAGACAGAGACAGAGAGCTCTGAACTCTGAAATGGCTTAATGTACATCATCCCTAGGCCACATTACACATTTGGGGGCGGGCAGAGATGGAAGTAAGCAAAAGAATGAAATAGAGAGAAAGAGAAAATGAAAGGTGATAATGGGT
>CM060338.1:39875510-39883010 GCA_030674155.1 Stramonita haemastoma | reverse complement strand
TCGTGTGCCGGTCGGAACAGATGACAATATTTACAAAACTGCATACACACGGGGACCGGATGAAAAAAAAGCACATGATTGCTTATTCTATCCTCGATATAAAAGAATAAATAAATAAATAAATAAACAGAGACAGAGATAGAGACAGAAAACAAAAAGAAATGGAGGATTGGTTTCATGAAAAACAGGCCTTCAACCTTTCCTGTTAGCCAGTGACATCACTGACTCCCCCCTCCCCCTCCCCTGCCCCTCCCCCTCCCTTCCCCCTGCCCTCCCCTCCCCCTCCCTCCCCTCCCCCAACTACCTGTAGACTGCTTGTGTCTTCATTTTTCTCCTGCTTATAGTCAACACAAAGTCTGGTAGTTCTGTTGTTGTCCGTGGTGTGTTGTGTTGTTTGTAGTGTTGTGTGTGTGTTGTGTGTGTGTGTGTGTGTGTTGTGTAGTGTTGTGTGTGTTTTGGTTGTGTGTGTGTGTGTTTTGTAGATGTCTTGTGTTTATGTTTGTGTAAGTTGTCTTTTTTCAGCATCATCCTCTTTATATCAGTAAGAAAACTTGTCATTTGTTACCCGGTCCACGATGTGTATGCATTTTGCAAGATCTTGTTTTGTGTTCGCTCATGCATCGTGGCTTCTGTGGAGGTGTGTTAATGTGTGTGTGAGTGTTTGGGTTGCGTGTAGCTTGTGTGTGTGTGTGTGTGTGTGGTGTGTTGGTGTGTTTGTGTGCTGTGTGTGTTGTGTGTGTGTGTGTTGGTGTGTGTGTGTGTGTGTTGTGTGTCTGTGGGGTGTGTGTTTGTGTGTGTTGTGTCGTGTTGTGTGTATGTTGTGTGTGTGTGTGTTGAGTGTGTTGTGTGTGTGTGTGGTTTGTGGTGTCGTTGTGTGTGTGTGTGTGAGTGTGTGTTGAATGTGTGTGTGTGAGTGGTGCGTGCAGCTGACGTGTGTGTGTGTGTGAATGAATGTGTGAGTGAGTGTGTGTGTGTGGTTGTGTGGGTGTGTGTGTGTGTGTGAATGAGTGAGTGTATGTGAATGTGTGTGTGTTTGCGTGTTGTGTCACGTCGTGTGGAGAGTGTTTTGTGATTTTGTGTGTGTGGTTTGTGTGTGTTTGTGTGTGTGTGTTTGTGTGTGTGTGTGTGTGTGTGTGTGTGTGTGTGTGTGTTGTGTGTGTGGGGCAAGTGTGTTGTGGGGGAAAGGAGACAAACATACACAGATAGACAGGCAGACAGACACAGAGACAAAAATCAGAGAGAGAGAGAGAGACAGAGAGAGAGACAGAGAGAGAGAGAGAGAGGAGAGAGAGAGAGAGAGAGAGAGAGAGAGAGAGAGGAGAGAGAGGAGGAGAGAGAGAGAGAGAGAGAGAGAGAGAGACTTTCAATTCAAGACAGCACAGCTGGAAAACAAAACACACACGCACACGCACGCACGCATGCACACACACACACACACACACACACACAACACACACACACACACACACACACACACACACAACACACACACACACACACACACACACACACACACACACACACACACAACAAGACACCACTGATACAGTGTCTATAGACCACTTGGTCACTGATCTTTTACGTAAGATAGGGAGTCTTGGTATTTGTTGTGTAGTGTGTGATGTGTGTTTTTGTAGTGTGGTTGTAGTTGTGTGTGTTGTGAGTGTGTAAGGTGAGTGATGTGTGTGTGTGTTGTGTGTGTGTGTGTGTGGTGGTGTGTGTGTGTGTGTTTGTGTGGTGTGTGTGTGTGTTTGTGTGTGTGTGTTGTGTGGTGTGTGTGTGCGTAGTGTGTTGTGTGTGTTGTGTGTGTGTGTGTGTGTCGTGCGTGTATGTGTGTGTGTGTGTGTGTTTGTGGTGTGTGTGTGTTGTGTGTGTGTAGTGTGTGCATTGTGCCTGATGTGTGTGTGTGGTGTGTGTGTGTGTGTGTGTGTGTGTGTGTGTGTGTGTGTGTGTGTGTGTGTGTGTGTGTGTGTGTGTGTGTGTGTGTGTGTGTGTGTGTGTGTGTGTGTGTGTGTGTGTGTGTGTGTGTGTGTGTGTGTGTGTGTGTGGTGTGGGGGGGGGGGGTTGCAGTGAGCGCACGCATGCATGTACGCATGCGTGTCTGTGTGTGTGTGTGTGCATGAGTGTGTATGCTCGGTGTGCGTGTGTGTATGTGTGTCTGTGTGTGCATGTCTCGATGTGTGCGTGCTTTGTGTGTATGTGTGTGCGTGCGAGCGCTCGTACCTATGTGCATAAGAGGGAGATGGAGAAGAAAATGAGGAGGAGGAGGCGGAGGAGGAAGGAGAAGAAGAGAAGCAGAGACTCCAGATATACAGACAGAACAGAGGAAGACAGAGTCACGGCATGCAGACAGACAGACAGACAGACAGACAGACAGACAGACAGACAGACAGAGACGATAGATAGGCTGACAAACCAACCCAACAGACAAAACTGATCAAAATGCGAAGACAGACAAGCAGACAGACAGTCATGGAAACAAACAGATAGACAGACAGACAGACAGACAGACAGACAGACAGACAGGCAGGCAGACAAAGAAACCAACCCAGCAGACAAGACTGATAAAAAATTCTAAGGCAGACAAGCAGACAGACAGTCAGAGAAACAGGCAGACAGGCAGGAAACAGACAGACAGACAGACAGACAAACAGACAGACACGGGAAAAAGAAAGTACATGATTATTTTTTCTCTAAGCAACATCGGTGGAAGCCAAAACAGTGATACAAACCAGCTTGTGTTTCCAGAGCCGATTCTTAAATCAGATATCATTCAGGTGTTGGTAGCAGGAACAGTGATGGCCAGTTTTTTGGAAGAAAGAAAGGTGTGTGTGTGTGTGTGTGTGTGTGTGTGTGTGTGTGTGTGTGTGTGTGTGTGTGTGTGTGTGTTGTGTGTGTGTGTGTGTGTGTGTGTGTGTGTGTGTGGTGTGTGTGTGGTGGTGTGTGTGTGGTGTGGGTGTTGTGTGTGTGTGGTGTGTGTGTGTGGTGTGTTGTGTGTGGGTGTAGGTGTGTGTGTGTGTGTGTGTGTGTGTGTGTGTGTGTGTGTGTGTGTGTGTGTGTGTGTGTGTTGTGTGGTGTGTGTGTTGTGTGTGTGTGTGTGGTGTGTGTGTGTGTGGTGTGGGTGTGTTGTGTGGTGTGTGTGTGTTTGTGTGTGAGTGTGTGTGTGTTGTGTGTGTGTGTGTGTGTGTGTGTTGTGTTGTGTTGTGTGTGTTGTTAGTTTTTGTGGAAAGGGGTATGTTAGTTGTGTATGTGTGTGTATGTTGGAGTTGCTTTGTGCGTGTGAGTGTGTGTATGTATGTATGTATGTAATGTATGTATGTATGTATGTATGTATGTATGTATGTATGTATGTATGTATGTATGTATGTATGTATGTATGTATGTATGTATGTATGTGTATGTATGTATGTATGTATGTATGTGTATGAATGTCTGTGTCTATATTTGTGTGTGCGTTTGTGTGTGTATTAGTGTGTGCGTGCAGATACACACTTACACCACACGTCTGCAGGAAAGCATGTACGATACACCCTGTTTTCTCAGCTGGCTAGTTTGCCATCATTATCAGAATCTGACTCATCATTATCAGGATAATAATCATGGCTTTCAGTTCAGTCCAACACAAGCCACGAACAGTAGGGCGATTATACATGTGTAATAATGATGATGTGGCCACATTCATGTCCCAGCTCGCTCCCCAGTCACAGGTCGAATCTTTCCATCAACACGTTGCAACAGATTCATCAGAGTACTGCATGCACCCAATACACACACAGGCCAGTTCACTGTGTGTGTGTGCGTGCGTGTGGTGTGGTGTGTGTGTGTGTGTGTGTGTGTGTGTGTGTGTGTGTGTGTGTGTGTGTGTGTGTGTGTGTGTGTGTGTGTTGTGTGTTTGTTCTGTCTGTCTGTCTGTCTTTGTGTGTCTGTGAGTTATTGTGTGTGTCTGTGTCTGTGTGTCTGTTTTTCTCTCTGTGTGTGTGTGTGTGTGTGTGTGTGTGTGTGTGTGTGTGTGTGTGTGTGTGTGTGTGTGTGGAGAGAGAGAGAGAGTGTGTGTGTGTGTGTGTGTGCGCGCGCGCGCGCGCGCGCGCGGTGTGTGTGGTTGTGTGTGTGTGTGTGTGTGTGTGTGTGTGTGTGTGTGTGTGTTGAGCACCAAATAAACTTGATATAGCTATGTTCGGGCCCATCCCATTCCTTTCCAAGGATACCCAGTTCATGCTGGGCTTGTTTGGTTTGTTCATACCTTACAATTTGCTATACAGCTGAACTTACTATTCGGCGAAAAGTGGATAGATAGATAGATCAATGCGTTATCACTGTTGGCACAAGATTGTATTCGTGTGTTTGCACCCCAAAACTCTAAGGTAGAATCTAATATAAAAGTAAGGGGAGGCGGGGTTTGTTTGGTTGGGGTTTGTTGTTGTTGCTTTGTTGTTTCTTAGCAGGGAGAGAATCCAGCAAACCAGTGGTCCCTATGAAAATCTTCTATCAATCGTAAAGAAGCGTAAACTTAAATGGTACGGGCATGTACAAGGTCAAAAGGACTTGCAAAAACAATGCTGCAAGGCACTGTCCAAAGAGGAAGAAAAAGAGGCAGACCAAAGAAGAGATGAGAGGACAACATCAGCGAATGGACAGGCCTAGAGCTCAACAAAATTTTGAGAAAGGCAGAACAGAGAGAGGAATGGAGGGAACTGGTTGTCAAGTCTTCATGGGTGCCCCCACGGTCGCCAGATAGATAGATAGATAGATAGATAGATAGATAGATAGATAGATAGATAGATAGATAGATAGATAGATAGATAGATAGATAGATAGATAGATAGATAGATAGATAGATAGATAAGATAGATAGATAGATAGACGGACGGACGGACGGACGGACGGACGGACGGACGGACGGACGGACGGACGGACGGACGGACAGACAGACAGACAGACAGACAGACAGACAGACAGACAGACAGACAGACGCAGACAGACAGAAGATAGATAGATAGATAGATAGATAGATAGATAGATAGATAGATAGATAGATAGATAGAGATAGATAGATAGATAGATAGATAGATAGATTTACTGGAACGGACATCTCCATGGTGATCAAACCCATACCCTGACTGACAGCTAGTGTCACTGTTGAACGCTCTAACCACGAGGCTACCACAGTTACAAATTAGATTCCCAAACCTGCATCACATCAGTTAGCCAATGGATAGGCATGGGGGAGAAAATGCACACTTATTGTTTCCGTTCCTCCACTGGAACATAGTGATCAGAGCACTTGCTTTCCCTAAACTAAGGTTAAGCAGCATAGCGTAGTTACCAACTGGATGGCTGACCGTTTGCGCGCTTTGCATGTGTGAGTGTGTGTGTGTGTGTGTGTGTGTGTGTGGTGCGTGGTGCGTGTGTGGTGCGTGCGTGCGTGCTGAACGTGTGTGTTGTGTATGTATGTTGTTGATGTATGTATGTATTGTATGTATGTATGTATGTATGTATGTATGTATGCGCGCGTGCTTGCATGCATGTGTGTGTGCGCACGTGCATCCGCGCGCGTGCTTGTATGCGTGTGTGTGCTAGTGAGACAGAATCCTCAAGATGGAGCATGCAGAAGAGGATTTGGAGTCATGCAAGGGTCCAATACGATCGGCTTTATGTCAGATAGGGAGCATCGGCTTGTTTTGCAACGACGAAAATGACAACACAGATTAGTCCGGCTCTCCTTTTGCATTAGGGAACCCTTTTCTTTGGGTCAATAACCTGGCGTGGCGCTCGCTTTCCCCAAGCAAAGGTTAAGCAGCATCGAGCGTGGTTACCAACTGGATGGGTGACCGTTTGCCCGCCTTCAGTACAGTCACGCAGTTCACCCAGCTGTAAATGGGTACCTGCCCTCTTTAGGGTCAGGGAAGGTAAAAGCAGCGAGGGAGAGGAGATGGGCGCCACCGCCCTCAATATGCTAGCCCCTAGAGAAGCTGAGGTCTGTGATGCCTCGCTCCTCTACGACCACATAGGTTATGGGACACCTTTACCTTTTTTACCAATAACCTGGCATGGTGTGGGGATGGTCTTCGTGTAGCATAAGTGATGAGTTTGACCCTGAAGATTACTTGGATCGTTTTTAGTGTCTTCTGCTGAAAGCATTGCTGGCTTCATAAGGGCATTATTTGGCAGGTAGGTGTGTGTGTGTGTGTGTGTGTGTGTGTGTGTGTGTGTGTGTGTGTGTGTGTGTGTGTGTGTGTGTGTGTGTGTGTGTGTGTGTGTGTGTGCGGGGATGGGTGTGTGTGTGTGTGTGTGTGTGTGTGTGTGTGTGTGTGTGTGTGTGTGTGTGTGTGTGTGTGTGGTGTGTGTGTGTTGTGTTTATGTGACTCTGTGTATGTGTGTGTTGTGTGTTTATGGGTGTGTGTATTGTGTGTGTCTGTGTGTCTGTGTATCTGTGTGTGCTTTTTCTGATCCGTGCTCATGACATGCAGACAACATGATTCCTGACTCCGCCTGTTAATTAAGAGCATTGCACAGATCACAGGGGGGTAGTTTTGAAGGTGATCCAATCAACTGCATTCTGTTTCACAGAGAGAGAGATTTGATTTGATTTGATTTGATTTGATTTGATTTATTCTTTTATATCGAGGATAATGGAATAAGCACTCTTGTGCTCTTTTACATCCAGTCCCCGTGTGTATGTAGTTTTGTAAATGTTATCTGTTCCCACCGGCACACGATGGCCTTCTCTTACTCATCCGCGAGAGAGACAGAGACAGAGAGAGAGACAGACAGACAGACAGACAGACAGACAGACAGACAGACAGACAGACAGACAAACAGAGACAGAGAGAGACAGAGAGATTGTTTTGCAGAAGTTTTGGCTGAGGTGCATTCATGTGAGAAATAACAACTGATGTATTCTTTTTTTTGTTGTTTACATGGAACTCTCTGTTTCTCTGCTCTGTCTCCTGTCTGTTGCTGTCTGTCTGTCTGTCTGTCTTCTCTCTCTCTCTCTCTCTCTCTCTCTCTCTCTCTCTCTCTCTCTCTCTCTCTCTCTCTCTCTCTCCTCTCTCTCTCTCTCTCTCTCTCTCTTGCATTTATAACCTTAAATGTTGTTTCGCTCCTATTTGATTTTTTAAAATATTTTGTATACAATCTTGCTTTTCTATTTGTTGTTTGCTTTTGGGGTTTTCTTCTCCTTGTAAGGACTGGCCACATTATGAGTTTATAGATAATTGATGATAATTATTTTTTACAGAAGTGAGTGATTTGAAATATTGACTAGTTTGTTTTGATGTAATTTGAAGATGCTCTCTCTCTCTCTCTCTCTCTCTCTCTCTCTCTCTCTCTCTCTCTCTCTCTCTCTCTCTCCTCTCTCTCTCTCTCTCTCTCTCTCTCTCTCTCTCTCTCTCTCTCCTCTCCTCTCTCTCTCTCTCTCTCTCTCTCTCTCTCTCTCTCTCTCTCTCTCTCTCTCTCTCTCTCTCTCTCTCTCTTGCTTCCTTTCCCTTTCCTTTCCCCTCC
>CM060338.1:39858010-39865510 GCA_030674155.1 Stramonita haemastoma | reverse complement strand
ATGTATATATATATATATATATATATATATATATATATATATATATATATTATATATATATATATATATATATATATATATATATATATATATATATATATATATATATTATATTATATATATATATATATAGGTTTATAAGGCAACGTCCTCCTGGGTCACCCCATGCGGGACATTGGCTGTTGATAATAATTATGCTGATGTAATTATGTAATAAAAACATGTAAACATAATATCCTGGATATATATATATATATATATATAATACCACAACGCAGTATCAGACATCAGCACACACCCACCCGTCACAACAACTCTGTTAATTCTACCAATCCCGTTAAGGACAAAACTTGAGTAACCCTTCTCGGGACCACAAAGCCTGAGTGGCTGACACTAACACTACGCCAGATCCAGTAGGCTACCTATACGTAACCCCCGTCTCCGGAGAGGTGTTTGGGTTGTTGACCAGTGGCAGTAGTACAGTGGTTGGTAGTCGTGTGAGGTGACTTGTCCTGCTGGCCTTGTGACACTGAAAGCTGGTGACCGTGACAGAGTGTATGTAAGTGCAGAACAGAACTACTGTTCTTGTGTGTAGTGTCTGTTTGTTGTTTGTTTGTTTTTGTCTTTCTGTCTGTGTCTCTGTGTCTCTGTCTATATTCTGTCTGTCTGTCTGCCTTTCTGTTGTTTTTTTCATACCGAGGATAATGGAATAAGCATTCATAAAATATGCTTTTTACATCCAGTCCCCGTGTGTATGTAGTTTTTTTAAATGTCATCTGTTTCCATCTGCACACGATGGCCTACTCTTACGAAAAGCGGAACAGGATTTAACGTGTGCGCAAGATGTTCTGCGTGCGTTCGCACACGGGGCCTCGGTTTACAGTTTCATCCAAAAGTCTTATGGGGAAGTGGAATCAGCATTGATGTTTGATGTTAATTGAACACGGGTCCTCAAATTGCGAGCGCAATGTTCTGACCACTAAGCTATATCCCCCCCCCCCCCTTTTTTAATACTCTGTCCATCTGTTTTCTGTCTGTCTCTGTCTTTCTGTCTCTGTCTGTCTGTCTGTCTGTCTGTCTGTCTGTCTGTCTGTCTGTCTGTCTGTCTGTCTGTCTGTCTGTCTCTCTCTCTCTCTCTCTCTCTCTCTCTCTCTCTCTCTCTCTTCTCTCTCTCTCTCTCTCTCTCTCTCCTCTCTCTCTCTCTCTCTCTCTCTTTTCTTCATGATATTGTTTTAAAGTAAGAAAGATTTGTAAAAATGATTTTTTTTGGTATGGGTTGCTCTTCTCTGTTGTCTCCTCTATTTTTTCTCCTCTCTATTCTAATCTATTTGATTTACTTAATGATTATCAGTGCATCTGTCTTGACATTAGGGTTTGAGTCAGTTGGAGATTAAGTGTTTGTTGAAAACATATTTATCTCTTTTATGAAATCATTATCAATGTACCCAGTGGGGATTATGTCTTTCTTAAATGTATATACCTATATTTTTTTTAATCATAGGTTGAACTGTTGTTGGTGACTGTGGTGTGTGGGGTAGGGGGCTGCTTTTACCCTTGAACATTTTTAAAATATATATTCCCTAATCAGGGCAAGGGCGGATGGAAAAAGTATGTACATACGTACTCTGTAACCATTGAAAATGAAGTTACTCACTTATTCATTCATTATTCATTCATTCTCTCTCCAGAAAAAATATATACTCTAGAATATCCTATGTATCCACATGATTTCTTTGAGTTTGAAACAAAATGTCTTCTGAAGTCGATGAAAATAATGATCTTGGGATATCTACCGTCAGAATGGTGTTTTAGGGATGTAAATGATGTCATAAATTCAAAACTAGACATGAAAGAATTCTTCGTGTAGCAAGTTATTTTGTGGTTTCTTTAATTAACTCCCTTGAAAGGGCGGTCCTTTATGAATTTTAGTAAGAACAAAGAAGACAACAGCGTTCCTGCTAAGGGAGGCAATTAAAAGCATGTGGCGACAATCCTTTATGAATTTTAGTAGTTTTAAAGAAGGCAACTGCGTTTTTCATGGTCAGGGGAGGGAATTCTAGGCGTCGCGCATTAGCGCAACATGGACCAATGGGCATTAGACAAAATAAGATAAACGAAAGGTAAATTGTATTTTAATATTTTTCCTAGCATGCTTTTAAAAAAAAAGTATTTTATTGTAGATGTTATCTGTTCGGCACAATAGACTATTGCTACCCTCATCCTGATACAAATGAAAAGGGAGTGAGAGAAGGCCTTCTAAGTACGTATCCCGCACACCCTGCATGTAAATCTCTCTGCAGGACAGCAGGTATAAAAATGAGCGCTAACAGCTGTCAGGTACTGTAAATGTTTCCTATTACCCTTTCAAGCTCTTTTTTATTTTTGCTTTTTTACAGAAGGAGAGAGTGTGTACCTGCAGTGACCTGTTCGTTTACTTACCAGAAAAACAGAAAAACCGATAATAAGTAAGTAGTGAATAAACATAACATGTTAGCAACTGAAAACATCATTCCCATTCGACAGCAGTGCACGGCAGGGGCAGGGCCCTTTATTTTTTTAGTTATATTTTATTCATTTCATTCTTTTATATCGAGGATAATGGGATAAGCACACTTGTGCTCTTTTACATCCAGTCACCGTGTGTACGCAGTTTTGTAAATGTCGTCTGTTCCCACCGGCACACGATGGCCTACACTTACGAAAGCGGAACAGGATTTAACGTGTGCGCAAGATGTTCTGTATGCGTTCACACCACGGGGCATCGATTTATAGTCTCATATTTATAGACTTTGGGGGAGAGTGGAGTCAGCACTGATGTTAACTCCAGGAGAAAAATCTCCTCGACCGGGAATCGAACCCGGGTCGTCAAATTGTAAGCGCAATGTTCTGACCACTAGGCTATCCCGTATCCCGTATCTGACCAGTGGCCTAAAAGCGGCTAAATGCTGATCATCTTCTGACGAACCTCAGACCCTGGGGATTCCACATGGCGAGCCTGGGGATGACTGGGGCTGGCAAGATCGGAATAACAGACAAACCTAACATTTTCGCTTTCTGTTTCCATCTCTTATCTGTCCCTGCCTTCAACATCTGAAATCCCCTTCACCCTCTTAATGTGTATAACCATCATAAGTGTGTGTGTGTGTGTGTGTGTGTGTGTGTGTGTGTGTGTGTGTGTGTGTGTGTGTGTGCGTGGTGCGTGCGTGTGTGTGTGTGTGTGTGTGTGTGTGTGTGTGTGTGTGTGTGTGTGTGTGTGTGTGTGTGTGTGTGTGTGTGTGTGTGTGAGTGAGTGCATGCGTGTACGTGTAGCCTACATTCGAATTTGCTAAAACTATTAATTGTTATTGATTGCTTGTGTGTTGTATAGGTCGAATACAAGCGCTTTGGCTTTTTTTTTTTTAGCAAAATATAGCGCTGTATAAATTCCATGTGTTGTTGTTGTTGTTATTATTATTATCATTATTGTTGTTGTTGTTGTTGTTGTTGTTATTATTATCAACCGGAATGAAAGCGGCAAGACAAACACATCACACAAAATGACACTGCCGTCTGATTTTTCAGTCTTCGCAGAGCAAAACAACCGATCCTCGTTAGCATTCATTCATTCGACCCTTATTCATGTGTGGATTATTTATTTATTCTAAATTTCTTTTTTTGTAATATAGAGATGATAAATTCAGCGGAATGGCTGACACACCCTTAGCACCACCACCCAAAAAGAAAAAAAAGTATTTGCCTCAAGGAATCAGCAATAATTAAGGCAAAATGGCATTTTGTGGATTTCTTCTCTTTCTTTCGTTTTTGGCAGTGAACAAAAGATTTTAGAGGTGGGTGGATGCTGCATGGCTAGTTTCGGGAAGCGCTGATATGATGGTGTGTTGGGTTCCATCAGAATGAGATTGATGTCTGTCTTTGAGAACTGTGGGTGAGCCACTTCTGGATGGGAGCTGTCCATTTTACATTTACATTCTACACGACTTCAAGTTAAAGGAGAGACCGCATAGCCTAGTGTTCAGAACATTGCGCTGGCAATTTGACGACCCAGGTTCGATTCCCGTTCGAGTGGATTTTCCCCCTGGAGTTAACATCAGTGCTGACTCCACTCCCCCCAAAGTCTTCCGGATGAGACTATAAACCGAAGCCCCTTGTAAACGCAAGCACAACATCTTGCGCACACGTTAAATCCTGTTCCGCTTTTCGTAAGAGGAGGCCATCGTGTGCCGGTGGGAACAGATGACATTTGCAAAACTGCATACACACGGGGACAGGATGTAAAAGAGCACAAGAGTGCTTATCCCATTATCCTCGATATAAAAGAATAAATAAAATAAAAGACGGGACAGCCCTGTCTTTGAGAATTCTTGTTGAGTCAGCACGAGATGGGAACTGTCCATTTTTCATTTACATTTTACACGACTTTTAAGTCACAGCAGATTTCTCTGCGTGAAATTCGGGATACTCTCCTCACAGAGAGAGAGAGAGAGCACGTCGCCACAAGAGCAGCTCCACCCTTTTTTTTTTTTTCTTTTCCTGTCTGCAAACTGTTTTGTTTCCCTATCAGAGTGGCTTTTTTCTGCAGAATTTTGCTAGGGATAACTCTCTTGTTGCCGAGGGTTCTTTTAAGGTAAAGGTTAAGGTGTCCCATAACCTGTAAGGTCGTAGGGGAGCGAAGCGTCAGAGACCTCAGCTTCTCAAGGGGCCAGGATATTGAGGGCGGCGCCCATCTCCTCTCCCTCGCTGCTTTACCTTCCCTGACCCTAAAGAGGGCAGGTACCCACTTACAGCTGGATGAACTGGGGGGACTGTACTGAAGCCAAGGCACACAAACGGTCACCCATCCAACTGGTAACCGAGCTCGACGCTGCTTACCTGGCTGGGGAAAGCTAGCGCTCTGACCACTAAGCTATCCCGTCCCCTGGGTTCTTTTACGTGCGTTAAATAATTTTGTGTAACACACGGGACCTTGGTTTATCGTCTCATCCGAAAGACTAGCACCAAGATCCCAACTCATGATCTTATGGAGGGGGGGGGGGGGGAGTTTGGGGGGATTCGAACCACCGCACACTTCGACCCGGACTTTTCGCTTTCTAGACAAGTGCGTTACATCTAGACCACCGATCCACCGTTTTAGCAACGACAACGCTGAAAATAGACACCAGTTTGTCAGCCGAGTGGTAAAGACCGTTCAACTTCAATCCTGTGGGTCCATGAAGTCAAGGGTTCAAATCTATGTAGCTGCGTATTGTGGACTCAAAGTGGGGATGTTTACGATCTCCCAAGTCATCTTTAAGTGCAGACCTGCCAGTGCCTTAATTCTCTTTCGTGTTTATGCATATGCAGACATGATAATTATGCGTGTTAAAGACCTTGTAATTCATGTCAGCGTTTGGTGGGTTAAAAAAAAAAAAACACGAACATACCCAGCATAAGTGGGGTGGGGTAGCTAAGTGGTCAGAGCGCTAGGTTTCCCCCAGTCAAGTTAAGCAGCATCGAGCGTGGTTACCTGTTGAATGGGTGACTGTTTGCGCACCTTGGCTTACAGTACAGTCCCCGTAGTTCACCCAGCTGTAAATAGGTACCTGCCCTCTTCAGGGTCAGGAAAGGTAAGGCAGCGAGGGAGAGGAGATGGGCGCTGTCCTCAACATACTGGCCCCTAGAGAAGCTAAGGTCTACGACCCTACGACCGCCTAGGTTATTGGACACCTTTACCTTTTACCTCTTTTACCCAGCATGCAACATGTATGATGAAATGAGCTGCTTTGATGTCGGAATGCGTCGGCCGAGGCAAGCAGGAAGACCTCCTGTCAATGGTGTAGGGCTTGTTTACACTGATCTCATCTGATATGTTGGAAATTAGGTCTGTTTCAGTTGGGGGTGGGGGGTTGTTGTGTCTCTTTTGTTGTTATGGTACGTTACAAAGTTTAGATTCATTCTTTCATGATAAACAATATTATACACGTGCTTTGATAGGCTAAATCAGATGAACGATGTGTGTGGTTTTTGAACAGCTTAGATTGAAAAAATAAGTGATGTGATTCACGGATACGTGATCGGGAATATGAGGATTGTTAAATGATATGGTTTCACAGTATGTAATCTGCTTTCCATAACATGCTCACGTCTGGTGACCTAAGGCCAAATTACATACAGAACTTTAGTTTCTGTCTCTGTCTCTAGTCTGTTCTGTCTGTCTGTCTGTCTGTCTGTCCTGTCTGTCTGTCTGTCGCTCGTCTCTTCTCTGCTCTCTGTCTCTGTCCTCTGCTCTCTCTGTCTCTGTCTCTGCCTTCTCTCTCCTTAAAGCATTTGCCTTGCCTTGCCTTGCCTTGCCTTGCCTCCTCTCTCTCTCTCTCTCTCTCTCCTCTCTCTCTCTCTCTCTCTCTCTCTCTCTCTCTCTCTCTCTCTCTCTCTCATCTCTCTCTCTCTTCTCTCTCTCTCTCTCTCTCTCTCTCTCTCTCTCTCTCTCTCTCCTCTATATATACATACATACATATACATACATACATACATACATACATACATACATACATACATACATACATACATACATACATACATATATGTATATATGTTTGTTATAATATATGATATATAATGTATATATATATAATTATATAGAAGCTTTTTCCATATCAGTTTTTAATGTTAGCCAACAACAAAAAGGTACCCAGGCCTATCTTGACATGTTGTTATGCTTTAACATGCTGTGTAGGGACCGTCTTTGACCACGCCAATCCTCCATGTCAACTTCAAGTGCACTCCTGCCAGGGCCTTTACAAATACGCACGTTAAAGATCACTTCATTCATGTCAACAATCGCTGGGTGACAGAAACACGAACGGTCTCAGCAGGCATCCTGTATATCCCTCCCCCCCCCCCCCCCCCCCCCCCCCCATAAAAAAAGATTAGTCTGCTCTGAGGAACTTGTTGGAGAAATGACATAGCATCCCCCACACCCCTACCCCCACCCGATGAGGGAACGCAAGAAAAGAGAAAAGTAACTGATCTATTCTTTTTATTCCTTTTATTTCCAGGATTTTAAAAATGCATTTATTTATTCTTATATATCGAGTGGAGTCAACACTGATGTTAACTCCAGGAGGAAAAAAATACCCTCGAGCTGGAATCGAACCCGGGTCGTCAAATTAATTGCGAACGCAATGTTCTGACCACTAGGCTATCCCGTCTCCCTTGGAAGAGTAAGCACTCGTGTGCTTTCTTACATCCAGTCCCTGGGCCGGGTAGCTAAGTGGTCAGAGCGCTCGCTTTCCCCAAGTCAGATTTAAGCAGTATCGAGCGTGGTTACCAGTTGGATGGGTGACCGTTTGCGCGCCTTGGCTTCAGTACAGTAACCCCCCCCCCCCCCCTACAGTTCACCCAGCTGTAAATGGGTACCTGCCCTCTTTAGGGTCAGGGAAGGTAAAACAGCGAGGGAGAGGAGATGGGCGCCGCCCTCAATATGCTGGCCCCTAGAGAAGCTGAGGTCTCTGATGCCTCGGTCCC
>CM060338.1:39848348-39850410 GCA_030674155.1 Stramonita haemastoma | reverse complement strand
ATTTTATGTATCTTTTTTTGATTAGTATGTTGTATTTTTATGTATGTTTTGGATTTTGATGTAGGTTGTTGTATGTATTATGTATTTTTTTCAGGTGCCCTAAGGATCATGCCTCTAACCCCTTTTTTTTTTCCCTGTTGACCCCATTTTGATTTCCCCCCGGGAAATGTACTAACATAAAAACCATTGGTATTTGTTATTGTAAAAAGGGGAACCACAAAACAAAAACCAAACAAACTAAACACAACACATCAAAAAAAAAAAACCCAACACACCCCAAAAAAATATATATATTAATGTGTGTAAAATAATTTTTTTTCATATATATATAATTTTTATATAGTAATATAATTTAAAAAAAAAATTTACGATTGCATATATATATAATATATTTATATTTTCATTATATATTATTATTTTAATATATATATTTTTTATATATATATATATTTTTATATATTATTTTTTTTAAAATATAAAATATAAATTTTTATTATAATAACATCATATTTGGGCGGATAATCATTGTAGATCGTGAGATGGTTTACCCGCAGTAGTGTTCAATGTCACCAGTGTGTGGTGTTTGTGTGTGTGTGTGTGTTTTTGTGTGTGTGGGGGTGTGTGTGTGGTTTTTTGTTTGTGTTTTGTTGTTTTTGGGTGGTGCGGTGTATGTGCATGGGGGTTGTGTGGTGGGGTTTGTGTGTGTTGTTGGTGGGGTTTTTGGGGTGGGTTGTGGTGGTGCTTTGTGTTTGTGGTGTGTTATTTGTGTGTGGTGTGTGTTGTTGTTTGTGTGGCCGGCGGCGCGCCGCACGCGTCTTTTTGGTGAAAAAGTTTTTTTGAAAATGCCTCTTAATTTTACCGTTGAGCAATGTTTGATAAAGAATGTCTGAGATTGTACTTTAAACCCACGGCCATCTGACCTCCGGCTATCTTTTGGGGGAGGAAAAATAGCTTTTGCCCTGTGATCCTTTGTAAAAGAGAGAGAGAGAAGAGGGGGGGGGGAGAGGAGAGAGATAGAGAGAAGAGGGGGGGGGAGGGGAAGAGGGGGGGGAGGAGAAGAGGGGGGGGGGGAGAGGAGAGGGATTGAGAAGAGAGAGAGAGAGAAAGAGAGGGGGGGGAGAGAGAGAGAGAGAAAGGGGAGGGACAGAAAGGAGAGGAAGCAGAAACCTAGAGAAGAATACGAGAAAGAGGGGAGAACACAACGGGAGAAAAAAGAAAAAAAAAGGGAAATGACCCGAAGAAGAAGACCAGAAAAAAAAAGATAAAAAAAAACTTCCCCCTCCTTTCCCCCCCCCCCCTCCCCCCCCCCCTTTTTTTCCCCCTTTCTTTTTTTTTTTAAAAATTATAAAAAAATTAAAAAAAAATTTAAAAAACAAAAAAAATTTTTTTTCCAAAAAAAAAGGGGGGTCATTTAAAAAAAAAGGGGGATAAAAACCCCCCCAAAACCCCGTCCTTTGGAAAAAAAAAAAAATTCAAAAAAACCCCCCAAAAAAAAACATTTTCCTTTTTTTCCCCAAACCCCCCTTTCACCCCCCCCTTTCCCCCTTCCTTTTTTAAAATTTCCCCCCCCCCCCCCCCCCCCCCCTTTTTTCCCCCCCCCCCCCACCCCACCCCCCCCACATACCCCCCCCCCAAAACCACCAAAACCCCCACCCCCCAACCCCCAAAACCCCCCCCCCCCTTCCCCCCCCCCCAAAACCCAAAACCACACCCCCCCACCCCCCCCCCCCCACCCCCCCCTTTAAAACCCCCCACCACACCCAAAAAACCCCCCCAAAACCCCCCAAACCCCAACCCACCCCTCCCCCAAACCACCAAAAACCCCCCCCCAAACTTCCCCTCCACTCAAAAACACCCAAAAAAAAAAGGGCCCCCCCTTTTTTTTCCCACCCCCCCTTTTCCTTTTTTATTCTCCCCCCCCTCCCCCTTTCTCCCCCCCTCCCCTTCTCTCCTCTCCACTCCTCCACACACACACAACCCACACACCACACAACACACACACACACCACACAAACACCACCAACACACAAAACCCCACACACAAACACACACACACATACAC
>CM060338.1:39833348-39840848 GCA_030674155.1 Stramonita haemastoma | reverse complement strand
AACTCTGACTGCTTTTCGCTGGCTCAGACCAAAGCTAGGTCAGTCAGTTATTGATGTACACATAGTGGAAATGCTTTATATTAGAATAAATATTGTTATGCTTTGAATGTTCTGCTGAGGTTACCTTTATTTATTTTATTTATTTATTTACTTACTTATTTATCTATTTATTTATTTATTCTTTTATTTCGAGGATAATGGTATGGGTACTCGTGCACTTTTTTTTTTTTAATCATCCAATCCCCGTGTGTATGTAGTTTTGTTAATTTGTCATTCGTTCCCACTGGCTCACAATGGCCTTCTCTTTCGAATATCAGAACGGGTTTCAACGTGTGCTCAAGATGTTCTGCGTGCGTTCATACACGAGGCCTCGGTTTATAGTCTGATCCGAAAGACCTTTGGCGGGAGTGGAGTCGCCACTGATCTTAACTCCAGGCGAAAAATCATCTTAAACGAGCCATGACAAGGTCCTAGTATAACAGCCTGTCCTCTCCATAATTGTTTTTCTTTTCTTTCTTTCTTTCTTTATTTTTTTTTTTAGTTTTCTGAAGGCATGTACTGAACAACCAACCTGCTGCTTTCACACATTCACACAGATTTAGAAATGTGTGTATGAATAATGTGGTGTCACTTTTATGCATTTTTAATCACCGTTTTGTTTTATAGTACAATAGCTCTCAGCATCGCCGATATTCATAGACTAAACCATTGAAGGCGAGATTAGGCCATTTTTACCAAACTTTTGTGTGAAGATATAATTATCAATTTTTTTTTAATAATGACATTTTCATTCATAGGACATCGTGAAAGGGAGAGTTTCTCATAGCTGCTTTTTTTCTTGTGTTATTGTTGATGTTATTGTTGTTGCTGTTGTCGTTGCTGTTATTGCTGTTACTGTTATTGTTGCTGCTGTTGTTGTTGTCGCTACTGCTTCTGCTGCTGCTCTTGTTGTTGCTGTTGTTGTTGATGTTGTTGCTGTTGTTGTTGCTATTGTTGCTGTTGTTGTCAGGGGTTCTGCTGTTTGGCACTATAGGGTGACCCAGAATGTGTTCTCTGACTCATCCCACCTGGGAGTCACTGTGAGATTGCAAGTACTCTCTGGATGAGATGCTTTGCATGTATGGCTGTTTTCAAATACCTCGCCATCTAGGCAGCTACACTTCGACTTCAAAGGATTTCGTTCCTGTTTAAGGAGAGTATAGCCTGTTATGGTTAGAGCTTGTGAAAAATAAAAACAATCTTTATGTAACATTTTACAGCATTACATAACATACATGAAAAAGGTAAAGGTGTCCATAACCTATGTGGTCGTAGGGGAGCGAGGCGTCAGAGACCTCAGCTTCTCTAGGGGCCAGCATATTGAGGGCAGCGCCCATCTCCTCTCCCTCGCTGCTTTACCTTTCCTGACCCTAAAGAGGGCAGGTAACCATTTACAGCTGGGTGAACTGGGGGCACTGTACTAAAGCCAAGGCGCGCGCAACGCTCATCCATCCAATTGGTAACACGCTGATGCTGCTTAACATTAGCTGGGGGAAAGCGAGTGCTCTGACCACTTTGCTACCCTGTCCCCTATGAAGACAATCTAAAAGAAGTTTTACAATGTAACATGATTTTGTGTCATTCCTCCGTGAAGTTCACCAATAGATAGATTTTGGGTATGGGACGTTTTGGACCTCCCTCTAAGGTAGCTGCATTCCAACGTTGGGGTATAACAGCATTGTAATGTAGGCCTTGGCACCTAGCTATCATCAGTGATTATCAGGATAAAGCTTTTTGTCCTTCATTAATTTTAAAACAGAGGTTAACACCAGCATGACCACGATGATATTTAAAGCAACGGTAATTCAGAGATAGTTCAGCAGAGGCGAGGAGAGGCGAGCGAGGGCAACCCTCTGTGTGTACAGTGCAGTGTGGGTTAATTCAAAATGGAAAGCCCGTGTGTATACCACCACTCTACTGTGTGACGGGGTTGGTGGTTGGTGGCCGCAGCAGCTGTGGCTGTGTCCATTAACTTGCTCATAAAAATAATGACGATGATGAAGATAGAGCTGCTTCAACTTTCCACTCTGCTGTTTGGCTCGGAAGAAGAGCGAAGTGTTAGTTCTTCCATTTTCCCAGCACTGTGCTGTACGGGATGGTTCATCCACTCTCCGCCACCACTGCCGAGAAATCCACACACACTCCACCAACAGCATAACCTAGTGCTGCTGCTACTGCTGTGCCTAAGTTTGTACCTTTTTTATTATTATTATTTTAATTTTCGTGTTTCTGCTGGTATAGATTACAGGATCTTTGATGTGCGTTTTTGAATTTTCCAACACCTTGTTTATTGTTTAGTCGGTGAATGAAGTGTTGACCATAGTTTTGTGCTTAAGTCAAATAAAAAATAGTCATGTCCCCAAAGCTGAAGCCCATTCCTTCTCCAATGTGGTCAGGAAAATCAGACAGAGGAGCACATCCATCAAAGATGCAGTTATACATTATACAGCGACCTGAGGAAGAGCAAGTAGCTGGTGAAGATAACCCTGCAAACCAAGCTGTACAGCCAGGATAGGAGCTGGAAAATTCGAACAAGTGATAGGTGACTTTAAAAGGACGATTATCTTAAACCACTTGGCTCTAAGGGCCAGAAACTTGATCAATGTTGTCCTGATTTCTGAACTGTCTGGGTATGTATGACTTGAGGCTTGAAATTCAATCTTGGGGTGATTGAAATGAGCGGAACAGGAACAGCAGGACTGGGATGTTACAGAAGATGGGGCCGCTAAAAGAAAATTATTACAAGTGTTCAGAGCATTCCTTTCCCCACGACAAGGTTAAGCAGCATCCAGCGTGGTTACCAATTGAATGGGTAACTGTTCATGTGCCTTGGCTTCAGTACAGTCCCCCATTTCACCCAGCTGTCAATGGGTACCTGCCCTCTTTAGGATCAGGGAAGGTAAAGCAGCAAGGGAGAGGAGATGGGCCCCAGCCTCGGTATGCTAGCCCCTGGAGAAGCTGAGGTCTCTGACACCTGGTTCCTTAATGACCACATAGGTTATGAGAACACCTTTACCTTTTTTTTTTCTTTTTTTTTCTTTTTTTTTACTTTTACAGTCTCACTCTTTTCGTACCTTGAGACTCTTGGAGTCTAACATTGCATTGGAAAGGACTCTCATAATTCAGCATTTTTTTCCTTTTTTTTTTATAATCATTCGCGTTTTTGTTGGTCTAGGCCAATAGCTTTGTTAGCTATTTCATGTAAGGCCTACATGAAAATATTATTGTGTTGTAACTGTCATGTTGATATTGTAAAGTCTTCAATCATGACAAGCCCTTAACACAACATAACAAGCAACCTGCACTCTCCTTTAACACATAAAAAAAAAATCTGAAGTCGGAGTATGGCTGTGTATGAGGCAAAGTACTCACTCCTACTTCAAAACTTCAAACAGTGAATGGGTATAATCTCTTTTTTTTTGTTAATATCTGTTCCAGCTGACTCCAAAAAGAATATCTCTCTCTCTCCCTCCAATGACAGTCAGTCAGCACGAAGTGACGTCACCTATCCAATTTCGTCATCACTAGCCTGAAACCCCCGCCACTATGACAATCATGGAAGCGTTGAAGCGTCTGTTTGCGGACAGCAAGGTGATGGTCCATGTGTTGGTGTGTGTGTTCGCCATCTCCTCCTGGGTGGATCTCAACGGCATGTGGGTAGAACTACCCATTTTTGTCACCCATCTTCCAGAGCAGTGGTCCCTGCCTTCCTACATCACCATTCTTGGGCAGGTGAGGATGTGTGTGTGTGTGGGGGGGGGGGGATCAGGAGGTGTAAGGGTGTAGAAGGTGTGTGTGTGTGGTGTGGTGTGGTGTGTGGGTGTAGTCGTTGTGTGTCTGTAGGGTTGGGAGGTGTGGAGGTTTAGGGGTGTAGTGGTTGGGTGGGTGGGTGTGGTGTGTGTGGGGGGGAGGGGGTAATGGGTGGGTGAGTGATATGTTGTGTGTACCGGTGTTTAGGTGGGGATTGGTAGAGTGCATGTGTGTGTGTGTGTGTGTGTGTGTGTGTGTGTGTGTGTGTGTGTGTGTGTGTGTGTTTCTTTTAAAGTCTGTTCACTCTACTGATATTAGATTTAAATAAGAATTAAAAGTAGCTAAAACAAGCCCAACAATTAAACAAATTCAAAAGAAAACTTGTAACAGAACATTAATACCAGACAGAGAGATAACTTTAGCAATATCAGTTTCTGGTCTACGAGTGAGTAAACCCACAATTTCCCTTTTCAGATCTATACCAGAAATTGTGTATAATGATGTCAAAATAGGGCAATCAAAAAGAATGTGTTTACAAGATAAAAAGTGAGAACAAGCACACACCACATTTTGGGAATACTTGGTTTTCCATGAGTTTAAACGCAGCTTATTTATTATATTTAACAGTTGCTGCTGTTGCAAATACTTCATCTGTACTATCTGGTATCAGTGATGAAGTCGCAGGTGTGTAGTCTAGATCTGCTCGGACATGTATTGCAGTTTGAACTTTTCTAGATCTATTTGAACAAGAATATAAAGGTGGATGGAAAAACTCTTTAGTTTAGGGAGCTTATTTGCAATCACATTTAAAGACAGTAGTGAAAGGATGGAATAATTATGTTCATATAAGTGATTTTGAAGATGCAGTAAATTCCTTAAAATAGATCTGCAATTCCATTGAAAAATTAAAACTTTGTCTTTGATAGTATTCATGGAAAACAGTTATTTGTAAAATCTATGATGATGGAGATGAAGAAAGTCACCAAACAACATTTGGGTAGAAGTAAGAGTCCCACGGATATTGATGGAGTGGCCATGGTTGATACGATCTGGAATAACCTGCTGAATCTCCATACCACTGGGGGGGGGGGGGGGGGGGTGTTCTGAGCACTCTATCTGATCTTTTCCAGTCAGTAGACTCCCTGCCAGGTCTCCTCTGGGGTCTCTCCCAGAAGAGGTGGTGAACGTGCCTTCCCAGGTTTCCTGCAAGGATGCTGGTACCTCTGTCTGTAGGATGGATGGCATCTCTCTTGAGCCTGCTGTTTTTAACATTCAAATTTTCATGTGATAAAATGGAAACCTGATCTTGTGGGAGCTCAAAAATCAAATAGGCATTGAATAGTTCCCTCCGTACCTCAAGAGCTGCATCCTTTACAGGAGCTGTTCTGCTGACAATGACTTTAGTTTTTGGAAGCTTGTTTTTGATAGATGTAACAGCAGCTACCATATCTTTTGACGCAGTTTTTGGGTCAGTCCATTTTATGTCGTTGATGCCAGTCTGTATGATTACACATTCAATGTCATCTTCTGGATCAATAGTGTCAACCTGCTGTTGGCAGTCTGCAATGGTAAAAGCTTTTTTTGATGATACTGAAAAAGCCGTAGGAATACCCCAAAGGCTTTCCACTGACCTTTGTCAATGTTGAGTCATGCAAAAATAGAACAGAGGAAGTGACTCAATACTTTTGACGTCATCTGCATTGATACGTCATTAGATGAAACGTTGCTTTTCTTTTGTAGGAGTTACAGGTTTTGCCTTTCCTTTGGGACTTGGGCGTGAAAAGTTTCGAAGAGCTTGACTAGTTGCAGATGATTTTGTAATTTCTGCATAGGATGGAAGGTTGCAAGGTAAGGGACTTATTTTAATGTCTCTCTGGGTAGCAACATAACAAACACTTACTTAACTTGCAGTTTCCTCCTTGGTTTTTGCCAGCCCTGCTGTTTGCTGTAGATCCTGAATTCGTTTACTAAACACAAATTTGCAATAGTTGTTTTTAACGAAGATACTGAAGTTAAGGGTAAATTGTCAGTGGATGGGTGAGGGGTGAGGAAGGAGAGTGTGTGAATGTGACATCTATTTCTTGAGGAGGGCATGGGGTTGTCTGTGGTTATTTTTATTTGACCAGTGTGTGTAGGTATGTGTCACGTAGGGGTGGTATATCTACCTGCATATGTGTGTGTGTGTGTGTGTGTGTGTGTGTGTGTGTGTGTGTGTGTGTGTGTGTTTGTGTGCGTGCATGCGTGTGTATGTGTATGTGTGTGTATGCCTGTGTATGTGTGTATATGAGTATGTTTGTGCATGTGCTTGTGTGTATGTGTGTGTGCGCGCGAGCGCATGCGTTTGTGTGTGTGTGCGTGTGTACATGTACGTGCTTGCTTGCTTCCTTACTTTCTTACTTACATACGCACCAAAATAATGCAAACCATCACCATTAAAAAAAAAACAACTTCTCACCCTTCCAACCCCCCCCCCCCCCCCCCTCCCTTCCCCCAAATCCCCAAACAGATTGCCAACATCGGCCCCATCATCTTCTTCATCCTGGCCTATTTCCTGGCCAAAACCTCCACGCCTAAGATGACGTTGGATAAAGGCACCTCTTACGTCATCATGCTGGTGGGAATGACGGCAACAATCCTGCTGGCTTTCCTCTGGAAACACACTGGCTATGTCTTCGGCACTGAACGCAGCGTAGCCCTGCTGACGCTGAGTTTCTTCTTGTCCCTGATGGATTGTACGTCTTCCGTGGCTTACATAGCTTTCATGTCCGCCCTCAAGCCGGTGTATCTGTCCAGTTACTTCATCGGGGAGGGACTCAGCGGTCTGCTGCCGGCTATGATGGCTCTGGGGCAAGGAGCTGGGGACATTGAATGTCACAATGGCAGCTCTGTGGAGGTGAGTGCACATGCTGGCAGCCTTCAGTCTCGTAAGATTGTGATGTTTGTACGTTCTTAGGTGTTTATTCTAGTACATGTGTCACGTGGGTTTGTGGCTAGCTAGGTGAGTGTGTACGTGTGTGTGTGTTTGTTTTGCTTTGTTGTGTTTTGGGGTTTGTTTGTTTTTTTAGGGGGGCAGGGTATGTGAATTCTTTTTTTTTTTTTTAGTCTATCTATCTATCCCTTAGTCTGGTGACTGTAGGGACACCCCTGAAGACTTGAAAACCAGTTCCCTCCATTCCTCTCTCTGTTCTGCCTTTCTCAAAATTTTGTTGAGTTCTAGGCCTGTCCATTCACGGATTTTGTCCTCTCATCTCTTCTTTGGTCTGCCTCTTTTTCTTCCTCCTTGGACAGTGCTTTGCAGTATTGTTTTTTTAAGTCCTTTTGATCTTGTGACATGCCTGTACCATTTAAGTTTAAGCTTCTTTACGACTGATAGAAGATTTTCGTAAGGACCAATGGTTTGCTGGATTCTGTTACGCACCTCCTCTTTGTTGCTTATGTGGTCTCTATAGGAGATGCCAAGGAGTCTCTGGAAGCATCTCATCTCTACTGCCTGTACTCTTCTCTCCAAATCCACAGTCAGGGTCCACGATTCACAGGTATATGGATATGGCAAGGGAGTGCATTAGTCTGATCTTGGACTTGAGTGAAATATTTTTATGTTTCCAAATGGTGTTCAGTTTTGACAGTGCTGCTATTGTCTGTGCAATTGGGCATACTACCTCTGGTTTGGACGCCTTGTCTGATACAATGGCTCCCAAGTACTTGAAGCTT
>CM060338.1:39790848-39828348 GCA_030674155.1 Stramonita haemastoma | reverse complement strand
TATGAACAGTTGGATGTGTGAAAGTTTTATTTTTTTGCTTTACAAGATTTAACACTCTTCAAATTCCATAATTATGTTGTTGCTGTTCTTCTTCTTCTTCTTCTTCTTCGTCTTCTTCTTCTTCTTCGTCTTCGTCTTCTTCTTCTTCTTCTTCTTCTTCTTCTTCTTCTTCTTCATCTTCTTCTTCTTCTTCTTCTTCTTCTTCTTCTTCTTCTTCTTCTTCATCTTCTTCTTCTTAGCATTTTCATCATCATCCTCATCTTCCTCCTCCTCCTCCTCCTCCTCCTCCTCCTCATCATCATCATCATCATCATCATCACACCACCACCACCACCACCACCACCACCACCACCACCACCACCTCCACCACCACCACCACCACTACCACAACCACAATTATCATCACAGACCCTACAACAATTTGCATCCAATCACTTTTTCCACCACCACCACCACCACCACCACCATCACAATTATCATCACAGACCCTACAACATTTTGCATCCAATCACTTTTTCAGGAGAAAAATGTCAGCGGCGTGTTGGTCAACGTCACCACCACCTTCCTCTACCCTGTCTACCTTCCCCCCAACTTCTCCGTCAATCTCTTCTTCCTCCTCTTGGGCGGCATGATCCTCATGTCCTTCGTGGCTTTCTGCCTCCTCAACAACCTCAAATACTGCAGAGACGAGTTTGTCGTCGTCTCCAAGTACATCCACAGCGACAGCAAGAACAACGCTTGTGCTGGCATCCCCAACCCAGCTTGTACCACAGAGGAGAAGAGCGCCTCTGCCCAAAGTGCTACTCACTCAGGTGGACAGGACAAATATCTGGCATCAGATTGTCCCATTCAGGATTCTGAATCCCCCAAGGTTGGGTCTTATGGGTCTACTGACAGAGTGATCTATTCAGGGGATTCTGTAGGGAATGGAAGGGAGGAGGTGAAGGAGGAAGCGAGGAATGTGGGGGAGGAGATGGCGACCTCCAAGATCGTCTTTCAGTTGGCGTTGGTGGTGGTGGTGAATTTTCTCATCACCAGTTTTCTTCTGTCAATTCAGGTGAGTAGAATGAGGGAGTAGAGAGAGAAAAAGAGAGAGATTCGGATTTGGAATGTCTATTTATTGAAAGGCTGTGCCCCTAATGAATGGGGTACAGTACATACACAATAGTAATGAAACCACTAAACATACACACACATAAACAAAGTTTAGTAAATCAGCACTGATCGTAGTTTGAATGCCTTGTACATGTAGATCGACACATTTCCGACATTATTTTCATTCGTAGATGCCAAAAGCAAACTCAGATGAAACTGGCATGGGTATTTGTAAAATTTCAATGGTATATACTGTGTTCTTAATTTGTTGAAAATCGGACAACACAATATAAAATGTACTTCATATTCATTTCAGTTTCACACAATGGACAAGTCAAATCAGACTTCTAATTTCTGAAATGCCACATCTAAATCTGGTCATAGGATACTTCAAATGTTTGTCTAGCTCTATTCTAAGATATGTTTTCCTGTCATGAACACTACAAAAAGTTATATATATACTAAACCTCTCGCTGTTTTTAATGTGAAAGTTCCATTCTTGTCAACTGCTTAAAATCAGTCTTTACTAAAATGCGTAAAAGAAATCTTTAACATTTTGAACACATCTGTTTTCCCATACATACCCAAACCATTTTCATACAATTTACAATGAACATTTGATACCCAGTTTCTTTTACTTCTTTTATCCACATCATATAGCATTCTATAAGCTATCTTCAGTAGTCTAACATCACCCATTGCTAATAACTTTAACTAATAACAAATACAACGTACAGCAGAATTAATGTAAAATATTATGTCTGCTCATTTATTTTCACCATAAACAAAGTCATTTGGGGTTCTCCCAGAACCTTTATCAAAGCAAACAAATGCACTTGTTCAAACTGTTGTGCTGTATTGTACAGACCCCAGAGTTCTGCTCCACACAAAGCAATAGGTACTACCTGTGAGTCGAAAAGTTTCAAAAATAGTTCTAAGCTGTTATTTCTCAAGGCTCTAAGTTTTCTCATAATACACATCACAGCATTCTTGGCTTTACTAACAAGGTCATTACATGCTGATGCAAAACTAAGTCTTGTAGAAAATAACATACCTAAATATTTGTATGCATCTACAACATGCATTTCAACACTATTATACATTTCCCTTGTGGAAAGATGACCACCTTTTCTATATACAATAACTTTACTTTTATCAGAGATTACCTTCAAATCCATAGACTGTGATGTTCTCTGTTAACTATTTAGTTGGGTCTGCAATCCAATAACTTGTCTCAGCTAATAGAAGTATATCATCTGCTAATAACATCATGAAAAGTTCAAAATAACCATTGGTAAACAAGGCCCCATGTCTTCCATTTTCAATAACTTCATTAATAAATAAAGAAAATAGATTTGGACAACAGATGTCACATAGCTTTACACCATAAGTACAACCAGTTAAATTTGTCAATTTCGAACCACATGTAACCTTAACTTTGACACTATTGTACATACTTCTGATACAGTTCAAAAGTTTACCCGTTATTCCATCCTTTATAAGGATCTTCCATAGAATGCTCCTACCTAAAGAATCAAAGGCTTTCTCAAAATATATGAAAGCTACGTATAATTTTCTGTTACAGGATAACTGTTTTTGTACTAACGATAACAAAGTAAATATATTTATAATCAATAGTTGAATAATTCCTTTTAAAACCAGCTTGATGTTCTTCAGTGATATTATTTTCCTGAACTCACACTTGTAAAGGATGGTTTATAATAGTACTATAAATCTTACTACTCATGTCACTTAATGTAATGCCCCTATAGCTATTAGGGTTCTTATTATCACCTTTTTTGTACAAAGGTAGAACAATGCCTTCTGACCATTTTTGTGGAAAAGCGCCTTTTTTAAATAAAGCATTGAAAAACAATGCAAAGAATTCAATAACATTGTCACCTGCATAATTAAGTAGTTCTCCAATGATCCCATCTGGACCAGCTGTTTTTCGATTTTTTATTTTCCTAAATGCTAACTTGACTTCTTTGTTGGAAATCTGCTGATTAAAGTAAGCATCAGAATCATTATACTGTACGTAATCATCGTGTGTTTCCTTTTCAAGTCATTAAAAAAAAAATTATTATACCACAACTCAGCTGAGATATTGTTGTTAACATTTTTTTTTCTTAAACGAGCACTGGCGCACGTTTGTCTAAAACTGTTTTTGATCTTGAACTGATGACAAGAGCTTATCTAACATGACATTATAATATTCTTTTTCCTTACGCTTTAACATCTGTTTATATTCTCCTGCAATGCAAAAAGCATGTCAGCCACTAGTGTCACCTAACTGTCCAGCTACTTAATAGTGTTTACGTAAGTTTTTCCTTGCCGTTGTGCATTCACTATCATACCAATCATCCATCTGTGGTCTTTCCTGTCTCTGATTTGTTTTGTCATACATTCAGCATTTTGCATCAGACACTGATTGAAAACAGTTAAGGCCTCATCAATATTGTGGCCAATTAAACTTACAGCTAGTTCTGGCATTTTCTGGGCTTCATCTCTTTGCATTCGAGCAATAAATGTTTCCTTTTGATTCTCATCCCAAGCAAGCTTATTAAAAAAAAAGGTCATTACTTTTTCACTACTTACATTTTGTTTCTCATAAGTTTTGACACAAAATTTTAAACACAGTTCCACAGGCATGTGACCTGATTCAAACCTATTCTTAACTGTAAGCTGACATAAAGAATGAAAAATAGCAAGTGTGTTTGCACACCCTGCCTCGATTTTATAGTCTCATCTGAATAGACTTTTGGGGAGAGTGGGGTCAGCACTGATTTTAACTCCAGGGGAAAAATCCCCTGGACCTGGAGTCGAACCTGGTGTGTGTGTGTGTGTGTGTGTGTGTGTGTGTGTGTGTGTGTGTGTGTGTGTGTGTGTGTGTGTGTGTGCACGCCACACATTCTCTCTCTCTCTCTCTCTCTCCCCTCTCTCTCTCTCTCTCTCTCTCTCTCTCTCTCTCTCTCTCTCTCTCTCTCTCTCTCTCTCACACACACACACACACACACACACACATACACACACACACACACACACACACACACACACACACACACACACACACACACACACACACATCTTGCACACACATGTTAAAATCCTATTGGGCTTTTAGCTTTTTGTAAGAGCAGGTCATTGTGTGCCAGTGGGAACAGATGACAAGATTTATCAAACTATAAACACACGGGGACTGGATGTAAAAAAAAAAAAAGCACATGAGTGCTTATTCCATTATCCTCGATATAAAAGAATGAATGAATAAATAAACAAATAATAAATAAAATACACACACAACAAGCAAACACACCCCACCCCAAAGCAAAACAGACATAAACAAAAACAAAAACACAAATAAACCCTGTAAGCTAAACGCACTTTTCACACTAAACAACATCACATCTTGATGACTGGGCGAAAAAAGACAAAGAGTTCACGGCCCATGGCGGAATATCAAGGCCAAAAACTCTGAACATTAATACTCATCACCATCAGGTGTACCGGCTTTAAGTGCTAAGTGCGAGGCTAAATTAATTAGCAGTGACTGCTGAATGCGTGACTTTGCACTGATGACCTTGATCTTGACATGAAAAGAACTAACCCCCCACCCCCTTCTATTCTACTCACCCCCACCACCAGGGGAAGAAATCTGAATAGAGGCACTCATGAATATTATTCTGTTTTTCTGTCTTTGTCTGTGTGTCTGCCTGTCTGCCTGTCTGTTTTGTCTGTCTGTCTGTCTGTCTGTCTGTCTGTCTGTCTCTCTCTCTCTCTCTCTCTCTCTCTCTCTCTCTCTCTCTCTCTCTCTCTCTCTCTCTCTCTCTCTCTCTCTCTCTCTCTCTCTCTCTCTCTAGGGGGGAGGGGGGGAGGGTTAGCCTAGTGGTCAGAACATTGTGCTCGCAATTTGCCAACCCAGGTTGATTCTGTTTGAGGGGATTTTCTCCCTTGAGTTAGCATCAGTGCTGACTCCACTATCCCCAAAAGTCCTTGAATGCGACCATAAACGAGACCCCGATCCTGTGTGGCAGAACATCTTGCCCACACGTTAATCCTGTTCTGCTTTTCGTAAGAGTAGGCCATCGTGAGCCAGTGGGACAAAATGACAAGATTTACAAAACTGCATACACACCGGCCATAATGTAAACATGTAAAAATAGCACACAAGTGCGTATTTCATTATCCTCAATATAAAAGAATAAATAATTAAACCTCTCTCTTTTTTTTGGATCTTATCCCTGATAAAGACGGGGACTGGATGTAAAAAAATAAGCACCCGAGTGCTTATTCATTATCCTTGAAATAAAAGAGTTTGCCTTGCCTCTTTTAATTCTTTTTTTTGTTATAGCTATACCCCTAATCTGGGCAAAGGCCTGATGAAAAAAGAAAGTATGTAATACTTTTTCTGTAACCCTTGGGGACGGGATAGCTCAGTAGTCAGAGCGCTTGCTTTCCCCCAGCCAAGTTAAGCAAGCAGCTTTGAGCGTGGTTACCAAATGGATGGGTGACCAATTGCATGCCTTGGCTTCAGTACAGTCCCCCAGTTCACCCAGCTGTAGATGGGTGCTTGCCCTCTTTAGGGTCAGGGAAGGTAAAGCAGCGAGGGAGAGGAGTTGGGTGCCGCCCTCAATATGCTGGCCCCTATAGAAGCTGAGGTCTCTGACGCCTCGCTCCCCTATGACCACACAGGTTTTGGGACACCTTTACCTTTAACCCTTGAAAAATAAAGATCATTCATTCATTCATTCATTCATATCTCTCTCTCTCTCTCTCTCTCTCTCTCTCTCTCTCTCTCTCCTCTCTCTCTCTCTCTCTCTCTCTCTCTCTCTCTCTCTCTCTCTCTCTCTCTCTCTCCCACCTTCTCTCTTTCCTTTCCTTCCACCAATCTCTCTCCTCTGATGATAACAGACCTACTCCAGCCTACCTTATGGCATCGAGACCTATGACAAAGTGGTCACTCTCTCCAACATCGCCAACCCTGTAGCCAGCCTCATCTCCATGTTCTTCGCCATCAGATCGCTGCCCCTCATTGTGACCCTGGTGACCCTAGGGTGCACGTGCGGGGCCTACATCATCACAGCTGCTGTCATGAGCCCCTACCCCCCTTTAGTGGAGCAGGAAGCTGGTGGACCTGTTGCCGTGAGTAGAGGGAGAGAGGGAGCGATGAGTTGGTTTTGGTGTGTGTGGTAAGGTTAGGGTTGTGGTGTGTAGTGTGTGGGTGTGTGTGTGGAGGGGGGAGTAAAGGGGTAGTGTGCAGTGTGTGTGTGTGGGGGGGGATGGGGTAGTGGGGTAGTGTGCAGTGTGTGTGTGGGGGGGGGGGGGGGGGGTGGGGGGGTTAGTGGTGTGTGTAGGGGGGGCAATGTGTGTGTTGTGTTGTGTGTCTGTGTCTGTGTGCGTCTGTCTGCCAATCTATCTGTCACTCTGTCTGTCTGTCTGTCTGTCTGTCTGTCTGTCTCTCTCTCTCTCTCTCTCTCTCTCTCTCTCTCTCTCCTCTCTCTCTCTCTCTCTCTCTCTCTCTCTCTCTCTCTCTCTCTCTCTCTCTCTCTCTCTCTCTCTCTCTCTCCTGTCCGTCTGTATATGTATATAATGTGTATGTAAGTGTCTGTGTGTGTGTGTCTGTATGTGCATGCATGGGTGCGCTTGTGCGCGTGCGTTTGTGTTCGAATGTTGTTGTCGTTGTTTTGATTTTTGTCTATTCACACAAAATCATATTAGACGATAGGAAGTGAGGTGGGAAACGGGGGTTATGTTGATAGATGCGTGGAGTAAAATAATGCCTTCTGCTAAACAGTTTACACACTATAGGGAAAAGGGCTAGATAATGATTACAGGAATAAATACAAGATAACAATACTAATGTAGTTTCTGGCATAATTATGGCAAGTGTTTTATGGTACTGATTACTGGAATTTATATTGTACCGAATATTAACTTTTTGAGTTTGCAATATCTAATCCAAGGATTTATCTACATGTAGCATATATCTATAAATTTGTGTGTGTAAGTTATATATATATATATATATATATATATATATATATATATATGTATATATATATATATATATATATCCTAGTAGGTGTGAAATGTATCCATGCTTTCATTTTTCATTGCTATATCGTACATGACATTTATCCATGATTTCGTGTTTTTTTTCATTGCAATAGTAGGTGAGAAATCTATACATGATTTAATTTTTCATTGCAGTGGTCTGTGTGAACTATGATATTGCTGTCATTTTTCATTGCTATGATATGTAGGAGGTATATCCATGTTCTAATTTTTCATTGTATAGTAGGTGTGAATTTTATCCATGCTTTCATTTTTTTTTTATTGCCATAGTAAGTGATAAATTTATCAATGCTTTTATTTTGCATTACACTCACACCTCTGCCCCCCTCACCTGGTGTATTGTGGTCCAAGGCCAAGGTACCATTAAACCATTTCAGTGTTCAGTGTTTCTCTCTCTCTCTCTCTCTCTCTCTCTCTCTCTCTCTCTCTCTCTCTCTCTCTCTCTCTCTCTCTCTCTCTCTCTCTCTCTCTCTCTCTCTCTCTCTCTCTCTCTCTCTCTCTCCTTCTCTCTTTTCGGATGAGACTATAAACCGAGGTTCTGTGTATGACCCCTCGCAGAACATCTTGCACACAGGTTAAAATCTGTTCCGTTTTTTGGGAAGAGTAGGACATTGTGTGCCAGTTAGCACGGATGACAGAATTTACAAAACTGCATATACTCGGGGACTGGGTGTGAAAAAAGCACATGAGTGCTTATTCCAATATCCTTGAAATTATAAAAAATGTCTTTTCGAGCAGTCCTGCTTGTGTCAAGTCAAAATGAACCTTTACTCAACGATTTATGCATATACCTGTATAAAGATTTTAGAAGACGTCCTGATAGTTGTAGGAATGACTAATACTTGTTACGTCAGCAGTTTCTTTACAGTGGAATGATTTTACAAGAAATGATGCTTGTAAAATCTTTGAATTTCTTATTTTGTGGCAATTGTGGGCGGGGGGGAGGGGGGGGGGGTTATGACGTTTCGCTCGATTCACAAGTGGCTTTGGCCTATATTCAGAATAAATTTCGTTTCCCATTTCAATTTCAATTTCTTGCTCTTACCTTCCCCCATCTTTCTTTCTTTCATTCCCTAATTCTTCTTCCACCCTTTTCTTTTCTTTCCTGTCTTGTCTTTTTCTTTTCACTTCTTTTTTTTCTTTCTTTTCTTTCCTGTCTTCTTTTTTTCTTCCTTCCTTCCTTCCTTCCTTCCTTCCTTCCTTCCTTCCTTCCTTCCTTCCTTCCTTCCTTCCTTCCTCTCTCTCTTTCCTTTCTCCTTTCCTTTGATCTTATCTTCCTTGCCTCCTCCTTTCTCTTTTTCTTTTCATCTCTCATTTTACACCCTAATGTAGTTACTGATATGGATGGGAGACTTCTTCTCCCCCCCCCCCCCCCCTCCCTATCTTTCCTTGCATCCTTCCTTCTTTTCTTCCATCCTTCCTTTCATTCCTTATTTCATTCCTTCCTTCCTTTCCTTCCTGTCTTTTCTTTCATTCTTTCCTTTCATTCCTTCCTTCCTTCCTTCCTTCCTTCCTTCCTTCCTTCCTTCCTTCCTTCAATCAATCAATAACGATGCCTACTCTCTTTCTTACAAGTACTGGCATACATAGGAGACCCCCCCCCCCCCCCCCCCTCTTTCTTTGCTTCCTTTCATTCATTCATTCATTTATCCATTCTTTCACGATACCTGCTCTCTGTCTTACAGGTACTGGCATGGGTAGGGGCCTCTTTCTTCCTGACGTACGCCAAAGTGTCCATTGCGGGCGTGTTACGTCACGTGGGTCGCCGTGCCCTAATATGGTATGGGGCGGCCACACAGGTTGGGGCCCTGATTGGGGCAGTGGTGGGATTTGTGTTGGTGAACGAGGTCAAGGTCTTCCAAGATGCCTCCTGGTGCTGAAGTGGTGGTAGTGGTGGTGGTGGTGGTGGTGGTGGAGGTTGTTTGTTGTTTGTGTTGTTGTTATGATGATTATTGTTGTTATCATCATGATGATAGTGATGTTGATGATAAGAAAAGCAATGATGGTGATAACATGACCGTCATTACTACAAACATTTTGTGTGTTTTTTAGATTATTATTATTATTACTATTATTATAGTATTATTTTGTATTATTATTATTATTATTATTATTATTATTATTATTATTGATAATAATGATGATGATGATGACGATCATTATTATCATTAGTTATGCTGGTTATTGATAATAAAATTATGATTATTATCATTATTTTATTACTATTAGGAATTATTGTTGTTGTTGTTGTTATTATTGTTGTTGTTGTTGTTATCATCATCAGCAGCATCAGCATCATTATTATTATCATGATCATCATCATCATGATCATCATCATCATCATCATCATCATCATCATCATTACTACTATTACTATTATCATCATCACTTTCTGTTATTCTGTTAGGTAGCAATACTGTCCTAGGCCTTTCCTGTCACCTTCTTTTCTCACACCCTGTCTGTCTGTCTGTCTGTCTTTAGCTGTATCTCTAAAATGTCTCAGTCCCTCATCATCTGTCTGTCTCTCTGTCTGTCTGTTTCTGCCTGTCTCTGTCTCTCAGATTGTCTGTCTGCCTGTCTGTCAGTCTCTCTGTCTGTCTGTCTGTCTCTGTCTGTCTCTGTCTGTCTGTCTGTCTGTCTGTCTGTCTGTCTGTCACTCACTTCTCTCTCTCTCTCTCTCTCTCTCTCTCTCTCTCTCTCTCTCTCTCTCTCTCTCTCTCTCTCTCTCTCTTCTCTCTCTGTTTTTAACACCTTATCCTCCTCAACCTCAAGGTGTTTTTTTGTTTTGTTTTATGTTGTTGTTGTTGTTGTTGTCGTTGTTGTTGGAGTTTTTTTAGGCGAGTAGGTGGGGGTGGGGGTAACAAACCACACATAACTGAAGGTAGGTAGAAGTCAAATGAATAACTACATGTGCTCCAGCTCAAAAATGAGACTTCAAACAGTATATATATATATATAGTAAAACAATTTAACCAGACACTTATCTATCGCCAGTTGATGTATAATTATGTGTAAGGAGTATAGTCAGTACTTGGGAAATTGTCGGATCATCATGAACTTTCGTTTCTTCCTGATGACGTGTGTGTGTGTGTGTGTGTGTGTGTGTGTGTGTGTGTGTGTGTGTGTGTGTGTGTGTGTGTGTGTGAGAGAGAGAGAGAGAGAGAGAGGAGAGAGAGAGAGAGAGAGAGAGAGAGAGTCCATAATTATGTCAATTCTTTTTTTACAGATGATACAGTGTGTGTGTGTGGGAGGGGTGTGTGTGTGTGAGAGAGAGAGAGAGCGTGTGTGTGTGTGAGAGAGAGAGAGAGCGTGTGTTGTGTGTGTGTGTGTGTGTGTGTGTGTGTGTGTGTGTGTGTGTGTGTGTGTGTGTGCGTGCGCGCGCGTGTGTGTGTACATGTGTGTGTAAGTGTGTGTGTGTGTGTGTGCGCGCGCGCAAGCACACGTGCGCACAGAGGTGATGTTGGTTTTATCTGCTATCTTTGTGTGTACCCATGTGAAAAAAATATATGCTGCATATGAAACCTTCTGTGTCTATGTCGTTTTTGTTGTGTGTGGGTTTTTTTCTCCCTCGTTTCTCAGCTAGAGATTCTGAGGTTTACCAATGGTGAAATTTTGCATATGCGACACCCCCCCCCCCCCGCCCCCCCTCACACACACACACACACACACACACACACACACACACACACACACACACACACACACACACTACACCACACACACACCACACACACACACACACACACACACACACACACACACACACACACACACACACACACACCATTAAGGTAGCTGCATTCCACCTTTGGGGTTAGTGCTTAAACACGATACGTGTGTGCATGCGGTTTTTTTTTTTGTTTGTTTGTTTTTAAATATTGTCATCCGTTCCAACCTGCACGAAATGACTTACTCTTCCAAAAGGTGGAATGAGTTTTAATGTGTGCGTAGTAAGATGTTTTGTGTGAGTTCGCACACCGGTCTTGATTTATAGTCTCATTTGAAGGTTTTGGGAGGGCTATTCCGCCACTTGGTGTTGGCTTAATTTCTTACATTTGTAGTCCTCCTGTGAAAAAAAATGTGGCGTTTGAACATTTCTGTATCTATGCCATTGTATGATATGAAATAAACATGTGATTACAAAATGATCAACCATGAAATTAATAAACATGCGAATATCAAGAGTAAAACCATGAAATAAACATGCAATAATAATTGAGAAACCTTTGACATGCCTGTTGTGTTTGCTTACATTAATCAACACTACGTTTCTCTTCAGGAGAGAAGAGGCAGGGGAGGTGTGAGGTGGGGGGGGGGGGGGGGCTCCAAACATCAGACCATAACACAATGCACATCAATAATACTAAGCCCTCTTGAAAATCAAATACCAGAAAAAGACACATCGACATAAGACCACAACCCATACACGAAAAACACACAAAAAAGAGAGAGAGTGAGCTGTAACTGTTGATGATGAGAAAAAAAAAGCAACAACACCCAAACCCTGGGGAATCCTTAACGTGGCAAAATAAGGAAACTCTTTGTGTCCAGACAAAGATCAGGAAGAGATAGCCTTATTTGCTGAGGTCACAAATCTCGCCTAAAAGCTCAAAACTAAAGCTAGTGATACACTCTCCTCTTCCACCGTCATAAATCTCGAATAAGCTCAAACCTAAAGCTGGTAACACACTCTCCTTTTTGACTGTACGGATCTGACGGACCACTCGAACCTGTTCATTTTGGGTCTGTCAGTGTAAAAAGTTATGGAATTGCCAGACATAGTGTGTGACTGGTTAAGGTTGCTGCCAGTCCTAGCGTTTCAAGGATATGTTGCAAATGACTGGCATGCTCGTGAGTACGGTATGACCCTAAAATCCAAGCTGAACAGCAGTGATTGGCTGATGGATGCCAGTCTCCTGTTTGAGATAGAACACGAGCTATTACGAACGCCTTGGTGAATCAAACCACTTTGAGAAGTACCTTTACAGAGATGGATGATTGGTTCTAAACCTGTTTTACCTTGACTGTCCTGGCTGTATGGTTTGGGAGCCTAGTCTGTGGTCCCCTTTAAATGTACAGATTCATTTCTGAATGAGGTTTCTCAGGTGCTTAAAGACTGTGCCATGCTCATATGACAGAAAACTCCACTTGCTGTCTGAGAGTTCGAAGAGGAGGAAGATTTCTGAATCCAGATACAATAATAGCATGTAAACAACAGGGTGTATATACCTCTGGGAAGAATCAAACACGTACCTGCCCCACCCCACCCCACCCCCTCCACCCCCTACTTCTTCTAGGGGATATCACATTGTGTGCTGGTAGTACAAATTCACAAAACTGCATACACACGGAGACTGGATGTAAATAAAAGAACATGAGTGTTTATTCCACTATCCTCGATATAAAAGAAAAAATAAATAGGCTAAAATTAATCAAATCTCTCTCTCTCTCTCTCTCTCTCTCTCTCTCTCTCTCTCTCTCTCTCTCTCTCTCTCTCTCTCTCTCTCTCTCTCTCTCTCTCTCTTCCTTCGGATGAGACTTTAAACCGAGGCCCCGTGTGCGAACGCACGCAGAACATCTTGCGCACACGTTAAATCCTGTTCCGCTTTTCGTAAGAGTAGGCCATCGTGTGCCGGTGGGAACAGATGACAATATTTACAAAACTGCATACACACGGGGACCGGATGAAAAAAAGCACATGATTGCTTATTCTGTTATCCTCGATATAAAAGAATAACTAACTAACTAACTATCTCTCTCTCTCTCTCTCTCTCTCTCTCTCTCTCTCTCTCTCTCTCTCTCTCTCTCTCTGATTTGTAAGGTAAGGCTTAAGGCTTTCCCCTGTCATCTCTTTCTGCTGCTACTAGTAGTACTACCTTCCCCCAAGACCTTGTTTCCAACCAACCCTTCTCATTTTTTGTTGGGTTTTTTTTTTCGTTCTTCTTATTCCCTCTTTGTATGTACCTTGTGCTGTATCATCCACCGGTGTCGTTTTTGCCACTAGCTGGCAGGTATTACCTACTATAAACACTCAGAGAGGCACTGGATGTCAACACTGCATGCAGTTCTCTATCATTTGTCTATCAAGTCCTTTTAAAATATGTCTTTGTTTACTTTGAGGATTTTCTTTTTGTCCGTTTATTTTCTTCTCTTTTGTGAACAGGTCTCTCTCTCTCTGTGTGGCAAAATAGGGGGTTGGTGAGTAAATAAAATTGTCATTACATATTATTTCAAATGTTATTCTTTTCTTGTTGCTGTTGGGATTTTTGGAGTTGTTTTGGAGAATGAAAATACCAGTTGTTACAAGTGCATGAAAGTAGTCCACACTTTTTTTTTTATTGTAAGCCTCCCGTTTTGTCATTTTGTTACAGTAGAATATTGAGGAAAAAAGGAATTTGCCTACACTTCCAATGTGATGGAGCACACATATAACAAGAGCTATGTGCAGTGCCATCGATGTAATTACTATTTTTTTGTCTTTGTGAATTATCTTAAAAGTCACCACAACTACAGAGGCACCAAAACACTTGAAATCTGAAAATGAACAAGTTAGACATGCCAATTTTGAGGATTGAGTCTTGGTCGGTCTGTTTCAATAATCTCTATTTTGGCATACAGATTTATGCACACTGTTGTTGCATAGGAAACTTCAAGTATTTTGACCTTATTTTTGATGTTTTTGCCAGCACGCACGCACGCACGCGCGTGTGTGTGTGTGTGTGTGTGTGTGTGTGTGTGTGTGTGTGTGCCAAATTCTCATAACAGTAAAGTAAATTACTTTTTAAAGAGGGGGTGAGAGGGCTAATTTGTGTACAAAAGTAAATTTGAATTTTTTTTTTTTTTTAACTTTAATCCAGCGTGCGCGTGCGTGTGTGTGTGCGTGCATACCTGCGTGCGTGCGTGAGTGTGTTGTAAAAGTTGCTATTGCTATTTTTATTTTTACATCAACAGAATATGATAGGATTATTACAGTAAATATTGCCTGTATGATAATCTGCTTCTCTGATGCAACAGCGGACAGCCCCGAAAACAAACGATGGGAAGTAATCACCATAAAAATGAATTGCCTCCCATTGACATTTTTTACTGACGTTGCTAGTTTGGGAATACTGCCCTTTGTGACAAAGCTATAATTTTGCGTAAACTAATTTTCGTCTTTAATATTGCCATTTTGTAATTATAATGCCTCATCACACATACACACGCCCCATTCCCTGTCCCAACTTCAGATCTTTTTAAAACCGGTTTGGGGAGGTCAACATAAGAATAAAATCACAAATTGAGTTATTCAAGACTTTGCTATTTGTTTTGATAATCTGCAGTACGTGATTTATTGCAACTGCTAAGAAGATCAGGTACACACGCATATTCGTAGCATTACCACAGCTATTGTTTACACTATTAACAACTTTACCAAAGGGAGGTAAATATTCGGGCATCATCTGAGGGTTCCATATTTTGCTGTAGCAGCCTGAATTCGTTTACCAAGAAAACATACGGTATGTGTTATTGATGCTAACCACATTGATGTTTTCAGCATCTTAGATTCAAACGAATATAGTCATAAGATATCAAAAAACATTTATTTTATTTTACAGAGTAGAAAATTCAGTATGTAAATTTTGTTTTTTAATTACCAAAAGGGTTTCTCTGTCTACACAGTAGAAAATCTAGGGTGTAGTTTTTCCTTCTTCAACCGTTAATATATGTGCATTGAAATTGTTTGCTATATTGCTTAGCTGATTTTGGATTTTGTTGTTGCTGCGTTTGTTTGTTTGTTTTTATCTTAGTATCACGCCTGTCTCATGTACTGGTGAATATAACCATTTTTTAAATCTTTTACCGGATTTTCCATCAAGAGAATAGTTATATTTTTATGTTACTTATTTCCCCTTTTCTCAGGTCTGTTGTCAATACAATATTTACTCATTTTTTATGTACTTCTTTATTGATTGGTGTGTTAGCTGATTTTTGTGATTAAATGCTGCACCATATTTTTAGATTGTTAATTTAGTTTTTGAGAACTTTCAGCTCTTTACTAAGGATATACAGCATTTTTTTCATCTCACAAACGCTGAAATGAGAGGAACAAACATTAGTGTGCAAAATCAAAATATAACCCTCTGTCAATTCTCTTGTGCACAGTTGTTCAGCGCATTAAGCGCAAACTTTGATCTCAAAAGCAAGCTTGATTTATTTTATATCACAATCAGCATGTGATAATGAATACATTTAAACGTTTTATATGTTCAGTTTGATGTTCACACCACGCTGCTATTGTGATACAGAAATAACTTGTCTCTGTAATATCCTGACATCGAGTATGAAAGATTGTAAATAAGCGATTTAAACAGAAAATTGTACATTTCGTTGTCAAGATGTACACCCTCTCTCTCTCTCTCTCTCTCTCTCTCTCTCTCTCTCTCTCTCTCTCTCTCTCTCTCTCTCTCAAATATAGTTTCAATCCATGTTTGTATATTTATTATCTTTTACAGGTACGGCTATTTTGACATAGATAACAGCTATAAACAGATTATAGAATCCTGCATTTTGTCACACACGTTTTGTTTCCTATGGGAGGCTTTATTAGTTTGTATTTTAAATATAATCTTTTTTGTCGGGATAAACTTCAAAATGATATTCCAATGCTTGGTACGCATTACTTTTATCAGAAAGTATTCACAACTGCTTGCTTGAGGTATTACGTACTGCCTGCAGTGAAGCCATGCAAAGTAAAATCCTTTCCAGAGAGTTCAATATAATTGTGATAAATGATAATGAATGTTTGTGACTATTGTGCACTAGACAGGCATATAATTATCATTTTTATGCTTTTAAAACTGTCCACCCTTTTTGAGGTCACATTCTAGTTTACATTTTTCTTGTAATACTTCGGGTCAATGATAATGTATTTCTATTTTCAGGGGCTAGCTTCACGGACTAGACTACAGTGTGTTTCTTTTAAACTTAACTTACAAGGGGCCGGAAAAGGTGACACCGTTCCCACTGTTTTAGATGTACACAATTTCTTATTCTTAAAAGGATGCTTTTCACTTTGTGGAGAAAAGAATGCAAATACCACTTCTTTCTTAAATCAGAATGGATTAGAGGTTTCTCTTTTCTGAAATGAAAACAGTTCTGGGTGGTTGTTGTAATGGTTGTTATGTCTTTTGTTCATAACAAATTGATTCACTTTTCTAGGTCTATGATCTCCATCTAATTTGTATTTGGTGTTGTGAAAAAAAGAATAGAAAGAACTATACTGGTAGGTTAATGATTTATATGAAACAATAAAAGCATACAACTGGGGTTTATTTATTCATTTATTTAGAGCAGCATTTAAGCAGCATTGAAGTGGCTATCGTGTGGATGGGTGACCGTTTTTGCGCCATGGCATCAGTACTGCCCTCTTTAGGGTCAGGGAAGGTAAAGCTGCCCTCAATATGCTGGCCCCTACAGAAGATGAAGTCTCTGACATCTCGCTTCCCAACGACTACATAGGTTATGGGACACCCTTACCTTTACAATTTACAAAATGAAAACAAATAGCAGATTTAGAAGCATTTTGAATTGAGAGGCAAAATCTCTGTTTTCTGAATTTAACAAAAGAGGCATATCATTTGTAAATGTTGAGACATACATGTATCTTCCTACTCTGAATTTAACAAGAAAAGCAGATCATTCTTTAATATTGAAACATACCTTCTTTTCTGAATTTAACAGCAGAGGAATGATGGAAGCAGTAGATACATGGCCCCTTGCATACCATATTTATTGTATACCTCTTTTTATTTACTTTGAGTCCTGTAAACTAGGGAACTTTTTTTGTTTTTACTTTCAGCATGCCTCACGTTTCAAACAAAAAAGACAATAAAAGGGCTATTCACAAATGCAAAGAGTAAATTTCATATACAAAAAATGATCTTTGTCTTTATTAGCTTTTATTTGTTTAGTACATGGATTTGAATTAGTTTACAATGCCTTATTACCATAATTTGAGTCTTTAAAAGAAAGAGTATAATTCTCAATTCTAAAAGATTTGTTATTGAGAATGATCTCTTTATTTTAAGACACAGTTTTAACAGATTTTTGGACAGACGCTATAGCCAAATGGTTCAGACCATTTGACTTTAATCCTGTGGTTTCATGAGGTCCTTGGTTGGAATCTCGCCACAGCGTAGTCTGTTAGCTTAAGGGTGGGGATTTGTTACGATCTACCAGGTCAACTTCAAGTACAGACCTGCCAGTGCCTTGATTCCTTTCGAGTAAATACACACTGTTAAAAAAAAATACACACGCAGAAGATTAAATATGCATGTCAAAAATCCCGTAGTTCATGTCGGTGTTGAGTTAGTTATGGAAACACAAACATACCCAGCATGCAACCTGTACAACGAAATGAGCTGCTCTGAAATCGGAATGTGTGGGCTGAAGCCAGTGGGAAGGCCTCCTGAAGAGACACAAGCACAGGAGAAGACCTGGCACCAGGCACCTCGCCCAGTAAGAAAACGTGCACAGAGAGAGAGAGAGAGAGGGGGGGGGGGAGAGGGGGATATATATATAGAGAGAGAGATATATATTTATTTATATATATATATATATGTGTGTGTGGAGAGAGAGAGAGAGAGAGAGAGAGAGAGAGAGAGAGAGAGAGAGAGAGAGAGAGATTCGGATGGTTTATTCATTTATAGGCCAAGGCCCCTTATGAAGAGGTACACAAACATGATATAATAACAAATAAATGTAGTAAGATCCAAATATACAAAAAAATTGATACAGACTGATTGCATATGACAAAGAAATTCTCATGACATACCAAGGTCTCTAAGCTTAAATGCTTTGTATAAATACAAGGCAAAATCACGGTCTCCGAAGTAGACAATGACATCAACAAGGTCAATTTAAACATTGATGGTTGTCTATAATATTTGGGCTTTTAATAAACTGTTCTCAAGTCGTTGTTAGAACAGTGCAACAAAGAACAAAGTGAAGTTTATTTTCTTCTGCCTCTTTACACACACGACACATCAAATCATCATTATTAGCATTGCTATTTCTATAAAATAGAGGTGGATAACCAAGGGGTCAGAGTGCTCACTTGCCCCAAGTCAAGTTAAGCAGCATCCAGCGTGGTTACCAGTTGGATGGGTGACCATTTGCGCACCTTGGCTTCAGTACAGTCCCCCCAGTTCACCCAGCTGTAAATGGGTACCTGCCCTCTTCAGGGTCAGGGAAGGTAAAGCAGCCAGGGAGAAGAGATGGGCACCACCCTCAACATGCTGGCCCCTAGAGAAGCTGAGATCTCTGATGTCTTGCTCCCCTACGACCACCTAGGTTATGGAACACCTTTACATTTACCTTTATATCTATAATAATGAACAGCTAATTCTGATACTCTTAATCTAAACCTTGTTGTCATAAACATTAATGTTTATCCATATCCAGCATTAGATATGGCTTTAAATCAGAAAGGCTGCAAAAATGTCTGTCAATTGTAAATCTATTACTATTCTGAATATGATCAGACCATCTCTGCCAAGACAAATCTACTAAATGTTGATGAAAAACACTAACAAAACTATTAACACAGCCAACAATTTGACTTTGCCAAAGTCAAACCCATATTCAAACAAAAATACATGTACTTTAGTTACCCAATTTTCTTTACCTCTAGCATCTAAACTATGTAACATGTCTATATGCTTTACTGGGTATTTTATCACTAGTCATATGCAGTAATTTGAACCAGTAGCAAAAACAATTAACAGCAAATTATATGTAAATAGGGTGGCAGCTCGTTTCACTGTAAACTAAGTCATTGGGAGTTCCTTATTGACACCTAAAGATCTCTTTAAGGCAAGAGTATAAACATGCTCACAGTGGACTGCAGCTTTTTCTAGCCCCCATAATTCAGAACCATACCGCATGATGGGCTGAACTTGGGCATCAAATAACCTGATAAACACCTTAAAAGAATTATTGTCAAGTGTTCATAGATTTTTCATAATAAATAACCCATTTTTGGCCCTACTTGCAAGATTTTTACATGCTCTACTAAAACTCAAACAGCAGAGAAGAATATTCCAAGATATTTATAAACATTAACTACTGGCATGAACACTCCATTATAAACCCACCTTTCTCTTATGCTGAAATAACCTCCCTTCTGAAATACTATAATCTTACTTTTATTCATATAAACTTTTAACTGAAGCTTTGCAGCTGAATGATGCAAGTTGTTGAGTTGTGTCTGCAAACCTGTCACAGTCTCTGACATTAGAATCACATCATCAGCTAACAAAAGAATAAACAATTCAAAAGCATCTATTGATAATAAAGCCCCATGTCTTCCATCATTAATAACTCCTATTGCTAACTCATTAATGAACAGTGAAAACAAAACTGGGCTGCAAGCATCCCCCTGTTTCACACAAGCAGTACAATTAATATAATCAGTAAATTTATCACTACATCGAACTATACATGCTTCTAACACATCTATGAAGTTTACCTTTAACACCATTCTTATGAAAACAGACCAAAGAATCCTACATAAATGGAGTCAAAGGTTTCTCAAGGTCAATAAAAGCAGCATAATTATAGTTCTCAATTGTGTGCAAATTGCTTTTGAACAAATGCCAGCAAGGTAAACATATGGTCCACAGTTGAATATCCACTTTTGAAACCAGTCTTATGTAATGTTGTTTTCATCTACCCATTCTTGTAAAGGCTTATTGATAATTATTCCATAAAGTTTACTGCTTACATCATTCAGTGAAATCCCCCTATAGTTATTAGGATTATTTACGACACCCTTTTTGTAGAGTGGCAAAATAATAGACTCATTCCGGTTATCTGGGTAAACACCATCATCGAATAATTTATTAAACAGCTTAAATAAAAACTGGACAACTTGATCAGATGAATTTTTCAACAGTTCACTAATTATACCATCAGGACCAGCTGCCTTTCGATTTTTAAGTTTTCATATGGCTAGCAAAACTTTCTCTCTAGAAATAGGGCGATTCATATAATCATTAGTGTCATCCTCTAATATATCTTCATTAACAACAATTTCAGAACCTGATTTTAACAAAGCTTTGAAATAACAAAACCATTCATCAGTAGTTATTGTGTGTCTGGGTTGTTTCCCTTTGAACGACATTTGATGAACAGTATTCCAAAACTCTCTTTGATTGTTCACCGTAGTCACAAGTTTCTCTACAAAAGATTTATTAAATTGCCTCTTTTTTATCTTTAATAGATTATTATATCTTCACGCCTTGCAATTAAAAAAGCATCTTTATCATTTGCTGTGCATGAACATCTACATATTCTTAACAATTTTTTTAAAAATTTCTTTTTACTTACAACACATTCCTGATCATACCAGTCACCAGTGACTTTTTACCATTCACCCTCACTTGCTTTTTCATGTAGATGGCATTTTCCTCAATGCAACATTAAACATACTTAGTTCATCATTCACATCCACATCTATTAAATTTTTTGGCCACATCAATCTTCACTGCACAACCTATCATCAAAAACATGAGCAAACTCATCATTCCATACTAACTTTTCAATAACAAAGTTTTGTTCCTAACTTTTTACACACATGTTTTCATTTGGAAAAGAAATACAAAGTTTCAAAGGTATATGGTCTGAATCAATGCGTTTTGTTAACAGTTAATTTACAACAGTCAATTACTTTAGAAAATTATATTTCGGAAAATAGAAAATAGTCCTTGACACTGCTACCTGATTCAGAAAAATATGTATAGCCACCTTGGGGGAGAGAGAGAGAGAGAGTCGAGAGACAAGGCAAGGCAAGGCAAGGCAAAATTCTTTTATTCGAGGATAATAGATGAGCACTCGTGTGCTTTTTTACATCCAGTCCCCGCCCTTTTCAGGGATAACATTAAGATAGAAAAAAATAAAAATAATAGCCACAACTACACAACAACAATTATAATGATCCAAATACCAAAAGTAAGGAACCATACCAAGTATCAAACAGGCAAGAAATAACACAGAGATACAATATTAAGGTAATGTTATAAAAAGTCATTCAGAAACGAAAAAGAAGTAAGAATCAATGATAATTTTGATTTGAATAAAGGAAAACAAACAAAAACAAAACAAACAAAAACAAAACAAAACAAAACAACAACAAAAAAAACGCAATAATTAAAGAGCAAACATGAGAATATGATGAGGTTAAATGACTGAAGACATCAATCCACCACCATCTATCATCAAAAGAAATTCCATAAAACATAAGGTTTTGATAAAAGGGGAGAAAAAACAACAACAGGTAAGGAATAAGACAGAGATACAATATTGAGGTAATGTTACAAAAAGGCACTCATTCTGAAACAAGAATATGAAGTAAGAATCAATGATGATTTCGATTTGGAAAGCAACACACACACACACACACACACACACACACACACACACACACACACACACACACACACACACACACACACACACACACACACAACACACACAAAAAAACAAATAAGCAAACAAAGCAAAGCAACCAAAAAATAAACAAACAAAAAAAAGGGGGGGGGGGGGCGCAATAATTAAGGAGCAAACATGGGAATACGATGAGGTAGAGAGAAGAGAGAGAGAGAGAGAGAGAGAGAGAGAGAGAGAGAGAGAGAGAGAGAGAGAGAGAGAGAGAGAGAGAGAGAGAGAGAGAGAGAGAGAATTACAGCCATATATCCAAATTAACCAGCAATGCAAAAACAAAAAACAAATTTAGCCAACGAGAGATGAAGAAGTTAGAAAAAAACAAAACAAAAAGAAGAACAGAACATGGAAGGTGTACACAGGATTTAAGGTTTCTTGGTGTTGTGTCTGACTCAACATAATGAATGAACCACCAGTCAGAAGGAGATTTGTTTCCCCAAGATGATTTTTTTCCCTCAAATCAAATTTCAACAAAGCTAAAATCTACTAATCTTACAAAACAACCATAGATTTAAAAAAAAATAATAAAAAAGATGCAAGCAAAAACAAGTGATTCACATCAAGATATCAAAATATAATAAGACTGCCCCCTCCCCCCTTTCCCAGGTGATAATTGTTTTCTTTTAGGATGAATGTACATTTTTTTTAAAAATATGATTTGGTTCACTAAATTCCAGTATTTCCCTGAAAAGAATGCACAGTCATGAGCAAAGTGTTGATGTTTTTTTTTTTTTTTTAACTTCACAGAGCAAAGGGAGATAACAAACCACGTTCATACACTCCCAAGATTTTTAAAGAAAATACAACATCAGTGTACACAACTCAAAACGTACAAAAACTTAGTAATCCCTAATGATTATAATGATTTTAAAAAAAGGAAAGAACATGAAAATATAACAACTGAAATGAAAAAAAAATTTAATTGGGATGAAAAATGGGACAGGAAAGAGGGGGATGAAAGCACTTTTTTTTTCTTTTTTTTTACAAAGTATTAATGATAATTTTGGAGTTCAGCTTTCTTTAAAGGGATAAAAGATAAGCCTGGAGGGAAAGACAGACAGACAGAGACAGAGAGAGAGAGAGGGAAGAGGGGGAGAGGGGGCCACAAAGCAGTTGTTAAAAGTTCACATAAAAATGATAAAACTGAAAAGTGAAAATCAGCTTAAAGCCCCATAAAACAAGCGGGGATTAAATGTTCCACAAGCATTAAAGAATATCCACACAGCTTTAAAAAAACAACTGATTGTAAGACAAGAAAATACCAAACCCAAACATACCTATATATCTTTTGTATCGTGCATATCATATGTCACTAATTCAACACTGTGACCAATATTATTATAATTATTAGGTGCTCCAATTAAAGAGCAATATAAAAAAATTAAAAAGAGAGAAAAAAGTACCTGGAAAAATTAATGTGCACATGGAAGATTAAGAAGTTGGAGAAATATCTAGAGGAACAGAAACAGCTTTTTTTTTTAAAAGGAGAAATAAAGCACCCACCAATCCACAAGAAAAAAGCCAAGAATTACAATAGTTCCATTGAATATTTAGCATATCCACCAAAAAGTTGCATCAAAGGAAAAACTGTTCATGACTGCCAAAACAAGATAACTTTTTTTTTTTAAACCACCTTTTTTTGTCTGATATGAGGGAAAGTGGTATGGTTGGTCTCTAAGGACAAGGTTGTTTTAAGGAATCCCGTTTTGGTTTTATCTCGTTTTATGTGTGATGGATGTGGGTTTTCCCACGACAGGGTGGCCATCCTGGGCTGACCCTTATGGTCGGCTGGGGTCTTGATACAAGCAAGGACAGTTGAGTTTGTTTTATACCTCGTTTTAAACTGTACATAGTCGCACACTTTTAATACCAGTTTTAAAATGTGAGGAGGTGATAGCTAGCCCTGATATGGCCTATGGGGTGGGTGGGGCTATAAGCAACATAATTGGATTGGATTGGATTGGATTGGCTTTAAGGAATTGGGGTGGGGGGTACAAGGTACAATTCAAAAGTGATAGTGTGCAAAGTGCACACTATCAAACCATGATTTTAGTATTGTATGATTAGGGCCTAGAGTACTACCCCGTGATTTTATTGTTGCATTACTATCTTAGGGTCTGAGGTATCTCCTATAGTGCTACCCCATACTTTTAGGTTGTATTACTATCTGAGGGCTAAGGTATCATCTCCTATAGTACTATCCCATGATTTTAAGTAAGTACACACTGGATGAGAAATTTTGCATGCATGGCTGTTTTTAAATACCTGGCCTAGATGGAGGCTATACTTCGACTTGAAAGGATTTTTCTCCCCTTATGGAGAGTACAGTGTCTTATGGTTAGAGCTTGTGAAAGATGAAAATAATCTTTACTAACATTTTACAGTTTAACAAAATATATGAAGACAATTTAAAATGGCATATTACAACCTAACAGCATTTTGTGTAATTTTTCAGCTAGAGCTCTGAGGTTCACCAATGGTGAGATTTTGCTTGTGCAACCGTTTTTGACCTCCCACTTAGGTAGCTTACATTCCCATGTTGGGAATAACAACATTGTAATGTAGGTGTTGGCACCTAGCTATTATCAATGATTATCCCGACAAAGCTTTTTGTTCAGGGCCATAAATGATCATTTTTAAAACAGAGGTTAACACCAGTATTCTGCCACATGACCCTGATGATCATTAAAGCCACATAAATTAGTTCAGCAGAGGCAAGCGAGGGCAACCCTGTGTGTACAGTACAGTACAGTACAGTACAGTGTGGGTTAATTGGAAATGGAAAGCCCGTGTGTATACCTCTATACTGTGTGACAAGGTTGGTGGTTGGTGGGGGCAGCAGCTGTGGTTGTGTCCATTAACTTACTCATAAAAATAATGACAATGGTGAAGATAGAGCTGCTTGACTTTTCACTCTGCTGTTTGGCTTGGAAAAAGAGGGAGGTGTTAATTTGTCTGTTTTCCCAGCACTGTGCTGTGCTGTCCATGCTCGCCACCACTGCCGGGAAATCCACACACATTCCACCAACAGCATAACCTAGTGCTGCTGCTACTGCTACTGCTGTGTCTGAGTTTGTACTTTTTTTCATGTTTCTGCTGGTATGGGTTACAGGATCTTTCATGTGCGTTTTTTAATCTTCCCACATGTTTGGTAAATGAAGTGTTGATGATAGTTTTGTGCTTAAGTTGATTAAAAACAAAAGAAGTGATGTTCACAAAGCTGAAGCTTGTTCCTTCTCCTCTTGGTGAAGAAAACCAGACTGGCCAGTACAGCCATCAAAGATGCACGTTATATTATATACTGTGACCTGAGGAAGAGTGTGTAGCTGGTGGAGATAACCCTGCAAGCTAAGCTGTAGGGCTCACAGAGGATCTGGAAAGGGCATGCTATTATGTTTTCCCAGACACATCTGATATTGTAAAGCCAGCGAGAGAAGAAGAAGAAGATAAAGCAAAAAGTAGTGTAAATATTTTCATTTTTAATTCACTTGAAAGTGCTGGGATTCAACAAGTTATAGGTGACTTTAAAAGGATGATTATCTTAAACCATTTGGCTTTAAGGTCCAGAAACTTGAACAATGTTGTCATGATTTTTGAACTGTCTGGGTATGTATGACTTGAAACTTGAAATTTGACTTGGTGAATAACATTGTGGGCTTTTCCCCTTGTCCTGAACTGCCAACACAGAGGCTGAACTGAATAAAGGCGACATTATTACCAGTGACCAGCCGCCATGGCACAGTGGTTAGTGCTTTGGATTTTGGACTGGAAGGTCGTGGGTTCGAGTCCCATAAGAGTCTTAGGGATTTTTCGGACTCCTATCAAGAGTGAGTGTGCTGTGGCCTCAATGGGAAGACTGGTACCACACAGTCGAGCTTCATCCAGTTTAGGAATGCAAATTAGAGAGTGTTGCTCAAATAACCTGACCAACACTGCAAGTGTATGTCTCTCTCGGGTCTGGTTGATGCCGGGATATATTGTGATAGTAAGCGTAGGGTACAACCCTGTCAAGTAGTCTCAAAACAGATGCACTTCCATAGCAGCATTATTACATTATCCTCATTACCATTGATCATCATGCAACAATAAAAATTGCCTCTGATTCAGTGGCCCCTTTGCTCTGGTCTCATGGTGACCTCGGATTCAGTATACCCATGCACTTCTGTGCCTGTAGTGAGTTTGTGTCAAAGCCTTTGGGGTTGGAGGTTCGCAGGGAGACAGTCCTTAGAAGGACGTTGTGTTGGTCGCCACCTCGGGTGGACAACTCACCCAGTCTGGCTCCGCGACTGAGCTAATACTGTCGTTAGTAGGGGGCTTAGTAGGTGGTGTCCTGCCTATGTTAGCTCAGAACAGGCACCACTGAACACCACCAAAGTGACTCAGCAGAAGTGCAGGGGCCCTCTGGCTGGTGGCCCCATAGCGGCTTAATATTGATGGGTTCCATGTGGACTCCCAACCTTGAGGATGAGACACAATGAATAATGGGCATGGCTGTGGCAAGGTGATTGAGGTGAGCGGTATGGGAACAGCAGGACAGGGACATTACAGAAGATGAAGCAGCAAAACAACGAAACAAAACAAAACCCCATTATAACCAGTGGTCAGAGCACTGCTTTCCCCAAGCTATGGTTAAGCAGCATCCAACGTGGTTACCAAGTGCATGGGTGACCGTTCACGTGCCATGGCTTCTGTATAGTCCCTGAGTTCACTCAGCTGTCAGTGGGTACCTGCCCTCTTTAGGGTCAGGGAAGATAAAGTAACGAGGGAGAAGAGATGGGCGCTGCCCTCAGTATGCTTGCCCCTAGAGAAGTCAAGGTCTCTGATGCCTCACTCCTCAATGACCACATAGGTTATGAGAACACCTTTATTTTAGTCTGACATTGCATTGCAAAGGACTCTCATAATTGAGTAGTTTTTTCAATTTGTTTTTTAATTATTCGCGTTTTTGTTGGTCCTGGCCAAAAGCTTTGTTAGCTATTTCATGTCAGTTCAATACTGAGGCCTACATCAAAATATTATTATGTTGTAACACGTATTTAGATTGTAAAGTCTTCAGCCATGACAAGCCCTTTACACAGCATAACAACCAACCTGCACTCTCTTTAAACACAGGAAAAAAACACATCTGAAGTCGGAGTATGGCTGTGTATGAGGCAAAGTACTCACTCCTTCAAAACTTGAAACTGTGAATGGGTATAATCTTTTTTTTTGTTGTTAACATTTGTTTCAGCTGACTCCCAAGAAGACTCTGTCTCTCTCTCTAGTCAGCCAGCACAAAGTGACGTCACATATCTAATATATCTAATTTCGTCACATATCTAATTTCGTCATCACTAACCTGAACCCCCACTATGACAGTCATGGAAGCCTCGGAGGGACTGTTTGCCGACAGCAAGGTGTTGGTTCATGTGTTGGTGTGTGTGTTCGCCATCTCTTCCTGGGTGAATATCAATGGCTTGTGGGTAGAACTACCCATTTTTGTCACCCATCTTCCAGAGCAGTGGTCCCTGCCTTCCTACATCACCATTCTTAGCCAGGTGAGGATGTGTGTGTGTGTGTGTGTGTGTGTGTGTGTGTGTGTGTGTGTGTGTGTATGTGTGTGTGTGTGTGTGTTGTATATGAGTGTATGTGTGTGTGAATGTGTGTGCAACTGTGTATGTGTGTATATGTGTGTGTATGTGTGTGCATGTGCGCGTGTGTATGTCAGGGCATGCGTAGTGCTTGTGCTTGTGTGTGTAGTGGAGGGGCATGTCCCTGTGTGCATGCCTGCTTGCTTACTTACTTTCTTACTTATTTTCTTACTTACGTATGCACGAAAACCACACACACACACACACACACACACACACACACACACACACACACACACACACACACACCATTAACTAAAAAGCCTTCTCTCACCCTTTTTCAACAACAACAAAAAACCCAAACCAAACAGATGGGCAACATCGGCCCTATCATCTTCTTCATCCTGGCCTATTTCCTGGCCAAAACCTCCATGCCTAAGATGACGTTGGACAAAGGCACCTCTTACGTCATCATGCTGGTGGGAATGATGGCAACAATCCTGCTGGCTTTCCTCTGGAAACACACAGGCTATGTCTTCGGAAGCGAACATAGCGTGGCCCTGCTGACGCTGAGTTTCTTCTTGTCCATCATGGATTGTACGTCATCTGTGGCTTACATAGCTTTCATGTCCGCCCTCAAGCCGGTGTATCTGTCCAGTTACTTCATCGGGGAGGGACTCAGCGGTCTGCTGCCGGCTATGATGGCTCTGGGGCAAGGAGCTGGGGACATTGAATGTCACAATGGTAGCTCTGTGGAGGTGAGCGTGTGTGTACACCTGTGTGTGGGTTTAGGGGGTGGAGGGTGGGGTGTGTTTGTCCATGTTTGTTTTGGGTTTTTTATTTGTTTTGCTGCTGTGATTTGTTTGTTTTGTTTTTGTTTTATTTGTGGGTATCTTTTGGGGGTGTATCCTTTTATTTGTGGAGGGCAGGATCTGTGTATCCTTCTTTGGGGGTGTATCCTTTTTTTTGGGGGGCTAGGATACATGTATCATATTTGGGGGTGTATCCTTTTTTTGGGGGGGGGGGTCCTTTTTCGGGGTTGTATCCCTTTTGGGGGTGTATCCTTGTTTGTAGATCAAGAAAAGTCCTTTGACAGAGTAAACAGAAACAAACTGTGGAAAACGTTAGAAGAGTACAACATAAAGGGTCAACTTCTGGACAATATCAGAGCCATCTATACCAACAGCATGAGTGCAATACGAACCCAAGATGGACTCAAGGAACGGTTTGAAGTAACATCAGGAGTGAGGCGAGGGTATGTTCTATCACCACTTCTGTTCATTGCATACATGGACAAAATCACCAGGGAAGCAAACCCAAACCCTGAAGACCTGAATGAGATGCTGTTCGCGGATGACCAAAGCCTTGCACATGAAAAAGAAGAACTCCAGGAGCACACAAACAGCCTGAATACACAATGTGAGAACTTTGGTATGAAAATCAGCACCAGCAAAACCGGGACAGTGAAAGTCAGCAGAACACCTGGCCGCCTCAACATCAACATCAATGGGACAGCACTGAAACAAGTCAGCGAGTTCAAGTACCTTAGAAGTATATTCACAGAAGATGGACATCTTAGCAGACAAGACAAGAGTTCAAAAGGCCAACAGCGTCATCTATCAGCTTGTCCTTTTTTTTTTGGGGGGGGGGGAGGGGTTGGGGGGGGGGTATCCTTTATGGGGGGTGTATACTTTTTGAGGGTGTATATTGTGGAGGGGAGGATGTGTGTATCCTTTTTTTGGGGGGGGAGGGGGGGCTATTCCATTTTAGGAGTGTGTATGTTGGGTTTCTTTTTTAATTTGTTTTAGGAGGAGGGGGGTGTTGTTTTGATGAACGTGTAGATTTGATCAACGTTACAGTCAAGTGGTTAGTTTGACTTTAGTCCTGGTGCGTCCATCAAGTTGTTGGTTCAAATCTCGGTAGGGGCGACGGTAGTGGTATCTGGTGAATTAAGGGTGGAATTTTTTTACGATTTTTTTTATCAACTTTAAGTGCAGACCTGCCAGTGCCTTGATTCCCTTTCGTGTGTAATACACATGCAAAAGATCATATATACACGTTAAAGATCTCGTCATTCATGTTAGCATTTAGTAGGTTATGAAAACCCGAACATACTCAGCATGTAGCCTGTTCAGTGAAATGAGCTGCTTATCATCATCATCATCATCATCATCATCATCATCATCATCATCATCATCATCATCATCACCATTAGTAGTAGTGGTGGTGGTGGTAGTAGTAGTAGTAGTAGTAGTAGTAGTAGTAGTAGTAGTAGTAGTAGTAGTAGTAGTAGTAGTAGTAGTAACATTTTCATCCTCTTCCTCCTCCTCCTCCTCCTCCTCCTCCTCCTCCTCATCATCATCATCATCATCATCATCATCACCATCATCATCATCATCGTCGTCGTCACCACCGTCATCACTGTCACCACCGTTGTCGTCATCATCATCGTCATCACCACCACCACCACTATCGTCACCGTCACCACCACCACCACCACCATCATCATCATCATCATCATCATCATCATCATCATCATCATCATCATCATCCACCACCACCACCACCACCACCACCACCACCACCACCCCCACCACCACCACCACCACCACCACCACTATCGTCACCATCATCACCACCACCACCACCACCACCACCACCATCATCATCATCATCATCATCATCATTACCATCATCATCACCACCACCACCACCGCCGCCACCACCACCACCACCACCGTCACAGACCCTACAACATTTTGCATCCAATCCCATTTTCAGGTGAACAACATCAGCGGCGTGTTGGTCAACGTCACCACCACCTCCCTCTACCCTGTCTACCTTCCCCCAACTTCTCCGTCAATCTCTTCTTCCTCCTCTTGGGCGGCATGATCCTCATGTCCTTCGTGGCTTTCTGCCTCCTCAACAACCTCAAATACTGCAGAGACGAGTTTGTCGTCGTCTCCAAGTACATCCACAGCGACAGCAAGAACAACGCTTGTGCTGGCATCCCCAACCCAGCTTGTACCACAGAGGAGAAGAGCGCCTCTGCCCAAAGTGCTACTCACTCAGATGGACAGGACAAATATCTGGCACCAGATTGTCCCATTCAGGATTCGGAATCCCCCAAGGTTGGGTCTTATGGGTCTACTGACAGAGTGATCTATTCAGGGGATTCTGTAGGGAATGGAAGGGAGGAGGTGAAGGAGGAAGCGAGGAATGTGGGGGAGGAGATGGCGACCTCCAAGATCGTCTTTCTGTTGGGGTTGGTGGTGTTCCTGAATTTGTTCACCAATTTTCTTCTGTCTATTCAGGTGAGTAGAGTGAGCAAGTAGTGTGTGTGTGTGTGTGTGTGTGTGTGTGTGTGTGTGTGTGTGTGTGTGTGTGTGTGTGTGTGTGTTGTGGCTGCAATGTTAGCATGGTGTGTGTGTGTGTGTGTGTGTGTGTGTGTGTGTGTGTGTGTGTGTGTGTGTGTGTGTGTGTGTGTAAACGCACACACACACACATACACACACATACACATGTCACACATATTCTCTCTCTCTCTCTCTCTCTCTCTCTCTGTCTCTCTCTCTCTCTGTCTCTCTCTCTCTCTCTCTCTCTCTCTCTCTCTCTCTCTCTCTCTCTCTCTATCTATCTATCTATCTATCTATCTATCTATCTATCTATCTATCTATCTATCTATCTATCTGTCCCTTAGTCTGGTGACCATGGGGGCACCCCTGAAGACTTGACGACCAGTTCCCTTCATTCCTCTCTCTGTTCTGCCTTTCTCAGGGTTTTGTTGAGTTCTAGGCCTGTCCATTTGCTGATGTTGTCCTCCCATCCCTTCTTTGGTCTGCCTCTTTTTCTTCCTCCTTGGACAGTGCCTTGCAGTATTGTTTTTGCTAGTCCTTTTGATTTTGTGCAATACTGCTTTTATATCTAAATTTTCAAAAAAGAAGCAGTATGTGCCTGTGGCAAAAATATTACCATTGTTCACATTCTTTTAGAATGCAGAGATCTGGAAAACCTGTTACCTGTTTTCACAGTATGTTGCTTAGAGCAAATTCTGAAAAATGTTCCCTTAATGAAAGAAACTGTCATTAAGTCATAGTCCTATTATCAGATTCTTATAGCACAATGGTGTTAACTTGTTGTTTAAGCAGTTTTTTTTCCTTTCAACATTCTTTTGAATGGTTTTTAATTTTTTAATAGTTGTTTAATGTGAATATTTATTTATATGTATACCTCCACCTTCCCTTCCCTCCCCCCCAAAAATAAACTCACACACTCACTCACCCACACACACTTCCCCTCTGATATCAATAATTAGTGGAAGGATGTTAAACTGAAGAACTACTGCTACACTACTACTACTACTACACTACTACTACTACTACTACTACTACTACTACTACTACTACTACTACTTCTACACACAGACACACATACCACACACACACACACACACACACACACACACATACACACACACATACACACACACACATACACACACACACACACACACACACATAACACACACACACACACATACACACACACACACACACACACACACACACACACACACACACACACATACACACACACCCAAGCAAACAACCTCACCTCCCCCCTCCCAGCAAAACAGACAAAAACCAAAACAAAACAAAAACCCCAGTAAGCTAAAAGCACTTTTCACGCTAAACCACCTCACTTCTTGATGACTGGGCGAAAAAAAAGACAATTCATGGCCCTTGGCGGAATTTAAGCCAAAAACTCTGAAAATTAATGCTTGTCACCATCAGGTGTGCCGGCTTTAGGTGCGAGGCTAAATTAATTAGCAGTGACTGCTGAATGCGTGATCTTGCACTGATGACCTTGACCTTGATATGAAAAGAACTACCCCCCCCCCCCTCCCCTTACCCACCCCCACCACTGGCAGGGGAAAAATCGTCTTAGTCTCTGCTGCCTCTGTTAAAGACACTGAATAGAGATAGCATGAATATTATTCTCTTTTTCTGTCTGTCTGTCTGCCTGTCTGCCTGCCTACCTGCCTGCCTGTCTGTCTGTCTGTCTGTCTGTCTGTCTATCCCTTAGTCCCTCCTGGGTCACTCTCTCTCTCTCTCTCTCTCTCTCCTCTCTCTCTCTCTCTCTCTCTCTTTTATTCACACACACACACACACACACACACACACACACACACACACACACACACACACACACACACACACACACACACACATATATACAGAGGTGTTTTTTTTTTAATTTTGAGGAAAGAAACTACTTCTGCTGAGTTATGTTGTCTCTCTGCCAACTTTAGTATTTTATTGTGATCATATGACAGACAACAATAGTTTCTGTCTGAGCATTCCAAGAAGAAGAAGAAGAAGAAGAAGAAGAAGAAGAAGAAGAAGAAGAAGAAGAAGAAGAAAACAACAACAACAACAACAACAACAACAACAACAACAACAACAGCAAGAGGAAGAACAACAAGAAGAACAAAAACAAGAAAAGAGAAGCAGCTAAATTGTGTTTACCTGTAATGCCAACAAAAGTGGTACACAAGAACTCTATTATCGAATAATGCCTGCTTATATTATTTTTCAAAACTGGAAAAGGACAAAAATAAGAATGCCAACAAAAGTAGTACACAAGAACTCTATTATCGAATAATGCGTACTGGTAATTAAAACACTGGAAAAGGACAAAATAAGAACGCCTACAAGAGTGAGCATGTCAAATAAGAATGTCAAGAAATTCACTACACTAGTGATGCTGCTGCTTGTACTACTGCTGATGCTGCTGCTGCTGCTGCTGCTGCTACTTCTACTGCTACTACTACCACCACTGCTACTACTATTACTACTGCTGCTACTGCTGCTGCTGCTCCTGCTGCTGCTGCTGCTGCTGCTGCTGCTACTACTACTACTACTACTACTACTACTACTACTACTACTACTACTACTACTACTACTACTACTACTGCTGCTGCTGCTGCTACTGCTGCTGCTGCTACTGCTGCTGCTGCTGCTGCTACTGCGACTGCTACTGCTGCTGCTACCACCACCACCACCACCACCACTATTATTACTACTACTCCCACCACCACAACCACTATCACCACTGCTACTATTACTATTACTACTGCTACTACTGCTACCACCACCTCCACCACCACCACCACCACCACCACCACCACCACCACAACTATTGCAATTATTTCTAGCACTACCCCCACCAGGCACCACCACCACCACCGCCACCATCACTACTACTTCTACATATACACCACTTCAACCTCAACTACTATTGCTGGCACTTCTGCTGACAACAAGCAACAATGTTTTCCCCTAGATAGTTGGCTTGATGAAAAAAAAAACCCAAATCAATGCTTATTCAATGTACCATCTAGAAATAAAAATTTGACTTGACTTGACAATCCTTTCCTCCCCTCCCCTCCCCTCCCTTCTGATACAGACGTACTCCAGCCTACCTTACGGCATAGAGACCTATGACCAAGTGGTCACTCTGTCCAAAATCGCCAACCCTTTAGCCAGCTTCATGTTCATGTTCTTCGCCATCGAATCGCTGCCCCTCCTTGTGACCCTGGTGACCCTAGGGTGCACGTGCGGGGCCTACATCATCACAGCTGCTGTCATGAGCCCCTACCCCCCTTTAGTGGGGCAGGAAGCTGGTGGACCTGTTGCCGTGAGTATTTATTTTAATTTAATTTTGTTTTATACCACTTTATGTCACAGCAGATTTCTCTGTGGTGAAATTCAGGCTGCTCTCTCTCCCCAGGGAGAGGAGAGAGTGTGGCCACAAGTGCAGCGCCTGCCCATTATTTTTTTTTTCCTGTCTGCAACTGTATTTTGTTTCCCTATCAGAGTGGCTTTTTTCTACAGAATTTTGCCAGGGACAACCCTCTTGTTGCTGTGGGTTCTTTTACGTGGGCTAAATAATGATGTGTAACACACATGGGACCTTGGTTTATCATCTATTCCGAAATACTAGCACCCAGACCACCACTCATGGTCTAATGGATGGGGGAAAGTTTTGTCACTGATTGTGGATCCCAGGTATGTGAAGTGGTGTACAACATCGAGCTGGTAGTTATTCATGCAGATGGCTGGTGTAGTAGCCACGTCCTGGCTCAGCATATTGGTCTTTTTTAGGCTGATTGTCAGTCTGAAGTCTTTGCAGGCCTGGGAAAACCTGCCCATGAGACATTGGAGTTCTTGCCCAGTGTGTGAAGGGACAGCAGCAGCAGCAGCAAAAAGCGTGTTCCTAATTGTTTTCTCCATCACTTTTGTTTTTGCTTTCAGCCGAGCCAGGTTGAATAGTCGACTGCTGGATCTGGTGTGTAGGTATACACCTTCTGTTGTAGTTCCAAAACCGTGCTTTAGGAGCAGGGCAAAGAAGATGCCAAAGAGGGTGGGAGCAAGGACACAGCCTTGCTTGACTCTACTCTTGATGTCAAATGGGTCGGACATGCTGGACTCATACTGGATTGTTGCCTTCATGTCATCATGAAAGGATCTGATGAGACTATGGAGTTTTGGGAGCAACCAATTTTTGGAAGAATGTTGAATAGCCTTTCCCTGCTGACTAGGTCAAAGGCCTTGGTCAGGTCTATGAAGGCTATGTAGAGGGGTTTGTGTTGTTCTCTGCATTTCTCCTGAAGTTGGTGTAGGGAGAATATCATGTTCACCGTGGAACATTCAGCTCAGAAGCCACATTGTGACTCGGGGTAAACACTCAGCAAGTTTCTGGAGGTGCACAAGCATGACACAAGCGAAGAGTTTTCCTACAATGCTCAGGAGAGATATGCCTCTGTAGTTATTACAATCACTCCCGTCACCTTTATTCTTGTAGTGGGTGACAATCTTTGCATCTCTCATGTCTTACAGCACAGCTCCCTCCCTCCAACACTGGCATAGGACGTCGTGAAGGGGCTGTAGTAAGGTGTCTTTACAGCTTTTGATGAGGTCTGGTGGAATGCCATTGGTGCCAGGTGCTTTGCCACCAGCTAAGCTGTCAATTGCTTTGCAGTGTTCAGCAAGGGTTGGTTCAGTATCTAGTTCCTCCATAATGGGCAGAGGCTCAATGGCATCAGGGGCTGAGTTGGAGACTGTGTTCTCTCTAGAGTAGAGCTCAAAGTAATGCTCCACCCACCTGTCCATCTGTCTGCTTTTGTTGGTGATCGCCTCCCCATTGGAGGTCTTGAGTGGGGCGGTTTTGCTCTGTGTTGGCCCTAGAGCTGTCTTGATGCCTTCGTACATTCCTTTGATGTTGCCAGAGGCAGCCAGACTGGGTGGAGGCACTGAGCTGTTGCCAGTATTCACTGGCACAACGTCTTGCAGTCTGTTGTACTTTGTTTCTGGTTGCTCTGAGTGCTTGCAGGGATTTCTCACCAGGGGAATGCTTGTATTCGGCAAGGGAAGCATGTTTTGCATCAATGACGGGGGACAGCTCGCTAGACTTGGCATCAAACCAGTCATTGTCCTTGGAGGTGTTTTTCCCAAAGGTTGCAAAGGCTGTTTTCTGAATGGCTTCCTGGAGGTTGTTCCATTTCTCAGTGGTTTGGCAAATTCTTCGATTTTCTCCTGAAGATGCACAGTGGTGGTATTGATGCGAGGTTTGCCTTTCTGTTTGAAGCTCTGGAGTTTCTTTGGATGAAGCCTGATCTTGCAGCAGACAAGAAAGTGGTCAGTGTCACAATCTGCACTGTGTTATGTACGGGTGATGTGCACAGACTTGATGTTGGTACCTCGGATCGAACTCGCATATGTGAGCCAAGCATGATGCCCCCCACTAGCGAGAGCCACCAATGCCCACCCACCTGACACACATTATGCTACAAGAACCTGATAATAGGACTGTGACTTAATGAGAAGACAATTTCTTACATTAGCTAAATTAGAATTTGCTCTAAACAAAGCTATGTGAAAACAGGTAAAAAAAAAATCTCTGCATTCTAAAAGAATGTGAGTAATATTTTCGGCAGAAATATATGTTGCTATTTTTGAAAATTTAGATCTAACAGCATTAAGCTTCAACCTGTAAATAAGAGATATAACATTTCTTTATTTATGTGAATTAGGGAATTTCATCTTATCAAAAGATAGTAAATGGGTTACATCATCATTCCCTGAGAACCAATGTTTTGTTTCCTTTTAAAGTGTTTCCAGCATGCATTCTGTAACATGCTATGCCCCTCATGAACGGATAAATGGATGTTTATACTGCAAGACCCATCAGTGTGCTTATTGCCACATTTTGCTACTTTCTCAACTTTTTCATTAAAAGTAGATACCACAATGCAAGGAATCCAGCAAAAGGTAACACTGGTGCTTCGTAACATCAGAAAATGTATCATATTCCAATCACAGTTACCATATCTTGTTTCACTTTTGAACTGGAATGTTTTACAGCAAGTAGAACTGACTTGGAATCGACACAGAAATGTTATGATATATGTTTTTAGGAAAATCTAGAAGAAACTATAAAGCCATCAAAATGGCAGATAATTCAGCTGTAAAAATAGATTGGTTTTCCCAATATGAAATGATCTTTCTACTTTCAATGATTGGATCACAAATGCTTCGCCCCACTCCTTGTCGCTCAAAAGGGAACAGTCAGTGTAGATTTTTAGATGTTCTGGATATGTGATTTGTATATGTTCTTTTACAAACGTGTTAAGAATATTTTCATTACGTTTTTGGTTAAGGAAGAATTATTCAAGTCAAAAAGCTCCCATGATGGGCAAGATGAGCTATTGATCTTTGATTTAGGTATTTTTGTAAGACTTATTTCTGCCTTATCAAATAAATGAAAAGTGCAAGGTCTAGCTGTGGTAACAAAACAAATAGTGCGTGCTCTTTTAGGGAAGTTGACATCATATCATAAACCAATTTGGTGTCCACATTGTTTTCTTGTTTTGAACAACACAAGAGATATTTAGCCACAGCCAGTTGTGGATGATCAACTAAAGGCAAAATACCTATCTCTTTATAAGTGCCCATGGATGATGCATGAAGTGCCCATGGATGATGCATGAAAAGGTACACCCAAAGCTAATCAAAAAGCCTTACATTCAAATCTTGTCATTTTTTGTAATAAAGAATTTGCAGCACTGAAAAATGCTTCCAGCCCATAAATGAGTGTAGAACATACAACAGATAATGCTGAATCTATTAAAACAGTTACATTATAAGCCCATACTTATTTATTGATTACTTTCAAGAGGTTAAGACTTTTTGGGGCTTTAGTATCTAAATGTTCA
>CM060338.1:39745848-39785848 GCA_030674155.1 Stramonita haemastoma | reverse complement strand
GCCCAGCAAAAAATCATCGACGGAATAATTATGTCAAACAAAAAGGAAAAAAACAACCAGCAAAGCGTAGGTTCAACAAGAACCAAAAACATCAGCGCAACAGCTATAGTAGTGTAGTCTTCTCTTCACAGCAATAATGATTGTTTTCTGGACTAGTTGAAAGTTATATCATTATGATTATGCCATTCCAAAAAAAAAAAGTGAGGTTAAGTGTTTGGAGAATGTATGGAAAAATTGGGATTAAAAAAAGGGGGCAGGAAAGGCCAGGTGGGGGGGGGGGGGGGGGAGGGGGAATGAAAGCACTTTTTAAAGAAAAAACTATTAATTTTGGAGTTCAGCTTTCTTTAAATAGATCAAAGATGACGAGAGAGAGAGAGAGAGAGAGAGAGAGAGAGAGAGAGAGAGAGAGAGAGAGAGAGAGAGAGAGGGAGAGTCAAACAGACAGAGACAGACAGACAGAGAGAGAGAGAGAAAGAGGTGGGGGGGGGGGGGGAGGGCACAAAGCAGTTGTTAAAAGTTCACATAAAAAATTAATAAAAAATGAAAAGTAAAAATCAGCTTGAAACCCCAGAAAACAAGCCACGATTAAATATTCCACCAGTATAAAAGAAAATACCACACAGCTTGAAAAAAGTGCTGACTATAGGGAGAAAAGCAAAAACAAACCCAAACTCACCTATACAGCTTCTGTACCATGCATATCACATGTCACTAATTCAACACTGTGACCAATATTACTACATTTATTAAGCGCTCCAATTAATTAAAAGAGTATTATATTAAAAACAGACAGAAAGAGAGAAAAAAGTACCTGGAAAAAATGTACACATGGAAGAATAAGAAGTGGGAGAAATATCTGCAGGAACAGAAACAGTATTTTTTTTTTTAAAGGAGAAATAAAGCACCCACCAATCCACAAGCAAAAAAGCCAAGAACTACAATAGTTCCACTGAATATTTAGCATATCCACCAAAATAATTTGCATCATAAGAAAAACTTTTCATGTTCGCCAAAAATTAAAAAAACAAACAAAAAAACACCCTACCTTTATTCATAGCTCTGATGTAGAGAGACTTACATGGAAACCTTAAAGTCTCTTTAGAATCAATGACCTCAGTAAATCAAACTCTAACCGTGTTGAATGCATTTTTTCTATAAGGAAGTGGGGTAGGGGGTACAAGGTACGATTAAAAAATTATAGTGTGCAAAGGGCACACTATAAAACCATGAATTTACGGTTGTATTAGAGGGCCTGAGGTATCTCCTATAGTACTACTCCATGAATTTACTGTTGTATTACTATCTTAAGGCCTGAGGTATCTCCTATAGTACTACCCCATGATTTTACGGTTGTATTACTATCTTAAGGCCTGAGGTATCTCCTATAGTACTACCCCATGATTTTACGGTTGTATTACTATCTTAAGGCCTGAGGTATCTCCTATAGTACTACTCCATGAATTTACTGTTGTATTACTATCTTAAGGCCTGAGGTATCTCCTATAGTACTACCCCATGATTTTACGGTTGTATTACTATCTCAGGGTCTGAGGTATCTCCTATAGTACTACCCCATGATTCTATGGTTGTATTACTATCTTAAGGCATGAGGTATCTCCTATAGTACTAGCCCATGATTTTATGGTTGTATTACTATCTAAAAGGAATACTATCACCAGCATCCCGGCCCTCCCTTGACTTCACTGGTTGTTGGAAGTTGGCTCAGGGTGGGAGAGGGTGGGGGAGGGGGGGGGGATAAGGGATGTGTTGGTCAACAGTTTGTTTTTTTCCCGGAGGGCTGAATGTGAACATACATTATGGAAAAAGCATAATTGTCCTATCCACTAACTCAAGTTTCAAAACAGGGTGGTAAAATTCTCTAATATCCTTTAAATTAAAACACACACACACACACACACACACACACACACACACACACACACACACACACACACACCACACACACACACACACATGAATCGGTGATTGTGTCACTCTCAGACCCCCTTCCTGCAAAGAAAGGAAAACTAAAATACCACAACTAACGCTAACCAGAATAAAACATGGCAGGTAAAGATAACCGTGTGATTACTACATCCAAACACCTTTTTGAAGTGGAGAGGAAAAATGGAAGGGGAGACTACAAGAACTTAGAAATAATGGGACAGCTATCGATTGAAGACAGAAAAAAAATTGAAGGAAAAAAACTTAGCAGGCCGAAGATGGAAAAGAGCCAGAGAGAGGAGAGACAAAAAAAAAGTAAAATGTAAACACCACTTTGTGGCAACTTTGTATCCAGTCTGAACTTACCGAACATGACCAAGCAATAGCTTACAGTTCACATCTGTGGGAAGGCTTAACAAAGAAGGAGAAAACTTTGAAAATTTTGTTTTCCTGAGACAAAAAATTTAATATCTTTTTACTTACACAAAGCATGAAGATAAAAAGATGAACGGTGCGTCTGCACTGAACACTACGTACACCATCTGTAATCAGAAGCATGAAATGACAGCAGCTAACTGTATTCTGTAGTGTTCATTAATATCACATACACAAAAAATCTTATTTTATCTTAAAAAAAAATTAAATCACACTCAAAAGATTCCAACGTCCAGCATTGGTGTATTGTTGAGAAAAAGTGGGATGTGGTTTCACAAATAGGTAAATATCATATCATTATATCACTGTCCTGACAACACTGAATAATAAACAGCCTATGCATTTTTTTCCCCCAGCAAAACACAACTAAGAAGGAAAAAAAAGGAAAACAAAATTAGAAAGAAAATAAATGATACACTGTGCAATAGCTGTCTCAAGATGGTTTGTCAGCACAAGCCTTTGCTCAAAGGGGCTACCTTTAAGTCTCCATCTAGTTTGGCAAAATGTTGTGATGGGACAAGTGATTGAAGGGAAGGACTATACATATATAGAGGGAGGGAGAACACTGACATTTACACAAAGACAACAGTGTCAACTGGCAGGACTCCTCTAGTGCTCTTGGAACCATACTCTATCTCAAGATATCTGCTGGACACATCAATTTAAAAGAGATTTAGCCACACATTCAGTAGCGCTCTTCTTGTAACCATAATCTAACTTAAGATATGATAATAATGATGATATTATAATAATAATAATAATAATTTAAAAAAAAATAATGAAAACGATAATAATAGTAAATGGAATTTAAAACACACTACATCTCGCAAAAACAAATAAAAGTGCTTGCATTAAATCTACTCTTTCACCAGTTACAATTACAAATTTAAATGTACACATACACGCAGGCATGTATGCACATGTGTGTGCATGCACGCACGCACGCACGCACGCACGCACGCACGCACGCACGCACACACACACACACACACACACACACACACAGGTTATATAGTTTGGCAGGGTGATGGGGATTTCGGCTGTTGAAGGCAGCGACAGACCTTTGAGATGAAACAGGAGGGGAGAATCTTAGGTTTGAAATAAGTATATCTTGAGACTGGATTTAAATGTGTCATAAGCAGGATTTTGGCGAAGGGAGAGAGGGAGGTGGATACATCAATCCTCAGAGATTTAGCCACACACTAAAAAGGCTGTACACTCAGAAATCAAGAATTAATCTCATAAAATAATAGTGTAATGATTCTGATCTGTTAGTGTAAAACTAGGACCACCTCCACCACATCATTTAAAAAAGGACTGTATTTATAACAAAACAAAAAAAAACCAACAAAACCCTCAGACAAACAGAAAAAAACCCTCAGGGAAGCAAGCCATTGACCACTGCAGACAAAACTTGTGCACATTTCACAAAATTTTTATCCTGTTTACATAAACCAAGAATGCTTCTAAGACAATTACTCTATTTTGGATATGGTCCTATATAAATCCTATGTTCTTCAGATATATATATTCCCTCTTTGTTTCACTGATCTCATATTCATAGTCCTGATAAACTGCTTTTCTCCAGTTAAAGAAAAAATGATTCATATATTTCTTTGGATATACATACAGTACCCTACCTTATTCAAACTTCAGTCAAATGTACAGCATTGTAGACACCGCTGTGTTTCAAAGAGGCAATAACTTCAACTAAGAGGCTTTCTCCTCTGAGATACTACAAGCAAACCTAGTTCAATACAGTAAACAGTAATACTCCACTGGCTTCAATTAAAAGTGTTATGTAGCCTTGAGTCAAGTGATGTGTACTGCTAATACTGATCACATTTTAGTTCAAGTTTTGAGCTTTTTTTCCCCTAATGATATTGTGACACATTTCTCATTATATTGTGTGTGTGTGTGTGTGTGTGTGTGTGTGTGTGTGTGTGTGTGTGTGTGTGTGTGTGTGTGTGTGTGTGTGTGTAGGTAGGTAGGTAGGTAGGTAGGTATATATATATATATATATATATATATATATATATATATATATATATATATATATATATGAATTTCTAGATGGTACAAAACCATTTCTACAACAAAACAACACAGAAAAGAAAAACTTGTTCAAAAGAAAACTGAATCTCTAAATTGCTTCGTTATAAAGCAAGCTGGTAGACTAAATCAAGAAAGCCTTCAAACAACTTCCAAAACCAAATTACAAACTTAGTGAATACAGTTATATGTATATCTCTCTGTATATATATTTTAATATTTTTACATTTGTTCATCAATGGGGAAGACATATGGAGACAGAATGATTTTAAGAGTGGAGAGCAGAAAGTGAAATGTTGGAGACTAGAGAGGGAAAAGAGAGTGTGTGTATGTGTGTGTGTGTTGGGGGGGGGGGGGAGATAAATAAAAAAAGAAAAAAGGATGAGCAGAAGAAAGTTTGAACCTTTCAAATACAACAAAGAAAATCAGCTAAACAAAGAAAGCAACAACAGGATAGGACCAGAGAAAGGTGAACACTGCAGGATGATAATATACATACGTATAAAATATACACAGAAGTATTTGGATAATAAGCCAAAACAATGGTTCACCTTATACAGTTGATAAAAGACGTGAACGAGATGACCATAATGAATAATTACACAATGTGCACTTCATTTCACACAACACACACAGACACACAGACACAGACACAGACACACACACACACACACACAGAGGCATCGTGACCACGACAACCAGGTTGCCATGACGGCACCAACCAAAAACAACGCCAGAAAGAAGAAACACAAGGGAAGTAACACTTGATGGATTGAAAATTGAGCATCGGACTCCGCAGTGGAAACTGTTGGCAGTTTTGGTGTTACACGTGCACATGTACGTCATCAATGTATACAGTCAGACATGTAACACACATCAATCATAAGACACATGGATAACCACAACAATATTCCCCACAGCAATAATGGATTAAATTATACATCATAAACAACAACATAATTGATTAAAACAGTACGGAACAATCGACGGACAAAAACTTTGGTGGAAGGCAGGTTAGACAGAATGTACTAGTGAATGTTGATGCAGTTCATGAATGAATACACCTCTCTTCACTGAGAACAATTGTTCACTGTAGAGTCGACTGTAGTCATTCTTACCAGCCCCGAACTATGTCTAGTTTACTGATCCAATCTGAATCCTTCAGACAGATACCCCCCCCCCCCCCCCACCAATGTGGATGCCAAGGATTCTTCCTGTATGTAGGAGCATACCCACTTTCTGTAAATTATGTGCAAGAAATTTACCCCCTTTTTTAAAAATAATAATTCCCTTTATTACAGCCTTCTCTCTCTCTCTCTCTCTCTCTCTCTCTCTCTCTCTCTCTCTCTCTCTCTCTCTCTCTCTCTCTCTCTCTCTCTCTCATTCATATATTTTCTGCATACCTAGCCTGTTCTCCTACTTTCTTTGTCTAAGGAACTCTGATTTTTTTTTTTGGGGGGGGGGGGATGAACTTTTCAATAAGCTGCCCTGAAGTTGGAATGTGTGGGCTGAAGCCAGCAGGCAGGCAGGCAGACCCCTGCAGAGTGACAAGCTGCACAGGAGAAGGCCAGCACTGTGCATTCTGCAGATGAAGAAGAAGAAAAATCAGGCAGAAAAACTGAAGAAGTTATTGTCATTGGAAGGTCTGCTTCTCCTTGTTTGTTTATGTTCTCTAAACCCCTTCTCTAATGCTTTGATTTTGACAAGCACTCAGTTTCCTTTCTGTTACCTGTTAGTGTTACCTATTCCGCAGTCTGGCTCACTTTTAAGGCACCCCTGAAGGCTTTGAAACCAGCTTCCTCCACTCCTCACGGTTCTCACCTTTCCGTAGTATGTCGTTCCACTCAAGGCCTGTCCACTCTCTGATGTTGTCTTCCCATCGTTTTCTCTGTCTGCCTCTTTGTCTCCCTCCTTGTACTGTTCACTGAAGGACAAGTCTTGGACAGTCCAGATGTTCTCGTGACATGTCCGTTCCACTTCAGTTTGTGTTTTTTCACAGAAGTCAGGGGGTCTTCATACGATCTGATGGCATTTTCAATTCTGGTTTTCACTTCCTTGATGGCAATGTGATTGCTGTATGATATACCAATAAGTTTCCTTGCAGGTCTTCCTTAACAGAACTTAACCCTCTTGCATTCGGACACTCTGAGCACAAACTGCCCCTAGATTTCACATTCCATCACGAAATCAGGTCTGGCACACATGCTGGCTGGCCTTTTCCTCCTTCTAAGTACATACCAGCAGCTATAATTACTTCCAGACACTCTACAGGGTTTCTCCTTCTAGCCTGATAAGAGGTTTAACATGTGGTAGCAATTAGTGATGGTCACAGTGTCATGGATATCAACTGTGTGTAAATCCCGGCAAATCGGGACTTTGTGTTATTTTGTATGACTGCTTTGACTTTTCTTGTTCAAAATGACTAGCTCTTCTCACTGAACGCATGAATGACTTTACACAGCTAAAGAAGTGGCAAACAAGATTTTAAAGGATCCTGACAATGATGTTAACGATTTTGTATGATTCAGGAGATCTACAACTCAGATTTTGCCTTGACTCATGTGTGACGCTATTGAGATGGGGTGGGGGTGGGGTACTCAGAATGACATGATGATGAAGAAAGTGTACTTTCATATATGCTTTAAAAAAATTTTTGATATATTTTTGTGGTGAAATATCATGCTAACTATTTTGAGATTCCCTGAAAGCAATCTATGATATATGTACTGTCACTGGGCAGTATATCATCAGGATTATTCATAAGGTAATTTCTGAGTAATTGGGACATGAACATAGTAGGTGTTACAGAAGAATTTTATTCCATGACATATAGGGTGTACTGGTACTTGGCAGTGCAGAGATTAAAGAAACAAACAAAAAAAAAAAAACCAAGCCTCATTGACAGAATGACTAAAGGAAGAGCTTTGACAGATGGTTTCTTCCCATATTTTTCTCCTAAAATGCTCTAGTTCAGAGTTCTTGAGTAGCTTGCAGATGACCACAGACAGCTAACCCCAGGAGTGTTTCCTTAAATAAACTGTTTCTTTTTTCATCTGGAGAGATGAGTCATTTTGAACTTTGTTTGTCTCAAATCGAATTTTAAAAATCATTTGTTAAAAAAAGCACTTACTTCTTACTTTTTTTCACTACTCTGATTGCAAAACATGGTTTCAAATGACTGACAAACAATAGTCAAACTTTGTCTTATGGTTATTGTTTTTGCTTTAAAAAAACAAAAACAACAACTTTTTCGAAAGTTGAAGTGGATGATCTGAACCAAAACCTTTTGGAACTTCTAACCATGTTAGAAGTCATGTTTGTCGATGTTTGACAGGGAAGTTTTGTCATTCATTTCCAAACTGGAAATGGAATTTCTCTGTTTTAGAGACAATAAAATATTTTGAATTTGAAACCTACCTCAGCAGAGCATATCAATCATGATATCTACCTTGTGTAATGTTTGATGACAAAGAAAAATGAACAACAACCTGCCACAACCCACTTCATATTCTCGGGACAAACTTTCAACAAACAAAATTTCAGAGAACAAAACAAAACAAAAACATAATGCAAAAGAACAAATCACTGGGATTTCGCACTCGATACAACAATCTTCCCGCCAACCTTGTTCTGCCCTCCCCTGAAGACTTTCCCCCACTCCCCTCCCCTCCCAACTTTCACCACGATGCAAAACATATCACGAGAACATTGTTCTTCCTTCCTTCCTTCCTTCCTTCCTTCCTTCCTTCCAGATCATTCCACAAACTGCAATGTCAATGAAAGTGTATCAGTTCCCGCCAGGGGATGGATGTACATTAGTGCACAGAGATTAAACATGTCACATCATCCATATTGAAAGAAAAGAAAACAACCACACAAAAAAAAACCCACATTTTCAAAATCACACGCATACCAAAAGCATAAAATGCATGTGGGTATATCATTCATTTAAAAAAACAAACAACAAAAACCCAAACCCAACAACCCTCAAAACCAAAGAAAAACGGACAATGAAACGGATGATCATTTAGGTTGAAGAGACCCCAGTGTACAACAGCCGATGTTCAATCATAGATTACACTTGCAATTGAAAGCAACAGACGTTCCGGCAGGAACACGACAATATATCATTATGTTATGTATAATATATATATATATATAGATAGATTATATCATGATCATATCAACATGAAGAAAATCAGAACAAAAAGCACAGTCACCTTTGGCCGCAGAAGTCTCTAAACAGAGTTCAGCACAGCATCAGCATCAAACATCCACAGCCTTGCTCACACTCCCAGCTCAGTGATAGATAAATAACCCACAGAATCAGCATCAAACATCTACAGTCTTGTTCTTGCTTTCAGCTCAGTGATACTGATACGTGATAGATACCACACAGCATTAGCATCATATATCTACAGTCTTGCTCACACTCCCAGCTCAAAAATAGATACCACTACCTCAGTTGTAAACCTAACGCTACTTACATCTTGACAACATTCAGGCTTATAACAAACCTCTAAAATGATTTGTACTCGCAATTTTGTTTATTTCAAATTGTCAGTTTTGATAGTGTAGTGTCACAACCAGAAGAGTCTGTACGTGCATTATACCAGACGTGCTAAGAAGTTCTTGCAGCAAATGATGATCAGATCGTTCAATCCTATGATAAGCATGTGATGCCTTAGGTGAATACAGGATTTTTTTGTCATCTGAAATATGTTGACATGAAATACAGGATATTTCCCATGCAAGACTGGTTGTCTGTGTGCTCTTTAGCATTTTGTGAAATAACATACATACTGGTACTGTTATAGAAACGTGTGTGTGTGTGTATGTGTGTGTGTGTGTGTGTGTGTGTGTGTGTGTGTGTGTGTGTGTGTGTGTGTGTGTGTGTGTGCTGTGTGTGCCTGTGCCTGTGCCTGTGTGCGTGCATGCATGTGTGTGTGAAAACATACGACTACAAGAGTGTACATGCTAAGAAACAAAACTGGACATTCCTCCAGCACATGAATGGCAAGGCAGGAGATTGAATCATGCTGATGCTGTGCTGAACCTCTGCTCAGGACAGGAAACATAGAAAAAAAAAAACACAAAGAAAGAGAAAAAAAAGAAGAAAAAAAGAACGAAGACAACATGGGAGCTGCCAGCAGTGAAAATATTCATTTAATATTCAAACTCATGTATCATCAACATCAGCTGTTCATGTACAGTACATCACTGGTAGGCTGAATACCAAACAGCTCTCTGACTTTGTGTTGGCTTGCCCGTGCATTGCATTGCTATACACAAGTACAGTCTTTAGCAGAAAGTCTGATTAGAATAAATTTTCTTTAACTTGATTTCTGATTAAAAAAAAACCAAAAAACATTGATATTATGAATCATATTCATTTGATATCACTTTCACATTATATGGACTCCGATTACAACTCTAGAGCAGTACTTAAGAAAATTCTCCCAAAAGGGTGCATTTGGCTACATAATTATAGAAAAAAAAGGTTTTCAGTTCAAATTCTTGGGATTAGTAACAAGCTATTCTTTTCATACACGCTGTATCCTTTTCTTGGTTAAAACAATAATACTGGTACAGTCCATGAGAGAGTGAAAGCCAGTTTTATTCCTTTATTATCACTATTCAATTACCCAGTACTCTGTACACTACAATCATTTCATTATCACTTCTTCTCAGTAACCAAACATTCTGTACAACCGTATGTTACAAATATCTGCAGTTTTCAATTGATTAATTCTCTCTTTTTTCAATTTTAAAACATCTTACATGTACATTATGTTCTTTAATTAAAACATGATTATCATTCACAAAAAGAATACATTCTATTTTTCCTCCAGCTCTTCTTGCCTATTGCTCACACAGCCAACCACCTTACAAGAACGACTTCTTAAAATGTTTAGACTATCCTTAACGAGAGTTGTGTCATGATTTTCAAGTAAAAACTAAACAAGATAACAAAACAATCTCTCTAAATAAGAGACAGGCTGCAGTGCGTATCTCCAGTGCTCACAGTTCATGTCACAGTTGTCCTTTGGCTCAGATTCAGTGGTGTTTTTTGGACACTACCACATCACTGTTCAGAGATTCTGCAGAATCCAGTGCTGTTGTCGATAAAAAGAAGAAGCAGTATTCATTTTCAGCAGTTTCCTTTTCCAGTAAAAGTTATGACTAAAAACTAGCCAAGATTGATTGCATCAGGTGCTTTAACAGTTTCTTTCTCCTTTTTTCAAAAAAAAACCCATCTTGTTTCTATTTTCTGTGTCATAAAATACAAAGTAATTTTTTTTTTCTCTCTCTCTCTCACAAATGATACAAATACAAATCCAGTTCCAGACCAAATCTTGTTATCAGTACTTCTTCTTCACGAATGAAGTTAACAATGTTGACTAAGTTGTTGTCATAATCTGAATGGAAAAAATAAATCATGTCCTTTTTTTCTTATCTTAAACAAAAGCAGAGCCCTATACACTCTTAACAATATGATAAAATTTGAATACAGACAATCAGTGCTCTGCAATGTGTACAAAAACCTGACCCTAGCTTTGACAGAAGTGCCTAGCAATAATAATAATAATAATAATATCTCATCATTCCAATATTGAACAACATAGATCTACAGGTCTACACGACGACGTGACGATGGTGCTTAAGGCTCAGGTTGGTTCTTGTCAGATCGAACAGCCACCAGGGGAACAGTGCAGAAGGCAGCCATCCCTTATCACTGACCTGTCTTTGGCAAACTGCTGAGTATGAAACAAACGTCTGGACAGGACAGGAACAGGACTGGACAGGACAGGACTGGACAGGACAGGCCGTAACAGGTAACACACGCCTGTACACACTTCCCCCAACGATACATTAACAGTGATATAGATATATATATATATATGTATATATATATACGTGTATATAATAGATTTTATCATAGTGTTGATTATCAAGTGACCAAAGTCCTCTACACGATATGCGCGACACAACAAACGACATCAACAGTACCGATAAACGGACAAGCACTGTACACGTTTTTGAGGCCATTGAAGAAAACGACGTGTGGACAGAAGTAGCGGAAAAAACGTCTCTGAGAACTGCGACACCGTTTGACGTGTAGGTTGATCAATTCACTCATCAGCCAGTACACAACACAAAGCCAGTTTATTGAGCTAGGAGGAGTAGACGCCACCACAACAACAGTCAGTGCTTGTGTCCCTGTGTCCACTGTCTGTCTGTCACAGTGTATATAAGCACGCACACGACACTACGCACGATGGATTTGTTGTTGTGGTGACACGACAAGTGCTGTGATGGAGTTGGGGAGTTCTGAGTCAGTACATTATGCTCAAGGCCATCCATACACACAGGAGTTAGTTTGTTCTGCACCAGCGTCTGTGGCATTATCGATCATCTTCAGGACAGATTTCTGTCTCTGCTGACAATCACCATCTCCTACTCCTGTGGAGAAGTGGAGCCAGAGGGTTGGGGGGGGGGGGGGGTTGAGAATAAATCCGTTAAAACGGTCATCCTTGTTTTCAGGACAACTGTGGAATTCTGTAGGAAGAAATTGCTTGAACAGATATATGTAAGTAAGTACACATCAGCACACACACACACACACACACACACACATACAGATGCACATATATACACTTGCCTACACACGCATGCACACACACACTCACACGGAAGCAGCAGCAGACACACAATATGCACCCACAGTGAGGCTATATATTTTATCATACATATAGATAGAGAGAGGCTTTCAATTCTCATGATCAGAAGCTGAAAACCTGACACCACACTGAGCCATAACATCATCATGAACTAAGGTAATAGATGACAATGTGGTGTCTTCACTGCCCTGCTTACTGTGAACCATGATAATGATGACTATGATAACGATGATGATGATAACCATGATGATGATGATGATGATGATGATGATGATGATGATAATGATGATGATGATGATGATGATGATAACGATGATGATGATGTTCCCTTCTTTTCACATCAACCAGCAGGCGATCCATGTCTAGGAGATATTCGCAGACAGTTGAACCATACAGTCTACAGTTTCAGCACATTTCAAGAGTGACATATATCAGTTTAGCATAGGAGACGACATGGTGGCATGATTAAAAACTTTACGTATCTCTATCTCACTTAATCTCTCTCACACACACACACGCACGCACGCACACACGCATGCTCACACACACATACACACATAGAGCAAACATTCTAACCCCCACTCCTTGTATGCACAGCAGCTAATGAGCAAATTTCAAGCTGCTGACGTGTCTGTCCCTCAAGTCTAGTAACACGATAATAGCAACAATGATGTTCACAGCTCAGACATCTCAATACTGACATCAAAGCTGCATGTGAATTTTGAAGAGTGTTTTTACACACACACTACACACACACACACACAACACAACACACACACATACACACACACACAACACACAACACACACACACACTCACACACACACACACACACTCACACACACACTACACACACACACACACACACACACACACACACACACACACACACACATACAACACACACACACACACACACACACACACACACACACACTACACACACACACACACACACACACACAACACACACACAACACACACCAAGAAGTCTGGGAAAAAAAACCCTCCCACACACATAATTATGAGCCAGAAATGCTAGGCACAAAAAGACACAACACGCAGTCTGAAGGGAGAGATTCCACACAACCTAGGCAGGGGAGGCTGGGACGAACAGAAGAAATGTTTCTGTCACTGAGGACATGTGTGTACACGTCCATCCTGCTGGAAAGAAGGACGACAGTCACAGAGCTGTGCTGTGTGGTTCACACACCACACACCTGGTTCTGGTCACATCACTGTAATCCCTGCAACCACATACTTTGTACCTGTCACATCACTGTAATCCTTGCAACCACACACGTTGTACCTGTCACATCACTGTAATCCTTGCAGCCCACACACTACACACTTTGTACCTGTCACATCATGGTAATCCTTGCAACCACACACCACACACTTAGTTCTGGTCACATCACTGTAATCCCTGCAAGTTGTTTTCAATGACTGCAGCAGTGTTGGTCTACTTGGCAGTTCTGAATTTGCTTTTACTTTCACAACACATGGCAGAACAATGTTGGGGTTTGGATTTGTTTTTGTTGGTTTTTAAGAGAGAATTCTGCAACAGATTCAAAATGTACATCACTTTCTCCTTCATCCTCCTCCATGGTTTTAATCTGCAGGTGTGGATGGTGTCTGTGGATGCACTGCGAGTACATACATACCATGGACTTGAAGCGGGCTTGTTCTCATTTCTGTTTCACATCTCATTCATCTTTCCATCCTGACGTCTGTTGGGGGGAGCATTGGTGCTCTTTTCTTTTTTCTAAAACCACATCTCTTTTTACCACTGTAGTCAGAGGCGCAGGCAATACTGTCTACACGCAACCTGCCTCACTCATAGACACATCAATATGGCACAACATGGTTTGTTTTTTTCTTTAAAAAATTGAGCCATATGTGCCACGCCACATGCAGGAAAGTAGTTTGAAGAGAAATTTCATTATGCCAAAAAAAAACAACAACCCCAAAATCCCCACACAACGATGACGAAACAACTTAAAACAGCCCCTCTTCCCTGGTCACACGTTAGTGCTACCTCCACCCCAACACGATCACAAACCACAGTTTGTTCTGACCAGCATGAGATAAACAAACCCCAGTAAGTGACTTCCCGCTGGAAAGACTAAGGTCAACAAAACACAGACTTCACAACAGACGACCAGGACTGCTGGCAAACAGACGTGGGGTTTTGTTTTGTTTTGTTTTGGTGTTGAGTGTGACGTGACATGACGTGACGCGACGTGACGCGACATGACGTCTGGCTGGCAGTAGTCAACAGCTTGAGCACAACGCTGCAGAACAGGAGGATGAGTGAGTGAGTGGGCAAGTGGCGGAGATAGCTGACACTGGATCATTCATGGGCATGTCTGCTTCTCTTGCTGCAGTCACAGAGACAGACAAACAGACACACAGAGAGACAGACAGACAAACACACACACAGACACACAAATAGACCTATGATAGTAGTATGGAGGTGAAGATGTATAACCACATTGTATCCATGACATCTTTTTGTGTCTGTGTGAGTTGCTTGTGTCTTGTGTTGTAACTCATATGGCCTTAGATTATGAAAACAAAGATGTGTAACGCAATTACTATCTTGAGCTGTAAGAACCTGTGGCTTGGATTTCAGTTTTGTTCCTTTAAACTGTTGCTCTGTAGGAAAGATTCACATCCGCATGGATATTCGCAGTGTAACAATAAACGTGACCGTTGATGATGTAACAATGCAAGGTGGGAAGGTCTCCTTGAGCTCATCACCTTCATCATCGCACAGTAGTCAGTATAAGACTTGAGGGTGTGAACAAACAATGAGATTGTCTTCAAACACGCCGCAACAGTCAAAGTGTGTGGAAGTCAGTAGAAGGAGCAGGTCTTTGGTACATGTATCTATCCAGACGAATGCTGAAGTGTGCAGATTTTCAGCGATGCCACCACACCAAGATGGCAGGCAGGCAGAGGACGTGTGGGCGTGAAAAGTGTGTGGAACAGTAGTGTGTGGTGAGCATCAATGACGGAGTAGTTGGTGTACGGTGAAGATGACAGACTGTTGCTTGTGACATCACCAACATCAGCAGCAGCTGAAACAACCCCACACAGAAAGCTCTGTTAGTGCTAGTCAGCAATGCAAAAGAAACACAGACAATGACGGTGATTCAGTTCACTGGCTACATTACAGTACTGGTCATCCAGGAGATTTTTCTCCTGGAGTTAACATCAGTGCTGACTCCACTCTCCCCAAAAGTCCTTCGGATGAGACTTTAAACCGAGGCCCCATGTGCGAACGCACACAGAACACCTTGCGCACACATTAAACCCTGTTCCGCTTTTCATAATAGTAGGCCATCGTGTGCCGGTGGGAACAGATGACAATATTTACAAAACTGCATACACACGGGGACCGGATGAAAAAAAAGCACATGATTGCTTAATCTGTTATCCTCAATATAAAAGAAAAAGAATAGATAAATCCCATCCCACCTCAGCCTAGCTGTGGCCAGCTGGTGCTATTTATAGTAGGAGCTGACCACACTGACCACACTTGCATTTAATAAAAGGAAGGAGCGTGTTAAATTTAGCACTCTTGACGAGGCCTTACTGAGTGATGATGGATTTGTGCACTGTGTGACTACTATACAAGTCTCTTTCTCTTCCTGCTAGACACTGACCCCATGTGAGAGACCCTAGGATCAATCCTGAAAGGGCATTACTGCAGCATAGGATTCTCTTCCTCCAATCCCTTCAGGGTTTTATGGGGAGTCATAGAAACATCCCACTGGAGAGCTGTTCACCAAATTCCTCCATTCGTGTAAATACATCGTGTGGCAAAGTGTAGGTCTCTGTTAATAACTCCCCTGTGTTGATTCTAGGATTTCAAGAATGGAAATGGACAAAAAATCGAAAAAGGAGCTATTGCCCCTCCACTTCCCCCCTCCCCCCAATAAAGGAGAACAAGTAGTATTTGCTTTTGTTGGATTTGCATGCAAATTCAAGAGGATCCAAATATGAGGAAGTGAAGAAAAGAAGCTGTTTCAGAGCGATTCTTTCAAAACATTTCATTACTATTGGGGTGAGAGCTACTGGCCTATAATCACTTAAAGTCTTGGGGTGAGTATATTTTGGAATGGAAAAAAAAGTTGATTTTTCCCAGAGGCTGGGAACAAGCACAGTTTTAAAGACAGAGAAAACAGATCACTGAAAACATGACACAGCTGTTCAGCACAGGATTTAAAAGCCACCCCAAAATACCATCCACACCCACAGCCTTTCTCACATGCAATGTTTTAAATCATGATTTCACATCTGTAGAATCAACAATAAAATCATCATCATCTGAATCATTATCACAGACATTTTTTCACAGGTTAAAAAGAACAGATTCAAGCTCATGTTCAAGATCTTCATGCTCTAAGTGGCAATAGAAATCATTTAGTTCTTCAGGAAAAGCTTTTTGTTCCTCAAATGGCATTGACAGTGTTGAAGTTTTAGAGTTTGCTTGCCCTGAAAGTATCTTTAAACCCCTCCATGCATTTACCAAACGACCCTTCTGAAAGTGTTCTTCAACTTTCTCTTTATATGCTCTTTTACATTCTCAAATTTCTTTTTGGAGTTTCTTTTGAATTGTTCTGCAAGCCATTCTATTTCCGCTTTGAAACGCTACTTTCTTTTTGTTAAGTGAAGATTTTAATGTTTTTGCTAAGGTCCCATGTGGCCTGACTGACTCACTCCTTCGGATGAGACTATAAACCAAGGCCCTGTGTTCGAACACACGCAGAACATCTTGCGCACACGTTAAATCCTGTTCCACTTTTCATAAGAGTAGGCCATTGTGTACCAGTGGGAATGGATGACATTAACAAAACTGCATACACATGGGGACTGGTTGAAAAAAAGCACATGAGTGCTTATTCCATTATCCTTGGTATAAAAGAATAAATAAATAAAATAAACTCACTGTGTTTTCCTCCCCAACCTACCCGAGTTCTATCTGCGGAAGAGCTTGGCCAGTCTGGACTTCTTGTTGGAAGGGGGGGCCATCAGCATCGGCACTTTGTTTTTGTGGCGAATGAAGATCTGACACAGACATTGTAACAACTTGTGATTACCACAGCATCCATAACACACACACACACACACACACATGCACGCATGTATACATGTGCACGCGAGCACACATACGCATACACACAAACATACACACACACAAACACACACACACATTTGCATGCACGCACGCACATTTGCATGCACGCACGCAGGCACACCAAAAACAAAACAAATCCTTGCAATAGTGAAAGCCAAACAAACCTGGATTAAACACAAACTGGACAGATAAAAAGAAAGGTACATAATTATATACTTACAATAATAAAAAAATATAAAACACTACATTGCAGAATAAGACATTTGGCAGACTTTTTTTCATTTAAGTCTGCTGTGTTTTTCAGCCTTTTTAAGGACATGAACAGCTATGGCAGAAAGAAAAAGAAAGCACATGAGATATACTAACACTTTATATCAGATACAAACACATTATCTTAGATACCAACACATTATATCAGATATGAACACATTCTATCAGGTTCACTGACGGTAACACCCGACCTCCTGAACCTAACACATACCCAGGAAATACCTCTGAAACAAATATAGGCTATTGTCTGTGTAACAACAAACACTAAATCACTATTTCTTCTTCATTGAACACTCAGCAACTATTGTCGTCTGCCAAATGAGCAAAAATGCCTCGTGCTGCCGTTAAGCGCCTGACAAGTCCAGCCCAGAGCATCTAACTTCAGCCTGAACCACTATTCAATATTTCTGTAAATTTTGTCAGCAATACAGTTTATTTAATTTCAAGGAAAATGGAAAAAACACTCATGTGGGTATTTTTTTTACATCCAGTCCCCATGTATATGTAGTTTTGTAAATGTTGTCATCCGTTCCCACCAGCATACAATGGCCTACTCTTTCGAAAAGCGGAATGGGTGTTAACACATGTGCACTGGATGTTCTGCAGGCATTCACACACGGCACCTTGGTTTATAGTCTCATCAGACTTTTTGGGAGAGTGGGAGTCAGCACTGATGTTAATCCAGAGGAAAAAATCCTCTTGAATGAGATTTGAACACACGTCAGTAGACCACGAGTGCAATGCACATCACTTTAACCACTCTAACCACCACGCTGTCCCATCCTTCTTTTGCTACACCAAGACTGCTGTGATCTGATAACAGACAGCACTAAACACACTGCTCTCAACATTGGTAGGTTTGCGATACTTTGAGAGTACAAGGGCATTATTTATGACATGGAGATTGAAAAGTTAAAGCCCTCACTGTGCAAGGTGGCTGCATCCAGGGTTCTCCATCAATCTGCATGGGAACCTCTTTCTGGTCCTAAACAAAAACAAAATAATTCAATCAGCTATGAACAAGAAACAACACAATGTTGCAAGTTATCATACATCATCATAACATCAATCACAACATCCAAATCATGACAAGTCAGCCAGTTCTAAAATCTTTATACCCCTCCCAAAAAACCCAACCCCAAACCAATTAATGCAATGGTTGGGGCTGCTTTCTAATGATGACAGATCTCTAAGGCCAGGTTAGGGACAGAGGGAAAAGAGGCAGACCACCAACATCCTCTATTGCCAACATCACTGAGGTCAGTGGTCTGGGAGGGGTAAAGGAGATGGTAGAACTCAACATAGACAGAGAAAGAGATGGGGAACACCCTGGTGGCATTGTATGGAGCTCCTACCAATGACAGCAGCGATGGAGACAGGAGACAGGAGTGGGCTGCTTTACAGAGAAATCTGCCATGACTATTTCTACCATACAATGCAACACAAAATGATAATATCTGCCATGACTATTTCTACCAAACGATGCAACACAAAACAATACTATCTGCTGGGTACTATTTCTACCATACAACACAAAACAATACTATCTTCTGACACTATCTCTACCATACAATGCAACACAAAACAATACTATCTGCTGGGAACTATTCCTCTGCTACAAAGTAAGACAAAACTATAGGATACAAAAAAACCCAATGCATACAACCCAACCCAACCCAACCCAGCCCAGCCCAGTGTTATCTAGTGTATCCTTGAGACTACATCTATGCTACAAAGCAAGACGAACCTATAGGATACAAAACAACACAACCCAGCCCAGCCTACCCAGCGCAAGTATGTAAATGCTTACTCTGTTACCATTGAAAAATAAAGATTATTCATTCATTCATTCAATCCAGGGTATCCCTGGGACTACTTCTATGCTACAAAGCAAGACAAACCCATAGGATACAAAACAACACAACACAATACAAAGCAACCCAACCCAACCCAACCCAATGCAATCCAGTGTATCCTTGGGACTACTTCTATGCTACAAGGCAAGACAAAACTATAGGATACAATACAACACAACACAACCCAGCCCAGCCCACCCAGGTCACTCCAGTGTGCCCTGCGCTGCAGTACAGTAGTCCACTGACCTGATGACCACCTGGGAGCACTGGGCCAGACGTTTACCTGACCCCCTCAGGCCAGCAATCACCTGCCCCACCTGCATGATGTTCTCCAGACCCACCACCTCAATCATGGAGTCACCCACGTCTGTCACACACACACACACATAAGCAAATAACAGAAAACAATGAGGTTATATTCTTCCTATTCCAAAAGACACATTATATGTTTTGTCACAAGTGAATCAATCAGAAACACGCATGCACACACACACACGCACGCACACACACACATCAAAAGTAAATATATCACAAACACGCACACACACATGCCCGCGCACACACACACCTCAACACACACACCTACTCACACCCTCACCCAACAACCCCCCCCCCCCACCACACCCCACCCACCCAACAACCCCACCCCCAACCCAACACACACCCTCAATCCCCCTCCTTCTTAACTTCCTCCACACACCCCCCCCCCCCCCCCCCCCCCCCCCCCCCCCCCCCCCCCCCCCCCCCCCCCCCCCCCCACTTCTTTGTCTGATATTCACTATTTAGTGGAAGGACGTTAAACGGAAGAACAACAGAGAGACCAGCACACACCTTGCACAGCGATGGCCATTTCAGCAGAAGACATGCTGGAGGTGGAGAATACACCAAACACACCCTCACCCAACAACCTCCCCTCAACCCCCAACCCTACCCAACACACACACCCTCCCCAACCCCCCCCACCCCCTCAACCGTAACACCCACTGACACACACCCACAAGACCAACACACACCTTGCACAGCAATGGCCAGTTCAGCGGAGGACATACTAGAGGTGGAGAACTCCTTGTCCTTGTCCTTCTTGGTCTTCTGGGCCTTGCGCCGCTTCTTCTGGCTGGGGTTCTCCCCCCACAGGTTGGTGCCCCCGTAGATGCTGGGGATGTTCAGCAGCGCGATGCCCTCCAGACGAGGCCCGTTAGCCAGGTCCAGAGACATCCCGTCACACTGATGACACACAAAGCACACCATGTGTTTAGACACCATCATCACCACACTGGGGATGTTCAGCAGCGCGATGCCCTCCAGACGAGGCCCGTTAGCCAGGTCCAAGGACATCCTGTCACACTGACGACACACACAGGGGGACACACAGGCTAGTGTAGTGTTTTATAATTATGTAAAAAAAAAAAAAAAAAAAAGACTATAAAAAATTGCATGTACACTACAGATCACCCACTTTTGGGGTGTGGAGGATTACAAACAAATTCAACAGGAGCATAAACCTAACAGCAATACACCCCCAAAAATAATATCAACACTAACTGAACTGAACAGCAAGAGTTCATCGCAAAATCATGCATGCACGCACGCACGCACAGAAAGTATACAACACATGAGTCGCAGGAAAAAAGGGGGTTTAAAAAAAAATCAAATCAAACAGAACAAATCCTCCCCCCTACACAGAACTCACCATGATGTCGATGTGTTCATGAAGGTTTTTGCAGGTCGAGGAAAACTGGGCCGAGGTTCCAAATTCAAAGTACCACAACTTGTTCTTCATTCTGGAGCACACACACACAAAAAACCTTTGTGCTGACACAAGACATATGTATGTCACACACAAAAAACCTTTGTGCTGACACAAGACATATGTATGTCACACACAAAAAACCTTTGTGCTGACACAAGACATATGTATGTCACACAGACAAAACCTTTGTGCTGACACAAGACATATGTATGTCACACAGACAAAACCTTTGTGCTGACACAAGACATATGTATGTCACACAGACAAAACCTTTGTGCTGACACAAGACATATGCATGTCACACACAAAAAACCTTTGTGCTGACACAAGACATATGTATGTCACACAGACAAAACCTTTGTGCTGACACAAGACATATGTATGTCACACAGACAAAACCTTTGTGCTGACACAAGACATATGTATGTCACACAGACAAAACCTTTGTGCTGACACAAGACATATGTATGTCACACACAAAAAACCTTTGTGCTGACACAAGACATATGTTTGTCACACAGACAAAACCTTTGTGCTGACACAAGACATATGTATGTCACACAGACAAAACCTTTGTGCTGTCACAAGACATATGTATGTCACACAGACAAAACCTTTGTGCTGACACAAGACATACATTTATCACAAAAACAAAACCCTTGTGCTGTCACAAGACATATGTATGTCACACAGACAAAACCTTTGTGCTGACACAAGACATATGTATGTCACACAGACAAAACCTTTGTGCTGACACAAGACATATATATGTCACACAGACAAAACCTTTGTGCTGTCACAAGACATATGTATGTCACACACAAAAAACCTTTGTGCTGACACAAGACATATGTATGTCACACACAAAAAACCTTTGTGCTGACACAAGACATACGTATGTCACACACAAAAAACCCTTGTGCTGACACAAGACATACACATATCACAAAAACAAAACCTTGTGCTGTCACAAGACATACACATATCACAAAAACAAAACCCTTGTGCTGTCACAAGACATACACATATCACAAAAACAAAACCCTTGTGCTGTCACAAGACATACACATATCACAAAAACAAAACCCTTGTGCTGTCACAAGACATACACATATCACAAAAACAAAACCCTTGTGCTGTCACAAGACATACACATATCACAAAAACAAAACCCTTGTGCTGTCACAAGACATACACATATCACAAAAACAAAACCCTTGTGCTGTCACAAGACATACACATATCACAAAAACAAAACCCTTGTGTTGTCACAAGACATACACATATCACAAAAACAAAACCCTTGTGCTGTCACAAGACATACACATATCACAAGAACAAAACCCTTGTGTTGTCACAAGACATACACATATCACAAAAACAAAACCCTTGTGCTGTCACAAGACATACACATATCACAAAAACAAAACCCTTGTGCTGTCACAAGACATACGTATGTCACACAGATAAAACCCTTGTGCTGTCACAAGACATACGTATGTCACACAGATAAAACCCTTGTGCTGTCACAAGACATACGTATGTCACACAGACAAAACCTATGTGCTGTAACAAGACATACGCATGTCACATAGACAAAAAGCCTTTGACCACCCAGGTTTGATTCCAGTTCAAGGGGATTTTTACCCTAGAGTTAACATCAGTGCTGACTCCAGCCTCCCCACAAGTCCTTCGGGTGAGACTACAAACCAAGAACCCATGTGTAAATGCACACAGAACATCTTGCGCACATGTTAAATCCTGTTCCGCTTTTCGTAAGAGTAGGCCATTGTGTGCAGATGGAAACAGATGACAAGATTTACAAAAACTGCATACACAAGGGGACTGGATGTAAAAAAGCACTTGAGTGCTTATTCCATTATCCTCAATATAAAAGAATAAATTAAAAATAAATAAATAAATAAATACAATACACACACACACACACACACCACACACACACACACACACACACACACACACACACACACACACACTTGACCAGAACAAAAAGAAAACTCACCGGCTGTTGAATTTCTCAGGATGTTTTTCCCTCATGACATGGAAACGATGACAGATAGAGGCATCCTGCAACACAGTCAGCATCAAACGTTACTGACAATATCTACCTATATCACACACATAATACTGACAATATCTACCTATATCACACACATGATACTGACAATATCTACCTATATCACACACATGATACTGACAATATCTACCTATATCACACACATGATACTGACAATATCTACCTATATCACACACATGATACTGACAATATCTACCTATATCACACACATGATACTGACAATATCTACCTATATCACACACATGACACTGACAATATCTATCCATATGACACATAATGATACTGACAATATCTACCTATATGACACACATGATACTGACAATATCTTTCCATATGACACACAACACTGACGATATCTACCAATATTACACACATAATACTGACAATATCTACCTATATGACACGCATGATACTGACAATAACTATCCATATGACACACATGATACTGACAATATATATTCATATGATACACATGATACTGACAATATATATTCATATGATACACATGATACTGACAATATATATTCATATGATACACATGATACTGACAATATATATTCATATGATACACATAATACTGACAATATCTATTCGTATGATACACATGATACTGACAAATATCTACTAGTATGACACACATGATACCAACAAATTATCTACCTATATGACACAAGTCAAGATACTCACAAATCATCTACCAATATGACACAAGTCAAGAAATGTTTTTGACTTGACTTGACAAGAGCAACGGACACAACACGACACAGAGAAGGCAGAAGAAGACTAGGACACTGACACAGCCGATGGAGAAGTAGTTGTTGATGATGTTGTAGGGGATGGGGTCCCCGTCCTGCTCGTCCTCCCCCTCAGGCTTGCTGAACTCAATCTGCCAGCGGTCCATCATCACCACTGTGCTGCGCTCGATCTTCTGCAGGATCTTCAGCAGGTTCTCCCCTCATAGCCTGGGTGGAGAGACAGACAGAGACAGTGACAATGACAATGACAATGACAGTGACAATGACAATGACAAAGGTTTTAACCCTCAGAGGACGTCCGTCCGCTATAGCGGATCAGTGTAAAGGAACAGTTTTGGTCGGCAGTCCGGTACAGCGGATTTGCAGTTTGCAGATTTTTCATGAGGCGTCTTCATTGATACTATGATATACCCATCCCCCCTAATGGATTGCCTAGTGGTCAGAACATTGCGCTGGCAATTTGACGACCCGGGTTTGATTCCGGCCGAGGAGATTTTTCTCCTGGAGTTAACATCAGTGCTGACTCCACTCTCCCCAAAAGTCCTTCGGATGAGACTTTAAACCGAGGCCCCGTGTGCAAATGCACACAGAACATCTTGCACCTATGTTAAATCCTGTTCAACTTTTCGTAAGAGTAGGCCATTGTGTGCGGGTGGGAACAGATGACATTTACAACACTGCATACACACGGGGACTGGATGTAAAAAAGCACAAGAGTGCTTATTCCATTATCCTCGATATAAAAGAATCAATCAATCAATGATTAGTGCAGCTAAACATAGCTTTGTGAGCCTACTCAAGGTCGAATGCAGAGCGTTGTCAAGTAATTCCGTGTGTTCCAAACTCTTTGTTCAGGGTTGCAGAGAGTAGTCAACATGGAGTAGCGACATGGAGTACAAAATTTGGAGTATTTTTTTTCATGCTAGTCAAAGCTCAAATATCAAAGTGAGAACTTCAATCTTTCGATATGTACTAACCCAGCATGTTATTCATAAGTTCAAAAAATTTCATTTTCTTACTGTGTGTTTTGTATTTTTTATGATTTTTTTTTTTTACTAACCATTATAAATGGGCCGTCTGTGGGGAACAGCAAGGGAGAGAACTGGCCATCCTGAGTGAGTTAATGTGTTAGGTTTTCAACCCATACACATGGGACAGATAGGGGAGGGACCAAAATACAAATCAACATCGAACATTACACAATAGCAAAGAGTCTTCTTCTTCTTCTTCATCATCCTCATTGTCGTCATCATCATCGTTGTCACCATTATCACCATCATCACCACCACCACCATCATCAAAACCATCATCATCATCATCCCCCCCACCACAGTGGCTGACAGCCCCACTCACCTCCCCCCCAGCACAGACAGCGGGCCAGGTCGTTGCCTGTCCCCAGAGGTAACACAGACACAGGGGGCCGCTGCTTGAAGTTGATTTTGTCTGCACACACACAAAACTGAATTTACACACCATCTGGATGGCCACAGAAAACAGCACACCATCTGGATGGCCACAGAAAACAACACACTATTTACATGGCCACAGAAAACAACACACTATTTACATGGCCACAGAAAACAGCACACCATCTGGATGGCCACAGAAAACAACACACTATTTACATGGCCACAGAAAACAACACACCATCTGGATGGCCACAGAAAACAACACACCATCTGGATGGCCACAGAAAACAACACACCACTTGGATGGCCACAGAAAACAACACACCATCTGGATGGCCACAGAAAACAACACACCATCTGGATGGCCACAGAAAACAACACACCACTTGGATGGCCACAGAAAACAACACAAGTAGTTGATGTCTGTGCAAATTTGTACAACACACTTTTTTCAGAGAGTTTAATCAGAACACCAATAACCTCACAATAGACAAATATAAATATTGGGGGGAAGGGTGAAAGGGAGGGGGTAGCCTAGTGGTTTGAGTGCTGCATGGTCTGACTGCCCGGGATCGAACCACCACCCAGGCATCTGTTCCAGGGGATTTTTTCTCTGTAGTTAACATCAGTACCAACTGTACTCCCCTGAAAGTGCTTTGGATGAGACTCTAAACCAAGTCCTGCATGCAAACGTATGAAAAACATCTTGCGCACAAGTTAAGACCTGTTCCCCTTTTTGGAAGCATATGCTATTGCATACCAGAAGGAATGGATGACATTTAAAAAAAATGCATGCACATTGGTGTTGTGTTTAGACATCTGAATGCAGCTACCTCCATACCAATTATAATCTCAAAAAGACACAAGAAAGCTACATTTCATAGTGCTGTAAACATTCAAAGACAACTTTCAATAAAAATATCACACACACAGACAGGTACCTACCCATGGTGTCCAGCAGCCAGCCCACAGTTCCGTCCCCTCCACACACCAACACCCGGGCATTGGGCACGTCCTTGAAGAACTGCAGCCTGGGAGAAAGCAACACAGACTGTGATCATCTGAACACCCACACCTTCATCAGAGAGGTCTGCCTACAGTGTTCTACCACTGACTGTGACCATCTGAACACCCACACCTTCATCAGAGAGGTCTGCCTACAGTGTTCTACCACTGACTGACCATCGGAACACTCACACCATTATGAGTTAACCCTTTCAATACAGTAAGCCTGTTTTCCAGCTCAGCTTTCTGCTACCCTTCAGTCCTGTAAGGATGAAAACTGGTGCAACCAAATTTTCCTTCAGTTCCTGGGTTTCTGAGGTGCAGAAGGGTACCTAGGTAAATTTTACATACACACACACACGAAGCTCTATAAACTTTCCCGTGGGAAAGGAGAAGCAGTGTTTGCTGTATCAAAACTACTTTCCCCAAGTCCGTTGATGCCATTTAGCCGCATGACGGATCACTATAAACAAACCCTCCTCTGGCACCGTTATCGCCGGGAAATCAGCTGACCGGACTGAAGGGGAGAGTGCAGGGGCAGAAATTCAGGATAGGGGAAGTAATTGTTAGCACATATTCAGTGCTGTAAGGGTTAAAGAGAGATGTCTGCCTACAGTGTTCTAACACTGACTTTGACCATCTGAACACCCCCACACATTCTTCATTTAACGAGAGATGTCTGCTTACAGTCTTCTGAATCAAATACACTGCTATATGAAATGACTTTCTTCTTTGTAGGTGGTTTTTTTTTAAGTCAAGCACGAAATGAAATGACTTTTTTAAAATATATATTTTAAAAAAAGAGACAAGCATATACTTCTTTTTTTAATCTAAGAAAACATTTTTCTAGTTACTAAGTAGTACAGATTCTATGTGTGAAACAGACCCCATCTTAACAACACAGACAGCACAGTCTATCAAAAGATTCACATAAAAGAGGTAAATGTGCTACGGACAACTTTTTCTTTCTTAAAGGCAACACTTTAGTCACATCATACAATGAATTTGCCATACAAAATATCATTACTGTATTTTTCCTTTCGAGTCATAAAGTATACTGCAGTACGAACTACATCAGTTGAATTATGGAAAAAAAAACATGTATTCACGCCATTTATAAGCTGTACTCAGACATAAAGTCATGTAAACCAGAATCCACACGATCAAAATTTATAAACTGATAGAGGTATCAGTACATATTTTAATCAGATTTCATCAAACAAAAATATGAGCCATTTTGGATTAGACAGAGACAGAGACACAGAGAGAGAGGCAAGGCAAGGCAAGGCAAGTTCTTTTATTCAAGGATAATGAATAAGCACTCGTGTGTTTTTTTACATCCAGTCTCCGCCCATATTAGGGATAAGATCAGAGAGACAGAGAGAGACAGACACAGACAGAGATACAGACAAAAAGAGACAGAGAGACAGACAAAGAGAGACAGAGAGAGAGAGAGAGAGAGACAGAGAGAGAGAGAGAGAGAGAGACAGACAGACAGACAGACAGACAGACAGACAGACAGACAGACAGACAGACAGACAGACAGAGACAGAGACAGAGAGAGTGACAGAGAGACAGACAAATTCTTTTAGGCAAGGCAAATTCTTTTATTCAAGGATAATAGATAAGCACTTGTGTGCTTTTTTACATCCAGTCCCCGCAGAGATACACAGAGAGAGAGAGACAGACAGACAGACAGAAACAGACAGACACACACACACACACACACATAGAAACAGAGACTCCCCCTCCCGCGCCCCCAAGCTGGCTCACCCCGGCATGGCGCCCTCCTTGATCATGTTGTACACCTGGCGGGGGTTCAGCAGGTACTGGAACTTACGCAGCAGGCGGGCCCCCTGCTTGCCCCCGCTCTTGGGGTTGATGAGGATCAGCAAGGGGTGGGTGCCCTCCAGGGGCGTGATCTGGAAGGAGCTGCCTTGAATCTGTTGTCAGACAGACAGCAGAAAACAAGTGTTGTGTGAGTGTGTGTGTGTGTGTGTGTGACAGTGTGTGTGTGTGTGTGTGTGTGTGTGTGTGTGTGTGTGTGTGTATGTGTGTGTGTGTGTGTGTGTGTGTGTGTGTGTGGTGTGGAATCCAGGGTTTTGGGGGGGTTTGTAGTTGTTTTGGGGATTTTTTGCTTTGTTTTTGGTTTGTTTGTTGTGGGGGTTTTTTTTGTGGGGGGGGGGTTTGCTTCCACCTGTAAGATCACCTGTGCAGCGGGTGCTTTCCAAAGGGGTGATCTGAAAGGAGCTGCCTTGAATCTGTGTCAGACAGCAGAACAATGCGTGTGAGTGTGTGTGGAGTCCATGTTTTGGGGATGGGGGGGGAGGGGAACGGGATAGCCTAGTGGTCAGAACATTGCGCTCGCAATTTGACGACGTGGGTTCAATTGCCGTTCAAGGGGATTTTTCCTCTGAAGTAAACATCAGGGCCAACTACACTCCCCCCAAAAGTCCTTTGGATGAGACTATAAACTGAGGCCCATGTTTTTGTTTTGTTTTTCTTTTTTTTTTTAGGAGGGGGGGTGGGGTTTGCTTCCATCTGTAGGAAGATCTTTCAGAGAAATGCAGATAGAGCGGTGTGTGTGTGTGTGTGTGTGTGTGTGTGTGTGTGTGCATGCATCTCTGTTTATCATTTTATGATTGCCTCTCTGTCTCTGTCTCCTTCTCTCTCTCTCTCACACACACACACACACACACACACACACACACACACAACACACACACACACACATAACACACACACACTACACTCAAAACACACACATACACACAACACAAACACACACAAACAACACACACACACACACTCACCCACCCACCCACCACCACCCAATATCCCCCCCCTCCTCTCCCCACATACAACCCTCCCCCCCACCCACCCCCACCCCCCACATGACATCCAGGACCTACAGTAACAATGCCAGTGAGAGGGGTGTCCTCTGGGGAGGCTGCAGAAGGTGAAGCATCCCCCTCATCCACCGCGTCACTGTCCTTGCTCTTCTGACCCCGGGGTCGATCCTGCACAGAGGTCATCAAAGGTCACCACTCGGCCACAGGGAAACTTCCAGTCATAAGCCATAAAGTGGTATAAAATAAGATGAATATAAAAATGAAATAAAAAATAATGGAGGCAATATCATCTGTACATGGATAACAGTACAGGATTTTTTTCATTTGTGTGTAAAGAGATGGGGTGGTTTTTTTTTACTTGATCTATTTAAATTCTTATATTTTCTGGATCCAATCTTGTTGTTTATAGCCCTGCCATTATTTCTAGGATAATGGAAAAAGCGCTCATGAGCTTTTAAAAAAAAAAAAATTACATCTAGTTCATGTGTGCATGTGGTTTTGTCAATTTTGTCATCCATTCGGACCAGCACAAAATGGCCTACTCTTCCGAAAGGCAGAACAGTTTTTAACATGTATGTGCAAGATGCTCTGCATGTGTTTTGCACTCAGGAGCTTGTTTATAGTCTCATCCAAAAGACTTTCTGGGGATCAAAGATGATACTGAAGTTAACTCCAGGGGGAAAAAATCCCCTTAAAGAAAAATTCCCTCAAAATGATCATCTTGGTGGTGGCCTGTACAATGTTCTAAACGCCAGGCCACCCTGTCCCCTAAGAGAATAGTGTGTGTGTGTGAGTGAGTGAGTGAGTGAGAGTGTGTGTGTGTGTGTGTGTGTGTGTGTGTGTGTGTGTGTGTGTGTGTGTGTGTGTGTGTGTGTGTGTGTGTGTGTGTGGATATCAAAATCATAAAAATCTGAGGGGGGGAAAAAATGCTTTTTTCCCCCCCCCTTTTTTTGATTTATATGATTTCAATATTGCCATATTTTTGTGCTGACATTACTGTGTACTTCTTTCAGCTCTTTGTTCATTTGACAGTTTACTTTTCACCATAATCAATACTCTTTGACTAGGGACTTGATGTAAAAAAAACAACAACACAAAAACCATAACGTGTCTGCTTCAAGTTTGCCCTCTACAAAAAATTTCAACGTTTCAAATTTTCCTCCCTCTTCCACCTCTTTACTACCCCTCCCTCCTACCACACCACCCACCCCTCTCCACCTTCCTCCCTCTCCACACCTCCCTCCCCAGTTGTGCAGAGCATTACCAGCACAGCAGGACAGATGGCCACAGGGGGCAGGACATGGTCCCGGTAACTGCCCAGGTCACACTCCGGCTTACACTGCGACGCACACCGGTTGTGAAGCTGTACACAAAACAAAACAAAAAAATAAAGCACACAAACAAAGTCAGTAATGCATACTGTTGTTGCTGTTGATCTTCGGTTAACCTCTTCACTGCTCTGTTGATGAACAGCGTTCGTCATAGAAACCGTCACCGGCAATGCTCAGTTGACGATCGCTGTTCGTCATGATTCAACGCTTTCGCTGTTTTGTCCAGCATGTGCCTGAGCAAAATATGATAGCAGCGAAAGGGTTAAAATGCTGAGGTTCACTGGTGTGAAATTTTTGCGTATGTAACCTTTTTTTTGCCCACCATTTACGTAAGTAGCTGCATTCTGACTTTGGGGATGATGTCTCTAAACATGATACCAATGTGTATTCAGTGATTTTTTTGGTTACTGGTTATATGTTTTTGTCATCTTTTCTTACTGGCATGAATGACCTACTCTTCCAAAAGGCAGAACACAGCGCACAAATTCAACATCACTCAGTCAAGAGTGCTAAATTTAGCACACCCTTTCCTTTTACCTAGTCCAAGTGTGGTCAGTTACTGCTATAAATAGCATCAGCTAGCCCAACCTAGGCTGGGATGGGATGGATTAATTAGCAGTTGAGAGGAGCGGAAAGTGGGAGCAACTGACAGCTGTGAGAAAAGGTTTTGATGCGAGTGCAAGATCTTCTGCATGCGTTCACCCACAAGGCTTCAGTTTATAGCCTCATCCAATGGACTTTCGGGGGAGTCAAGTCAGTACTGATGTTAACGCCAGGGGAATAAAAACCACTCTTAAATGATCTCAGCGGTGGCTCAAACCTGGGCTTGATCCATGGTTGTCAAATCACGAGAGCAACGCTCTAACCACTATGCTATCCCACCCCCTGATAATGCCTGTGTCAAGATTGAAGGGGGAGGAAAATCCCAGTGGTTAGAGCACTGTTCTCACATCTGACAGTCAATGAAGGCTCAGGTTTCAGTCTCCGCTGCAATGATCTACGAGGGAATATCTTTCTCCCCAGGAGTTTACAAATTAATGTACTGACTCCACCCATTCCCCTGATGATCCATCCTTTGGTTTGAGACAGTGACCTGTGGTTTCTAGGCGTAAATCAATGCACACAATTTTGTGCACATGCTAAAAAATTTTTGTACACAGCGAATTCCTCTATTTACAAGACCACAGGCATGAGTGATCTACAGCATTAATAGCACATTCTGCATTTATTCCTCTCCAGATTAAAACACACTATATTGACATTAGCACTGAGGACAGTGGATCGGTGGTCTAGGTGGTAATGCGCCTTGCCCAGAAAGCAAGAAGTCTGGGTCGGAGTGTGCAGTGGTTCATACCCCATTTGGGCCGAAAACTTTTTCCCCATCCATTACACCCTGGGTGGTGGTCTGGGCGCTAGTCTTTAGGATGCGATGATAAATTGAGGTCCCGTGTGTTACACATCACTATTTAGCACATGTAAAAGAACCCATGGCAACAAGGGGGTTGACCCCAGCAAAATTCTGTAGAAAAAAGCCACTCTGATAGGAAAACAACATACAATTGCACACAGGAAAAAGGAAAAAAAAAAATGGGTAGGCGCTGCACTTGTGGAGATGTGCTCTCCCCGGGGAGAGCAGCCCAAATTTCAAGCAGAGAAATTTGCTGTGACATAAAGTGGTACAAAATACAAATGAGTGATCTACAGAATTAATCGCACAATCTGCAATTATTCCTCTACAGATTAAAACACACAACACTGACATGATGAGGACAGCAGAAAAGAAAAGTGACGTACGGTTTGATGGCACCATCGACAGTGGAGGCCGGTGACGCCGTTGTAAGACTTGATGGATTTGCGACATTTATCACACCTGCCTGTGCAGTTGCCCTCCACCCAGTGGTGGTTCATTACCTGAAACAGTTACAAGGAGCTCTCCTAAATCCATACCTGTATTGTGCTTGCGTATGCAGGTATGCACGTGCAGGCATGCATGCACACTCACTCACACTATACCTGTATCGTACTTGTGTATGCAGGTACACACATGCATGCATGCACACACACTGACTCACACTATACCTGCATTGTACTTGCGTATGCAGGTACACACATGCATGCATGCACACACACTCACTCACACTATACCTGTATTGTATTTGTGTATGCAGGTACACACATACACGCATGCACACACACTCACTCATACACTATACCTGTATTGTACTTGCGTATGCAGGTACAAACATGCACGCACACTCACACCATACCTGTATTGTACTTGTGTATGCAGGTACACACACGCTTGCATGCATGTACACATGCACACACACATGCATGCACGCACGCACACACACTCACACGCTTTCTCTCTCTCTATCTCTACCTCACACACACACACACACACACACACACACACACACACACACACACACACACACACACACACACACACACAGACACACAGAAGGAACTCCTTGCTTTTCTGAATACCACAGTTCCCTAAATCGGATGCCTCCCCTGGGACTACAACACAATCAACAACACGAACGAACATATAAAGAAACAGTTTAATTAAGTACGTTTCTTACCTGAGAAACTTTTTTTGATTTGACGTAAGTAGTGATGCAAGATGCTGGGCTCTCTGAACACAACGCTCGTGCACTGTGTATTTACAGACTGAAACACAAGCGTGCGTTTGTCACAACACTTATCAACAAGAAACAGAAAGAGCAACTCACGTCACCACCAATAATGCTCTAAAGCACAGGACTGTCTTACACTCTCTCTTGCATGCATGCACGCATGCACACACATACACACACACACACACACGCACGCACACATACACACGGGGACGGGATAGCCTAATGGTCAGAACATTGTGCTCGCAATTTGATTACCCCGGTTCAATTCCCGTTCAAAGGGATTTTTCCTCTTGAGTTAACATAAGGTGCTGAATCCACTCTCCCTCAAAAAGTCCTTCGGATGAGACTATAAACTGAGACCCTGCGTGCGAATGCACGCAGAACATCTTGCGCACATGTTAAATCCTGTTCCGCTTTTCGTAAGACTAGGCCATTGTGTGCTGGTGGGAACAGATGACAAGATTTACACAACTGCATACACACAGGAACAGGATGTAAAAAGAGCACATGAGTGCTTATTCCATTATCCTCGTTATAAAAGAATAAATAGATCAAAATGAATAAATAGAAATAATCAAAAAAGAAACAGAAAGAGTAACTCACGTCACCACAAATAATGCTCTAAAGCACAGGACTGACTTACACAAGAGCACACACAAATGGCATAGATCTTCTAGAAGCTTGAAAATGACAATGCTGAACTTCTGTAGGGACACACATAGTTTATACATATACACTTTACCTTTGTGCTACCATGACTTTACAGGCAAAGGTAAAGGTGTCCCACAACCTATATAGTGGTAGGGGAGCAAATTCAGCACAACTCAGTCAAGGGTCCAGGGTCCAGTGCTAACATAAGTGTGTCTGCCCCTTTAACCAAGTCAAGTGTGGTCAGTTCCTGCTAAGATTAGCACCAGCTGGGCTGGGATGGGGCGATATGGATAGCAGCTGAGAGCAGCTGAAAGTGGGGGAAACTGACCGCTTCCGTAAGAGACCTCAGCTTCTCTAAGGGCCAGCATACTGAGGGCAGCGCAAATCTCATCTCTCTCACTGCTTTACCTTCCCTGACCCTAAAGAGGGCAGGTACCCATTGACAGCAGGGTAAACTGGGGGGGGGACTGTACTGAAGCCAAGGTGCACAAACGGTTACCCATCCACTTGGTAACCAGACTCGATTCTGCTTAACCTTAGCTTGGGGAAAGCGAGTGCTCTGACCATGGAGCTATCCTGTACAGTCCCTCATCACGACTAACTAACTATACAGAAGAAAGACAAAAGACAAGAAATGAAGAAGACAAAATCGAACTGAATGTCGAAGTCATTCAGATGAGACTATAAACCGAGGCCCCATGTGCGAACGCACACAGAACATCTTGCGCACACATTAAAACCCCGCTCCACCTTTTGGAAGAGCAGGCCATCATGTACCGGTAGGAGCGGATGACAAAAATATTTTTTTCAAAACCCAGCATGCACACAGGTGTCGTGTTTAGACACCATCCCTGAGGGGGAAAATAAAAATGGGTAGGTGCTGCACCTGTGGTGACGCGCTCTCCCCGGGGAAAGCAGCCCAAATTTCACGCAGAGAAATTTGCTGTGACATTAAGTGGTAAAAAAAAACAACATTTAAGTCCAGACTCACACTGACAACAGAGGCCCTGTTTGCCGAGCCCAACCAGCATGTTGAGGCACAGGTTGCAGTATGCCGGTCGGTTGAAGTGTTTCAAGCGCCATACGTGAGTCCCATCATCTTGAACATTCTGCAACCGTCAGGTATGGCATGCACAAACAACATAACCCCCAACTACTTCACCTTTCTGAACTACTCTTTGTCACAGATTCCACTGATTGTATTCTCTTTTTAACAACAGATTAATGGATAACAAATCTGTTGGCTGATATGATCAATTTTAAAAATATTTTTTAGGTTCCTCAGCTAGAACTCTGAGGTTCACCAATGGTGAGATTTTTGTGCATACTATATATGACCTTTTTTCCCACCCACCATTTAGGGTAGCTGAATTCCAACACTGGGGATGGTATGATAAATGATATCAAAAGCAAACAGTTCATGAGTAAGAATCAAATTTACCAGATCTTTTGGAAATGACAGAGATGAAAAGAGAGAGAGGAAACCAAAGACTCATGTACACACACGCAAACATACATACACACTCGCACGCACACAACACAACACAACACAACACAACACAACACAACACAACACAACACACACACACACACACACACACAGACACAGAGGCCACGTACACTGTCCAGTCCTAGCAACACCAGAAGAGGGATGGTGGTCATGCCCCCTCTCTTCCACTCCTCCAGAGACACCGTGCCATCAGAGTCATAGTCGATCTCCAGCATCATGTCCTGCAGTATCTATACACACACACACACACACACACACAGAGCAATAGTCATAGTCAATACTAAATAGTCAAAACTGAATAGTCAATACTGAACAGTCATAGTCAATAGTCATAGTCAATCTCCAAAATCATGTCCTGCAGTATCTACACACACACTCACATACACAGAGCAATAATCCAAGTCAACAGTCATAGTCAATAGTCATAGCTGATCTCTAGGTCCTGCAGTATCTGCAGACACACACAGCAATAGTCATAGTCAGTATTCATAGTCAATAGTCAAAGTCAATAGTCAAAGTCAATAGTCACGGTCGACCCCCAGCATCATGTCCTGCAGTATCTGCACTCTCAGCAATAGTCATAGCCAAAAGTCATAGTCAATAATCATAGTCAATAATCAGTCAATACTCATAGTCAATAGTCAGTCAATAGTCAGAGTCAATAGTCAACAGTCAAAGTCAATTTCAAACATCATGTCCTGCAGTATATGCACACAAAGCAATAGCCAAAGTCAACAGTCATAGTCCATCTCCAGCAATGTTGTGCAGTATCTACACACACAGAGCAATAGTCATAGTCAATAGTCAGTCAATAGTCATAGCCAATAGTTACATCATAGTGTTATCTCCAGATCATATCCTAAAGTATCTGCATGCACAGCAATGGTCACAGTCTATCATCTAGACCCTATGCACTTGCCGTTTTGTAAATTTTGTCACCCATTCCCACTGGCACAAACGGCTTACTCTCCCATATAGTGGAACAGGTTATAACATGGTCTGCTTGCATTCACGCATGGGAATTCTGGTTTATAACCTAATCTAAAGGAGGACGGGAATCAATACTAGTCAACTCCAGAAAAGTGGAAAAAAACAAACAAACCAACATTGAACAGGCATCTTGGACTTTAATTCTGCCTCTGTATTCACAGATAACATGAAGGTTCCTATGTAAGTCAAGGGACTTAAGAGTATAAAGCTGCTGGACACTACAAGTCACATACACCACACCATTTGAATGACTCATGACTATTTGAACGACTCATCCTGACCCCTGCGTAAAGCACAAGGGGTCAGTAACTGTGCAAGTCAATCAATCATGTTGTCCATAGCCCCACACAGGCCATATCAGGGCTGTCACCTCGTAACAGTTTTTAATGTCTGATTAAAACTGAGCACACCTATATACAGATTAAAACAGGGTATAAAACCAACTCCACTTTCCTTCCTTGCATCAATGCCTTGGTCAACCATAAGGGTCAGCTCAGGACAGGCACCGTGTTGTGGGTGACTGTGCAAGCAAACACGTCAATGAGAGCAAATGAGCCATTTCTTTTTCATTGATGTCCTCAGGGCACAAATCATACATCACTCAGTCAGAGTGCTGAATTTAGTGCACCCCTTCCTTTAACCTAGTCCAAGTGTGGTCAGATGCTGCTCAAAATAGCACCAGTTGGCTCAATCTGGGCTGGGCTGGGCTGGGTTAATTAGCGGCTGAGAGGAGCTGAAAGTGGGGGAAACTGACAGCTGTGGTGACACCTCACTTACTGGTTTCAGCTCTGAAACGTCCCAACCCAGGTATTCTGCTACAGACATCATCTGGTTGACGATGCAGTCAATCTCCTGAAATCATCAAATCAAAACAGTTTATCATTCATCATAACTAATGAATGGTGAGGAAGCACAGTGACAAAGACAGACATGCAGACAGACCACATGCACACACAGACACACATGCACAAAGATGCCAATTCATTCACAGGTAATATAAAAAGTAATACAACGAACACCACATTAATCTATTTTTAAACAGTCTGATGACCAAAACACATCAAACTTCATGAGTGTTTGGTTTTTCTTCCGTTCAATCCTTTATCCAGCCTGATCTTTACATATAGAAACATCAAAATCAACTATCCTTAAAAAAAACAAACAAAATTAACACATATCCTAAAATAGGTGAAAAATGAAAATCTTTCAAATGGGTGGTGGCTTACTTTCTTGCACTACAAAACACATTATACATAGAACATAAGTCAGGTTTTAAAAGGTATTTTTGGTGGTGGTGGTGGCGGTAATGCTTTTTGTGTTTCTTTGTTTTGTTTTTTGCTTTGTTTCAGAGCTTTTGTTGCTTCTTTTAGGGGGAAGAAAAGGGAGGGGTCAGGAATTGGTGTTTTTCCTTTATTTTTTGTTTGTAAAGGAAAGGGTTGGGGCTTTTTTTCTCTCTATTTTTTTATTAGAACAAGTATGAGGAAGGGTATGAAAAGAAAACAACAAAAAAACTACGATGACAGTTAACTTACATTGGAATCCAGCAATCCATTTCCGTCAGTGTCGTATAATCGGAACATGACTGAAACCGAAAACAAAGCACATAAATGTCTGTCAAATGTTTCATGCATAGGTCTGATTGCACACAGCAGTGAAACAAAATGTAACAGATCTCAGTTTTAGTGCCTTACAATTCTAAACTCAACACAGATCAGAAGACATGACAAATTGTGTTACACTCCAGTTTATCTTCAGGTCACTCACTCACACTCCAGTTTATCTTCAGGTCACTCACTCACACTCCAGTTTATCTTCAGGTCACTCACTCACACTCCAGTCTATCTTCAGGTCACTCACTCACACTCCAGTTTATCTATCTTCAGGTCACTCACACTCCAGTTTATCTATCTTCAGGTCACTCACTCACACTCCAGTTTATCTATCTTCAGGTCACTCACACACACACCAGTTTATCTTCAGGTCACTAACTCACACTCCAGTTTATCTATCTTCAGTCACTAACTCACACACCAGTTTATCTTCAGGTCACTAACTCACACTCCAGTTTTTCTATCTTCAGGTCACTCACACTCCAGTCTATCTTCAGGTCACTTACTCTCCAGTTTATCTTTAGGTCACTCACTCTCCAGTTTATCTTCAGACCATTCAAACTCCAGTTTATCTCCATTTCTGCCAAGCTAGGCCCTGACAATACAGCATCACTCACACTCCAGTTTATCTTCAGGTCACTCACTCACACTCCAGTTTATCTTCAGGTCACTCACTCACACTCCAGTTTATCTTCAGGTCACTCACTCACACTCATGATTATCTTCAGGTCTGCCAAGCTAGACCATGATAATACAGCATCACTCACACTCCAGTTTATCTTCAGGTCAAATCAAATCAAATCAAAATCAAATCATATCAAAATTTTATTTCCAGATGGTACATTGAGTAAGCAATAAATTAGCTTTTTTTCATCAAGCCATCTATCTAAAAAACAACAACAACAAAACACAAAAAAGAACCCCAACCCTCCCCCCAAAATGAACCAAAAAAAAAAAAAAACAAAACAAAAATCCACTTTAAAAAAAAGACAGACAGACAGACAGACAGACAGACAGACTAACAGGTCTGCCAGGCTAGACCCTGACAATACAGCATCACTCACACTCCAGTTTGTCCTCAGGCCTGCCAGCCTCCAGGAGAGAGACGTAGCAGACAAGGTCCTTCAGGTAGATGTGGCCTGTCTTGATCTCCATGCTCATGGAGCGGTTCCTCACCGCCTTCAGCTCCACCCCTGTCCTCAGCAGAGAGGAGTTGGACTGTCGGATCCAGGGGTCTGTGCTCTCCAGTAAAGGACCTGCAGCAACCACACAGTGAACGACACTGATCCCTTTGATTTGTTTCTACAAGATATAGCGCTATATAAGTTCCATGTATTATTATTATTATTATTATTATTATTATTATTATTATTATTATTATTATTATTATTATTATCCCTTCATCATTTTATTCTTCATTCGTTTTATTCATCATTTCGGATAAGACTTTAAACCGAGGCCCCGTGTGCGAACGCACACAGAACAACATCTTGCGCGCACGTTAAATCCTGTTACGCTTTTCTTAAGAGTTTCATTGTGTGCCGGTGGGAACAGATGACATTTACAAAACTGCATACACACTGGGACTGGATGTAAAAAAGCACAAAAGTGGCTTATCCCGTTATCCTCGATATAAAAGAATAAATAAATGAATAGATAAATAATAAATAAAATAAATATTCCTTAAAGCCAATAAAGCCACGTTGTGCTGAGGATACTGGCCAGTCTGCTTAATTTATCATCCTGGCTACTTTACAAACAAGTGTTAAAAACACAATCAACATTTTCAAAAAGTACATTAGAAATTTCACGAGTGAAAAACTACAGCGGGAGGGATATCCTGTGCCCATCCCAGCATTTAAAATATAAGTTGATTGTTTGTGTGTTGTATAGGTCGAATGCAAGCGCTTTGATTTGTTTTTGCAAGATATCATATAGCGCTATATAAATTCCATGTATTATCATTATTATTATTATTATTATTATTATTATTATTATTATTGTCATTA
>CM060338.1:39728348-39740848 GCA_030674155.1 Stramonita haemastoma | reverse complement strand
GCTGACTCCACTCCCCCAAACATCCTTCAGATGAGACTATGAACCACGGTCCTGAGTGCAAATGCACACGGAAAATCTTGCACAATGCTTAAACCAAGTTCTGCCTTTTGGAAGAGTAGGCCATTTGTTTTGGTAAAAATGGATGACAAAAAGCATCTTTAGAAAAGAAAAAAATTGCATGCACTCTGGTGCCATGTCTAGACATCAACCCTGAAGTTGATAAACGGCTGGGAAAAAACAGTGGAGGCATAGACAAAAATCCCACCATTGGTGAACCTGGGATCCTTAGCAGAGAAACAAAATCCTCAAATATCTATCTTATAGTGTCTATATATCAGTAGGTATCTATAGCATGGTCCCCACATCAAGTCAGGCCAAACAGGGACAGGTCTATCTCATCCTAAACACCAGCAGCCTCACTCAGCAGTATTTCATTCATTTTTTTTTTTTAACAAAGACTTGAAGGTGAAAGAAAGCTTGCTCCCCCATAAACCCCAGTGACATTGAACATTAGAGAAATTAAGTTTATGAATGTATCACTATCAGTTACTACATATTACCCATTATGTTCTCTCTCTCTCTCTCTCTCTCTCTCTCTCTCTCTCTCTCTCTCTCTCTCTCTCTCTCTCTCTCTCTCTCTTGTGTGCCAGTGGGAACAGATGACATTTTCAAAACTGCATACATGCAGGGACTGGATGTAAAAAAGCACATGAGTGCTTATTCCATTATCCTTGATATAAAAGAATCAATCAATCAATCAATCAATCAATCAATCTCTCTCTCTCTCTCTCTCTCTCTCTCTCTCTCTCTCTCTCTCTCTCTCTCTCTCTCTCTCTCTCTCTCTCTCAACATTCTGATCTTTTTCCAACAAAGATAAAGAACAGGTTCAACATGCAAATGGAGACAGATAAAATAATGTGGCAATGTTAATATTGAACACTTATCAATGCCACAACCTGTGTAGTTGTTAGTAACTAACAAAGTATCTGAACAACAGAAAATGACAAACTGTGCTATAAAAAAAAAGAATATTTGGTGAGCCATTTCAGACTTCTCTCTAGGGGCCAGCATTTTGAGGACGGCGCCCATCTCCTCTCCTTCACTGCTTTACCTTCCCTGACCCTAAAGAGGGCAGGTACCCATTTACAGCTGGGTGAACTGGGGGAACTGTACTGAATCAAAGGCACGCAAACGGTCACCCATCCAACTGGTAACCATGCTTGATGCTGCTTAACCTGACTTGGGGAAAGCAAGCGCTCTGACCACTTAGATATCCTGCCCCCATACACACACTTATATTTAGAACTGCTAAAGAAGAGGTCTAATCAGTGTGGCAACTAAAAAACAGAATATACTTAAAACCATGCCAAAACATAACAACTATATACTACAACTCACAGATAACAAGAAAACAATACCAAAGACAGAAGGGAAGAAAATTATGAACAAAGTAAAACTATGAACTATGTTCAACACACATAAAAAATCAAACTACTGTAATAGTAAAAAAAAAAAAAAAAAAAAAAAAAAAAATATATATATATATATATATATATATATATATATATATTTACATATATTTACATATATATATATATATATATATATATATATATATATATATATATATATATATATATATATATGTATATGTATATGTATATATATATATATGGCCATGCACTAACAATCAGAACGAACATCTACGAATTATCATAGATAAAAGATTCTACCATTATGCTGCAAGAAATGATCCCTACATAGCTAAGAAATATGGGACACACATTAGGACGGTCACATTCCTTCAAAATGCTAACACACATTTGAATGGTTCTGCTTTACTTTTAATGCATTCTAACTCTTCTTTTCTCCACTTTCTCATAAGCATGCTGAAATCATTCCATTTCTTTTCCAGCTTAAAAAAAAAAAAAATCTACATGACCACATAAATTTGTTAATTCTATCTTCCTTCTTTGTAGTGAAAGCCTAGAGTTAATACCATATAATGATATATTAGGACACATGTTCTCATAATCAATGGTTTGATTAAGAAAAGATAAAAAAAAAGATTTGTGTTGTTACATAACTAAAATGACAAATGTGACACTCAAAATATGTAAAGAAATGTTACCATACTGCCTTTCCTGCATTGATAGTTCCAGGTAAATAAAAGGAAAGAATTCATCAGTTGTTGTTCTTTCTCACATGAATGCACTTCTCTCTCTCTCTCTCTCTCTCTCTCTCTCTCTCTCTCTCTCTCTCTCTCTCTCTCTCTCTCTCTCTCTCTCTCTCCTACGTGCATTTTATTACCTTATCATATATAGTGTCCTTTATTCTTGTGTGTTGTTTGGTACTGCGTAAAGTCTTATTGTTTAGTATATTTTCAACTTGATGTATCCCTGAAAAGGGCGGGGACTGGATGTAAAAAAGCACACGAGTGCTTATCTATTATCCTCGAATAAAAGACTTTGCCTTGCCTTGCCTTGCCTTGCCTTGTCTCTCTCTGTCTCTGTCTCTGTCTCTCTCTCTCTCTCTCTTTCTCTCTCTCTCTGTCAAACACACACACAAACACACACACACACACACACTCACATGCACCCACGCATGCACACATACATCACAAACACACACACACACATGCGCACACCCACACCCACACACACACATAACGCAACGCACGCACGCACACGCGCATGCACACACACACACACAGAGGAGTACCTTATAGACTGCAGTACTTTCAAGAACAATGCCTTGGCAAAAATAAAGCAAACAAAATATATACAACTCCTCCAATCCCTTCTCCCCTAAAAAGGCCATACAAAAAAATTATAACAAGAGCACCAACAAAAACATGTTCCTTTTTCCTGCAAGCAAATTGAAAAATATTTTTAAAGATTTGATTCTCTGAGAGAATGAACAACTCTCTCCCTCTTTTTTTTTCCTTTTTCTTTCTTTTCCATTGTGTTTAGTTTATAGTGCCCTTGTCTAAACCTAACACACCCTGTTGGGGATGCACTAAAAAAAGGTAAAGGTGTCCCATAACGTAGGCAATTGTAGGGGAGCGAGGCATCAGAGACCTCAGCTTCACTAGGGGCCAGATATATTGAGGACAGCACCCATCTCCTCTCCCTCGCTGCTTTACCTTCCCTGACCCTAAAGAGGGCAGGTACCCATTTACAGCTGGATGAACTGGGGGAACTGCACTGAAGCCAAGGCACGCAAACAGTCACCCATCCAACTGGTAACCATGCTTGACGCTGCTTAACTTGACTTGGGGAAAGCGAGCGCTCTGACCACTGAGCTATCCCGCCCCCTTGAGGATGCAATACACCGCATCATTCAGAACAAGTTTATCCTAGGTAACCACACACAGATAGAGATCTAAACAGATTCTAATGCATTGCAAACACAAAATCAGGATTGAGGTCTGGTCACATTGTCACCTGCCTCATCCAGAATTCCTCACTCCTACTTCCAAGCAGAGTACCAGTTGATGATTGATGTACACTAAACCTCACTGTGCCTAGGTCCCATTCCTGCCATAGGAAATGGCCCACCTCCAGCCAAGCTAAAAGAGCAACACACTAGAGCAACTTCACAAAAACCTTACCCTTGTGTTTGGAGGACATAACAAAGACACCAGCTGACTGATGTCACTGTGTCCAGGGATTCCCTTACAAATGTATGACTGATGCCCAACCATCTGATTATATCTAGAATTGTAGTTATATCCTTTTTTTTTGCCCAAACACACAACACTCAATTTTCAAGTAAATCCTGTAACTCTGATCTTGCTGTTGTATTTTTACAGACATGACTGCTACAATGCGATTAACATCCAGTACTTCAAGATGCAAGTTAGAAACCCTGCAGTGTTAAGATTTGGTTTTATTGTAACAGAGTGGACATTGGCCCATGTGATGTCCCATCTCTGCACAGCTTCTCGGGTGGGTACAGTTAGCCAGTTAGGACGTGACCTCTAAAAAGAGTTTGCATAAATTATTACCATTCACCATGAAGGCAAAGAGTATGCAATAGAGGGTTTTCGACCACCACCCAAGGAGGCAGAGCATCGCACAATTCGCAGGTGTGTCCGGATTTAGTAACACAATGCTGCGACAGGGCTCTGATCGCATGGGAGGCAATCTACTTACCACCCCATCACAATATTTTTCAGACTGATAACTTTTCTCACTGTTCAGGTTAGCAGTTGGGCTGAAAGCGCCAGTCTCCCATACAGGAAATACTGGACCAAAAGACCAACAGAAAATGACGCCATAAAGAAACTCCTCCTTCTTGGACAACAAACAGACCCTTTCCTGTAGTGCTTCCACTGGTTCATCTTCACAACAGTGATCAAAGGATTGACCTGAATCCTGAAGCACAGCTGTTTAAATCCCATAATTGATGATGCCAGAGCTCTCGTCTCTCCTTCCCCAAAATGAAGGGGGGGGGGGGTAGAAAGAGGAGGGAGTGTGAAGAGGATGGGGAGTAAAGAAATACTGAAATATTACTCTGGGAATTCCTCTGAAGTCAGAGCATGGCTGTCTATATGGTGAGGTGCTCGAAAGCAGTCATTCATGCAAAAACTTCTCATTCAGTGTGCGCAATTTCAATCTCACAGCAATTCCCAGGTGGGATGAGTGAGTCACGAGTACTGCACATTCTTCTGGGCGACAGACCCCCAGAGTGTTAAGCTGGGGAACGCACAACAATAATAATATGACTGACACTAGGGGAAAAACCACAAAGAACACTCCATGCCAATACATCAAGAAATAAAACCACTCCAAAAACAACCACAGAACAGAACCTGCATGCCGACACACCAAACTCCATCCCATCAACCAGGGAAATCAAAAACGCAGGAGGAGAAAGAAATCAAAAAAAAGGTAGGTAAGGAGGGGGAAAAAACAGTCACAGCAGCCAAGATGCAATAAATCAAACCAAACCAAACAACCAAAACCAAAATTCAACGCAGCCGATCGAGCAGGAAGAGGTCAGGGTCACAACAGAAGGGGGATCACTCTGACAATCAAACCAAACAACCAAAACCAAAATTCAACGCAGCCAATCAGGCGGGAAGAGGTCAAGGTCACAACAGAGACAACAGGGGGATCACTCTTGACAATCAAACCAAACCAAACAACCAAACAAAACCAAAATTCAATGCAGCCAATCGTGGGTGGGCGGGAAGAGGTCAGGGTCACAACAGAGAGGGGTGATCACTCTGACAACCAAACCAAACCAAACCAAAATTCAACGCAGCCAATCAGGAGAGGGCGCAGCACGGGAAGAGGTCAAGGTCAAGGTCACAACAGCGATAACAGAAGGGGAGATCACTCTGACCTGCGCGACTCCGCCTCCCCGGGTCCCCGCCACTGTCATGCCTGACGTGCCCCAACCCGTGCTGCAGTTTCTCCGTCAGCCCGTGAATCTTCTCTGCCAGGCTGGAGTGGGGCCTGGAACTGGACTGCGAGGAGGAGTCCTTCTCATAGTGCATCTCCGAGGTCAGGTTGGTGATGGGGCACAGATGGTCTGCGAGGCCACCACGGCCACGTCCTTAACGTGAAAATCCTTACCCTGACCCCCGACGACCCCGCCTCCGATGCTGCCTCCTCCTCCTCCTCCTCCTCGGCGGCGTTGGGGAAGGCTCCTGGGGCCCCGGCCCCTTTCTTCATGAAGGAGCAGAAGAGGTGTTGACACAGCTCTTCAGGGATTTCTGCTTCCAGGTACAGGTCCATGAACAGCTTGAAGCCGGCGTAGTCGATGGGCTGTAACACACACAGGTTAAGGTTAAGTTTTAGTTGTTGGTGATGGTGCCTGTCTTTGTTTTGCGTTGTATATGTGTGTGTGTGTGTGTGTGTGTGTGTGTGTGTGTGTGTGTGTGTGTGTGTGTGTGTGTGTGTGTGTGTGTGTCTGTCTGTGTTTATTTATTTACTTATTTTATTTATTTTATTCTTTTATATCGAGGATAATGGGATAAGCACTCGTGTGCTTTTTTACATCCAGTCCCCGTGTGTATGCAGTTTTGTACATGTCATCTGTTCCCACCAGCACACAATGGCCTACTCTTACGAAAAGCAGAACAGGATTTAACGTGTGCGCAAGATGTTCTGCGTGCATTCGCACACGGGGCCTCGGTTTAAAGTCTGATCTGAAGGACTTTTGGGGGGAGTGGAGTCAGCACTGATGTTTTACTCCAGGAGAAAAATCTCCTCAAACGGGAATCAAACCCGGGTTGTCAAATCATGAGCGCAATATTCTGACCACTAGGCTATCCCGTCTTGTTTTGTGTTCTATGTAAGACTGAGACAACAACAACAAATGTATTTCTGCGTTTAATAAATAATTGAAGTTTACACACACTTGCACATGTGCTTTAATACACACACCGTTCTGGATGATGGACTGAACGTACACATAAGAAGGAAGGTAGCCGGCCAGTTAAGATTAAGACATTCACCTACCAGCTGTCCTGGCGCAGTGGTTAGCGCTTTGGATTTCAGACTGAAAGGTCATGGATTTGAATCACGTAAGAGTCATAGGGATTTTTTGGACTCCGGCTGGCTCCTACCCAGAGTGAGTGTGCTGTGGGCTCAGTGGGAAGACTGGGACCACACAGTTGAGCTTCATCCACTTTACGGATGCAAATGATCTGACCAACACTGCAGGTGTCTGTAACTCTAAGGCCTGGTTGACACTGTGATATTTTATGACAGTAAGTGTAGCGTACAACCCTGTCAAGTAGTCTCAAACCAGATGCACCTTCATAGTGTCTGTCTTGGATTTAAAGTCAGCAAACACATCCATGTTTTAGTGGGGGTGGGGGTGGGGTGCTCCTTGGCTAGAGCTCCAAGGTTCACCAATTGTGATCTTTTGTGTATGTGAGGAATGATGTTTAAGCACAGCAATAGTGTGCATGCAGGGTTGGGGGTTATTTTTGTTTTTTGTCATCCGTTCTTACCGGCATGAATGACCTACTCTTCCAAAAGGCAGTAAAGGTTTTAAGATGTGTGCAAGATGTTCTGTGCCATGCATTCGTACACAAGGCCTCTGCTAACAGTTCTCATCAGAAGGAGTTTGGGGGAAATGGAGTCAGTACTCATTTTAACTCCAGGGGAAAAAAACATTCCCTTGAATGGGCATCTCTGAGGTGGCTCAAACCCAGGCCTTGACATTGTCAGCGCAACTCTCTAACCACTGGAATACCTCCCCCCCCCCCCCCCCGCCCCCTGTCCCCCCCCCCCTTAGAATGTGTGTGACTGAGGTGGTCTCTTCCCTGTGACAAAGCAGTTGGTTGAAGTGACATCACTAAGCTCCCTCTCTAAGTTAACATCAGTGCTGACTCCATTCTCCGCAAAAGTCTTCCGGATGAGACTGTAAACCGAGGACATGTATGCGAACGCATGCAGAACATCTTGAGCACATGTTAAATCCTGTTCTGCTTTTTGTAAGAGTAGGCCATAGTGTGCCGGTGGGAACAGACGACAAGATTGACAAAACTGCATACACACAGGGACTAGATGTAAAAAAAAATACAAAATACGAAATACAAAAATACAAATTCATAGGGACTGGATGTAAAAAAAAAAAAAGAAAAAAAAAAAGCACACAAGTGCTTTTTCCATTATCCTCAATATGAAAGAATAAATGAATGAATAAATGAATAAATGAATGAATAAATATTTAAATAAATTTAGATAAATGAATAAATAAATGAATAAAAAGGTCACAGCTAGAGAGAGAGGCTCTGGTTGGATGGAGGGTGAGTGACTGACCTCCTCAGGGTTGTACTTGGACAGCACACCATCCCCGTGAAACTCCTCCAGCACATCCTTCACCTTCTTACAGGAGTCTGCACACATCACATACAACACAGGGCATGTGTACATAGACATACATTATATATACACATTGGTCCTTCACATTCTTACAGGAGTATGCACACACCACACACACCACACAGGTCATGTGTACATGTACATAACTTTTATATATACACATTGGTCCTTCCCCTTCTTACAGGAATCTGCACACAACACACACAAACCATGTTATGTGTACAACATACATACATACATACATACATACATACATACATACATACATACATACATACATAAACTATACATATATACACTTTGGAAAAGGTATGTCAAAGTCACACATGACTCCATCCTTCCCTCTAGCTCTCTAAGTCACATGTCTCCATCCTTCACTCAAGTCACGCATGTCTCAATCCCTCCCTCTTTCAGTCACACACGTCTCAATGCTCCTTCTCTAAGTCACACATCTCTCAATCCCTCTGTCTTTAAGTCACATGTGCCTCCATCCTTCACTCTCTAAGTCATGCATGTCTCAATCCGTCCCTCTATAAGTCACAAATGTCTCAATCCTTCCCTCTCTAACTTTTAAGTCATGCATGTCTCAATCCGTCCCTCTCTAAGTCACGCATGTCTCAATCCCTCCCTCCCTCCCTAAGTCACAAATGTCTCCATCCCTCCCTAAGTCACAAATATCTCCATACCTCCCTCTTTGTCACACATGTCTCCATCCTTCCCTCTCTAAGTCACACATACCTCCATCCTTCCCTCCCTAAGTCACACATGTCTCCATGTTTCCCTCCCTAAGTCACACATGTCTCCATGTTTCCCTCCCTAAGTCACACATGTCTCCATCCTTCCCTCTCTAAGTCACACATGTCTCCATCCCTCCCTCTCTAAGTCACACATGTCTCCATCCCTCCCTCTCTAAGTCACACATGTCTCCATCCCTCCCTCTCTAAGTCACACATGTCTCCATCCCTCCCTCTCTAAGTCACACATGTCTCCATCCCTCCCTCTCTAAGTCACACATGTCTCCATCCCTCCCTCTCTAAGTCACACATGTCTCCATCCTTCACTCAAGTCACGCATGCACACATACCCACCAACATATACCAACCCACCCACCCACCCCCACACTCACACACGCATGCACACACACCCACCCACATCCATCCATCCACACATACCCCCCCCCCCCCCCCACACACACACACACATACACACACACACGCACACACACACACATACATACTCACCCACCCACACACGCACGCACGCACGTAGGCACGCACGCACACACACACACACACACACACACACACACACACACACACACACACACACACACACACACACACACACACACACACACACACACACACACACAAACAAACAAACAAACAAACAAACAAAACACCAATAAAAGTGAAACAGTCAACAATTCAACAACCCACTGAAACAAAATCACTCACATGAAATATACTCCTGCATCTGATGGAATTCAGCAGGGCTGAGTTTCTGCCACTGGCGTGCCATGACTGATGATGATGTCGCAAGGTGTCTTGCAATGTCAGCAGCAAACGTCAGCAGTCAACAAGATGGACACCTCCCACAACACTACAGGCAAACGATGATGGTGTGGTGGTGTTCAGGAGAGTGGCTGGTACCAACCTTTCATTGTTGCTGATATATATCTATCCTTCCTTGGCTGGTAGGCAATAATGATACAAACCCTCCACTGCAACACAGAAAAACGAAAGAAAGACATGTCACAAATTGAATGGTCTTAAAATTTACTGTACAAAACTTTCAAGTTAGTTCTTCAGTTTAACGTCCTTCCACTAAATAGTGATATCAGACGTGTGACTGGCGTAAGCCATTCGATCTGGTAAGAACGAATGACAAAAATTCTAGGCCTATACGGAATAAAAACCACATGCACACTGGTGTCATGTTTAACATCACCCCCAAAGTCAGAACGAAGCTGTTGAGCCCAAAACGGTCGGACATGCAAAAACATCTCACCAGTGAGGCCTTAGAGCTCCGAGGAACGAAAAGATGCCCAACCTAAATCCTCAGTCACTTACTATGATGGAAAATATATCGGTGAAGACCTAACTGCAATATATATATAACACTCAAGAGAGAGAGAGAGAGAGAGAGAGAGAGAGAGAGAGAGAGAGAGAGAGAGAGAGAGAGAGAGAGAGAGAGAGAGAGAGAGAGAGAGAGAGAGAGAGAGAGAGAGAGAATGAATGAATGAATGAATGAATGAACATTTTTATGAATGAACATTTTTATTGAGGGAAAAGATTAAGCACAATGGTGGCTTGTTTTCATCCAGCCCTCATAAAAAAAATAATAATAAAAAAATAAATAAAATAAAAAAGTGAATCAATCAACCAATCAATCCAAACGCGTAATTCAATTATAAAGCTATGAAAATCAAAATTTGTGAATAAATCAACCAATCGTATGATTTGAGCATAATGAGTATAAAGCTATAACATTTAAAAAGAGAGAGAGGGAGTGAGTGAGAGGAATAAGGTGCGGGCTGTTATTATCTTTTTCAGCTCCTGAAGAGGGTAAGAAGAAACGGACAAAGAAAAGAGAAAAAACAGAATAGAAGGAAAGAGAGAGAGGAGGAGCAAGAGGAGGTGGAAGGAGAGAAAAAGAAGGATCAGGGAAACAATAAGAACTACAATTATGCAAGTTAGTACCTACTTATGTTAAGTGAGCAAAATCATAACACACAAGATTATGCAAAGGCTTCATCATAAATCTGAAATACAATGTGCACCTAGACAGTTCAGTGAAATAGAAACGCTTTACACAAGAGACAGACATAATGGTGGGGGAAAGAGAGAAGGGGTGGGGAAGGGGGAAAGAAGAATGGGAGAGAGAGAGGGGAGAGAGAGAGAGAGAGAGAGAGAGAGAGAGAGAGAGAGAGAGAGAGAGAGAGAGAGAGAGAGAGAGAGAGAGAGAGAGAGAGACAGACAGACAGACAGACAGACAGACAGACAGACAGACAGACAGACAGACAGACAGACAGACAACAGAAAAAAAAGACAAAAAAAAAAAAGACAGGGAGCCAGTAGAACAGACAGAGAGATAGGCAGGAAGACAGAGAGAGACAAAAGACAACCCTGGAGCGAGAGGGGTGTAGAGCGGGGAGGGTGGGGGGAGAGAAAGAGAAGGAGGCAAGAATAAGAGGGGACAAAAGTATTGGGGGGTGGTGGTCAAGAGTTGACATAATACTTAAATTACACATGATTGAAATTACATGGAATTAGTTATCAATGGTGATACGAAATAAAATCCATTTCATCAAAATAGTGATATATTGTCCATAAGATGTACGTGATAGATTTTTTAAAAAACAGAAACACTGCAAGCTTTGTGAAGGTTGAGGGTTGATATCTCATTCCACAGTGTTCCACCAGAGTATGTGAGAGTGGATTTAAATAAGTCAATTCTTGGAAGTGGCACCATTATCTTATTGGCATGACGATTGACATTGATCGTGAATCTGTTTTGAAGTAAGGGGGGAGCTAAACCAGACATGATTTTATACATAAACACTGCCTTATTATGCTTAAGCTTGGATTTTAATGGAAGAATGTCAAGTGCTTTATAGTCAGAAATGGTTAATGATGAAGATTTTAAAAGAACAAGTTTTAAAGCTCGTCTATGCACACTGAACAATGGCTTGAGAACATTTGCGCTAGCCGAATCCCAAATCGTTGAAGCATAACTCATATGGGATATAATATATGCATTGAAAAACATTTTCCTAGAGAGAGAGAGAGAGGGGGGGGGGGGGCATATTCTGATACTTTGCAAGTCCGTATTGATGTGGGCTGTGTGTGTGTGTGTGTGTGGTGTGTGTGTGTGTGTGTGTGTGTGTGTGTGTGTGTGTGTGTGTGTGTGTGTGTGTGTGTGTGTGCGTGCGTGCGTCGGTGCGTGTGTGTATATATGTGTGTGTGTGTGTGTGTACATTAGATAGATAGATAGACAGACAGACAGACAGACAGACAGACAGACAGATAGATATTGTATACATTTATCTTTTGTGTGGTATGTGCGTGTGCGTATGTGTGTGTGTGCGCGCGCGCACACACACACACACACACACACACACACACACTCTCTCTCACACTCTCACACGAGAAGCCACAGAGGAGGAGCAAGGCAGGACAGCACTGTGCTACCCTGTGTCTCGGATCTTCTGCTTGGGAGGTCAGGCGTGATGTGGATGCAGCTATGCAGCCCCTCCCCCCATCCCCAACCTCCCTCCTTCCAAATGCACTGAATTCCGTCTCTCCGTTCATGATGAGAGCTTCACTTGTATCTTGCTCGTATTACATGGAATGGAACGAAGGTATAATCGATATATTATCAGCAAAATACGATTTGGGCTTTGCAGTGCTATATATAAGATTTTGTCTTCCTGGCTCTAGTAAATATCTTAATTTTCAACAGATGAGAGAGAATGAACACTAAAAGAAAGAAAGAAACAAACAAACAAACAAGAAACCAATCAAACAAACAAGATAACCAGCAGATAGGTCAGAAAGACAGGCAGACGGGCGGGCAGGAAAGCTGGCAGACAGAAAGGCGCACGCGCGCGTGCGTGAACTCACAGACACACACACATATTCCACACCACAC
>CM060338.1:39708348-39710848 GCA_030674155.1 Stramonita haemastoma | reverse complement strand
ACAGAGAGACAGAAAGTGACAAAGAAAGTGACAAAGAAAGTGACAGAGAGAGAGACACACACAGAGAGATAGGCAGAGACAAAGAGCGACTGACAGACTAACAACAACAACAACGAAAAGACAAGACAGACTGACCGACAGAGCAAGACAAACAGACAGACAGACAGAAACAGAAAAGAAAAAAATCAGGCACAACCATCCCAAAACGTTACCTTGCGATCGATCTCAACTGAACTGGCAATCAACACACGCGGATCAGCTACTCTCTCAAATCAGCCTTGAAGGATCCAACCCTTAGCTTTCTCCACTTCATCCCCAGAACGCGAACACAAAACACGAGTCGGAGCTACAAAATCTATTCAAGACTCAACAGCAGCAGGAATGAACCTGAACACACACACCACGGTGACGATACGATGGATGGAAAAGGATCTTGAAGAAGCAACAGCAGTAGCGATGGAAGTCATCAGTAGCAGTGAAAGACTTGGCTGAGATGGTGGGGGTCGCTGTACCAGTCTTGCTGTCCACGGCCGAGTTTCAAGGACCACCGGGCCAAACCCCACTCAGCCATGTCCCGAGTGATGGCCCTTCACTTTGATGAGGCTGACAGACCACAGGCACACTGACCACACAGGGAGATCTATGTATGTATGTATGCAAGGATTAGACGTCCACGATCCAGATGGATCCTAAGCACTAGTACTGCTGCTGCTCAAAACACGGTGACCACTCTCATCATCACGCTCTGATGATGATCATAATTTGATATCTTGCAACAGACGAAGCACAGCCAATTTTTGGGTGTGTGTGTGTGTGTGTGTGTTAGTGTGTTAGTTTGTTAGTTTGTTAGTGTGTGTGTGTGTGTGTGTGTGTGTGTGTGTGTGTGTGTGTGTGTGTGTGTGTGTGTGTGTGTGTGTGTATCTCGCGTGTTGGCTTGGGGGTTGGTGGGTTTTTTGTTAGGTTTTTTGATAATTATTATAAATATTACTTTTTTGGTTGCTTTCTAGTAACTAGTGTAGCCATCACTGGAGAGATTGGTGTGGGTGTGTCGCACGCTCAGAGAGGTAGGCTGGTCAGTCAATCAGTCAGTCAGTCAGTCAGTCAGTCAGTCAGTCAGTCAGCCAGCCAATCAGTCAGTCACACAGCTGGTGCTGATCGGAGGGGCCTGACAGCAGGGAGGGGAGGGAGGGGGTGGTCAACACTCCCTACTGTACCATCCTGAGCAGGTGGGGTATCCACAGCGCCAACCTGCACGCAAGAAAAGGGGAACATTGAGTTATTAATTAATTGATGAAGCCATTTATGAAGAGAGAAATAAACAGACTTTGACTCTCCTCTCTCTCTCTCTCTCTCTCTCTCTCTCTCTCTCTCTCTCTCTCTCTCTCTCACAACACACACACACACACACACACACACACACACACACACACACACACACACACACACACACACACACACACACACTGAATAAATAGACATATTGCTACTCGACGAGTTGGGGAATTTTTATGGTGTTGATACCTCACACACACACACACACACACACACACACACACACCACACACACACACAGGCACACACACACACACACACACACACACACACACACACACACACACACACACACACACACACACACACACACACACGTGCGCTCGCAATTAAAGAAGAGAGAAATAAACAGACTTTGACTTACACACACATACACACACACACATACACACACACACACACACACACACACACACACACACACACACAACACATTAACACTAACACTAACACTAACACTGAAACTGAATAAACAGAGAGACTGAGACATACAGAGGAGATAGATGATAAAATACGCACAGACCCACAAAAAGACAACACAACCCCAAACAGACAGAAGCATAATTAAACATACAGACATAAAACACGCACCAGACATTACTGTGACGAGTTAAATGATACGTATGTCCCCACCCACCCAAAACAGTTTTAAAACCATCCCACCAACCCTAACGAGGCCCCAACACTCTACAGAGCAAGCACAGAGAAGACAGCAGCATCGATTCCCTTTACTGTCAATGTTCAGAATTTTGAGAGTTAAAGTGGTTGGGTCACAGATAGCCTGGAAATAGAACAGGGAGCTTGCTGGTCTGAAACCTTTCTTTCTTCAAGGAGAACACTCCAGTTACCAAAGCTCCGTCTCTCTGAAGTTGCCTTGCTTTTTCTCTCGCTGAGGCAAAGGAAGGGATTCTCTTTTTCTTTTCTTTTTTTTCTTTTTTTTTTTGGGGGGAGGGAGGGGGTGGCAAGAGCTCCTTTCATATATCTCGAAATAAAAGAATGTGCCTACCCTCACCTACCCCATACCCACCACCACCACCACCACCACCAATACCACCATTGCAAACCTTTCTCCAAATCAAAAAAAAAAATTAAAAAATAAAAACACCTGACGATTGCTATGATTTTCTTTTCTTTTGAGAAGTTTAATTTAAAGCCAGTGTGCTTTGGT
>CM060338.1:39697495-39699995 GCA_030674155.1 Stramonita haemastoma | reverse complement strand
CAAGATGTTCTGCGTGCGTTCGCACACTGGGCCTCGGTTTAAAGTCTCATCCGAAGGACTTCTGGGGAGAGTGGAGTCTGCACTGATGTTAACTCCAGAAGAAAAATCTCCTCGACCGGACTCGAACCTGGGTCGTCAAACTGCCAGCGCAATGTTCTGACCACTAGGCTATCCGTGTGAGTGTGTGTGTGTGTGTGTGTGGTGTGTGTGTGTGTGTGTGTGTGTGTGTGTGTGTGTGTGTGTGTGTGTGTGTGTGTGTGTGAGAGAGAGACAGAGACACAGAGAGAGAGAGAGAGAGTGAGAGGCAGACAGACAGACAGACAGACAGAGATGCTATCCACACCAGTCGTAAGCCTTGGTAGGCTTCAGCATAATGATAGCGCCAGTGCGGGGGCGAAGTCGACAGTTATGTCCGGAAATGCATTAAGGAAGATTTCACCATGACGCTTGAATCTCGATCCGTTAGGGGTAAGGAAGAGAGGGGGGAGAGGGGAGGGGAAGGACAGAGATAAGATAAGACACAGAGAGACGGGGAGGGGGGAGAGAGGGGGAGGGACAGAGTCAGAGACAGACACAGACAAAATGAATTCAAGGAGAGAGATTTTCTTTCTTTATTTTTTATTCATTCTTTTATTTCGAGGATAATGGAATAAGCACTCATGTGCTTTTATACATCCACCCCCCGTGTGTATGCAGTTTTGTATATTCTGTCATCCGTTCCCACCGGCACACAATAGCCTACTCTTTTGAAAAGCGGAACAGAAGTTTATGTGCGCGCAAGATGTTCTGCGTGCATTCGCACACGGGTTCTCGGTTTATAGTCACATCCGAAGGACTTTTAGGGGGAGTGGAGTAGGTACTGATGTTAATTCCAGAGGAATAATCCTCTTGAATGAGATTCGAACCCGGGTCAGCAGATCACGAGTGTATCATTCTGTCCCCCGCGAGAGAGAGAGAGAGAGAGAGAGAGAGAGAGAGAGAGAGAGAGAGAGAGAGAGAGAGAGAGAGAGAGAGAGAGAGAGAGAGAGAGACAGACAGACAGACAGACAGACAGACAGACAGACAGACAGACAAACAGTACAGAGACAGAGAGATAGAGACTGTGTGTTTGTGTGTGTGTGTGTGCGTGTGTGTGCGCGCGCGCGTGCGTGAGTGCGTTCGTGCGTATGTGAGTATATGTGTGTGTGTACCTACATGCGAGCATGAATGCGTGCACGCGTGTGTGCGTGCGTGCGTGCGTGTGTGTGTATGAGCGTGCGTGCGTGCCTACATTGGAGCGCGAATGTGTGCGTGCGTGTGCGTGCGTGCACGCGCGTGTGTATGTGTGAATGTGTACGTGTGTGCGCGCACGCACACACACATACAAACACACACACACACTGACACATATGTGCTCAGGAATACATGGGTCCTGTATGCACAATTAACTTCGTTGTAACGTGTTAACTACTGAAAGGCCAATCAGACTTGTCACCACCATCTTCATGGCCACCAACCCACACCAAGCCTTCCTCACTTTGGTTTCAAAACTGGAGGGGCAGGGGGGGGGGGGGGGGGGTAGGTGAGGAGGGTAGGGAGGGCTTTTTTGCTTCCTTTTTATTTATTTATTTATTTTATTCTTTTCCTAAAACGGACAACGCGGCGGCGCGAAACTGTCGAACAAAGATTTTTTTTTCTCGTCATTATTCCTGTCACGCGAAAGCAGCATTTGAAACTGGACAAGGAAGGACAGCGCTGAACAAGGAAGAAATCATTCACAAAATGGGGGAAGGGGGGGGGGAGGGAGGAGGGAGGAGACTAAATTGTCAGTTATGAACTTTCTGGCCTTAAACATCTGGTTTGGTGGGGGAGGGGAGGGGTGGGGGGCGGAACTTCCGCCTAAGATGTAGAGTGCCCTTCCCGGTTTGGCTGCACAACAGAGTTAGATTCTGGCAGTTTTCCTTCTTTTTTCACATATAATTATATAGATCACTCTTGTATTCGGTACTGCACGTGAAAAGGCATCATCAGAAATGAAAACCACTTTTTTTTCAGAAAGGCTAGCCCTGAATCAAAACAATACGAACAAATATCGTAGGTTTGAGTTTAGTTGTTGTTTTTTTTCAGCAAACACTGTACCCCCTCAGTCGTTTGATGTCTGTAAGCTGCCTCACCACAATATGCATGCGTGGGGCCAACACTGTAGGAATAGAAGCTAACCCCATTTGATGATCATTTCCCACTTTTTTTATCACTACCTGGAGTAGATCTATGACCTAACCCCCCCAAAACAAATACACAATGCATTTTTTCATACTTTAACCTTTTGTCCCTCCTCGCCTTCTCTCCTCCCGAAATGAAACCGCCTTCCGCATTATCATCATGTCTTATATGCACAACCTCGAAACCTAAAAGGTAAACGCGTTCCCATAACCTATGTGGTCGTTGGGGAGCGAGGTGTCAAAGACCTCAGCTTCTCCAGGGGCCAGCATGTTGAGGGCGGCGCCCATCTCCTCTCCCT
>CM060338.1:39682495-39687495 GCA_030674155.1 Stramonita haemastoma | reverse complement strand
TTGTTAAAAGTGTGTAGACTCAGAGGCTTTAATTGCCTTTAGCTCGCAGTTAGATAGTTGTGTAAAGTGCGTTAATGCATTTTAAAGCTTGTGTTTCCTAGTTTATTTTGATGTATAACATGTTTAGCTTTGTTGCGCGGACAGCGAGATAATCACTGTTGAAGCTGCGTAAGGAAACACAAATTTCCTCCATTTTAGGTTGTAAGTGGCCAAATTGTCTGCTTCTGCGCGGCGCTGTCTTTGCAGTCCGTGTGGAGGGGTATATTTAGGGGTGGTCAGTGTAGTTAGTCAGTGCAGAATAGGCATAGTAGGCCTAGGGTCCAGCAGAGCATAGGAGCGGAGCAGAGCGGTGACCAAATAAAGAACAACCCACGCCCAGCTGCTGTTTTCACCTGAGTCTTCCTTTGCCTGGCTGTCGTACATTGTTCCTCTACTTTCCCTGTCCTCTATCCTTGCTATTCGGCACATCACACTTTGTTATATTGTTGTTTGCTTAAATTGTTCTTGTTCTTGTTCTTCTGCTTGCTTCCTCGTTTGCTCACTCGCTCGCTTGCTTGCTTGCCAAAACATAACGAAAAAATGCAAGACATGAATTTGAATTTTCAACCACCTCAACGGTTGGTTGGTTGCTTGTTTCTTTTGTTTTACCCGCACTTTGATATTATGGAAAACACACTTCAGCTGTGCTTGTCTTTACCTACAGAAAACGATTCAAACCAAGGCATTAGACATCTCTGAACTAACCAAAAAAGAAAAAAGAAAAAGGTTAAACGCATCATGTAATGCCTTCAGGGTTTAATCAGTTCACTTGTACTTTTAGCTGCTACCACTCTACATCTACTTTTCTCTTCACCCTCACCCTCCCTCCTCACTCCCACACCCACCCACCCTTCCACCCACTACTACTTCCACCTCCACCACCACCACTGCCTACTTCTAAATTATATTACTGGCACTGGAACTCAGTTCTAAAAAAAATTTAAAAAAAATTCAAAGGCTATAGCTGGGTTTCCATGTTGAGTACCTTTCGTGTTTCTGCCAAAATTATCACACCACTTCTTGCCAAGTGTGTACCACACGTTATAGAAAAAAAACCATGGATTCATATCTTTAAGAATAATACTTGTTTTCTAATAAGGGTTTTTTGATGGTTCGATGTCCAAACGTTGGTATTTACTTCATGAAGTACAGACTTTTTTTTCGGAGGGGGGGGGGGGGGGGGGGGGGGGGGGGTGGGGGGGAGGCTGTTGTTTTTCTCAGTGTAACAAAGAAAAGGGCATAGAACTACAGAACTGTTCGCGCATTGGCTTGTTAATTATATAGGCGGTGAGCTGGATGGAGTGTGTTCCTTCGTTAGTTCTTTGATTTAAAGTCTTTTCACGAAGGTTTAAGTGATGTCATAAAGTCTTTTCACTTTAAGTGACGTCATAAAGTCTTTTCACTTTAAGTGATGTCATAAAGTCTTTTCACTGTAAGTGATGTCAGACTAGTGGGAAAGGGGAGATGTGTGTGTGTGTGTGTGTGACTGTGTGTGAGTGTGTGTGTGAGAGAGAGAGAGAGAGAGTGTGTGTGTGTGTGTGTGTGTGTGTGTGTGTGTGTGTGTGTGTGTGTGTGTGTGTGTGTGTGTGTGTGTGTGTGTGTGTGTGTGTGTGCGCATCGACCAGGTTAGCCAGCCAGCCAGCCAGCCACCCCCTGTTTATCAAAACCTCTTTAATGGGACGGAAGGGAGGATGGCCGCATCAATCACTCTCCCTCCAAACATAATGTCCAGTGACTGTCCCAATACAAAAGGTCTGTGGGCTGTTTGCCCTCGCCTCCAAAGTTCCAGATTACAGCACACACAAGTTTCCATGTTATACAATAATGGCAAATGTATTGGACTAGGTATTCAACGAGAACGTTTCGGTTGCAAACATCACGATATTTCTCCACACACACGCACGCACGCACGCGCGCGCGCGCGCGCGCGCGCGCGCGCCACACACACACACACACACACACACACACGCACACAAACCAGACAAAAAGCTCACAAGCACAACAATGATTGATCCTGACAAATTGATGTTTAAACACACAGTCACATAACGAGAGGAGAGAGAGAGAGAGAGAGAGAGAGAGAGAGAGAGAGAGAGAGAGAGAGAGAGAGAGAGAGAGAGAGAGAGAGAGAGAGAGAGAGAGAGAGAGAGAGAGAGAGAGAGAGAGAGAGAGAGAGAGAGGAGAGAGAGAGAGAGAGAGGAGAGAGAGAGAGGAGAGAGAGAGAGAGAGAGAGAGAGAGAGAGAGAGAGAGAGAGAGAGAGAGAGAGAGAGAAGAGAGATTAACCATCAAATCAATTCTAGTAACACAATACATAAACAATGTGACAGCACAACACATTTGTTTGGTGAACCAGCAAGACTTTTTGCCATGTGTTAATTAATAACCAATATTACTTAGTTGGCCAAAGGCTAAATCATAAACAACAAAAACCAACACGTAGGCCTACGCATTACCATACAATTCAGGCAAGGGTGGCTTATGGTATAAATTTATAACGGGCTGGGTTATTGGAGAGCGTTCCTTCTGGTTTCACTAGCCATGGACATTTATCGTTTCTCCTTTTATCTGGAGGTGTGAAATCACATTTGAAATTCATCGCAATTTTCTGTGATTGCTTCTAGTCTAATACCTACCCAAAATGCGCTTAAGGATACGAACATGTAATACTAACACCAAACTTAACAAAAGTGTATAATAAGTTCAGAATGTAGATATTTTTATATCTACTCAGGATCCATAAGAACGGCATTTATTTCTATTTTTACTTTAGAAACAAAGGTAAAACGATTTTAGACAATAAACACTGACTACTATTCTTGCTAACACACACACACACACACACACACACACACACACACACACACACACACACACACACACACACACACACACACACCACACAACTCTCTCTCTCTCTCTCTCTCACTCCCCCCCCCCCTCTCTCTCACTCACGCTCACACACACACACACACACACACACACACACACACACACACACACACACACACACACACAACGAACATTAATTGCGAGAGACATACATGACAGGAACAGAGCGACAGAGAAAGACCCCCACCCTACCGCCCAAAATCACCACAACCACCACCACCAAACAGTCCATCATTCTTGAGGAGTATCGACCAGCCAGCCAGCCAAGCAAGCAACCAGCCAGCCAGCCAGCTCATGTTTATTAAAACTTGTTTAATGGGGCGAAGGAGGACGGAGGGCACAGCAATCATTCATTCTTGTCCTCCTAACATCTGTCCATTAGCCGCCCCAGGGGGCCTGTGGAACATGTCAATAGACACCAGGCCTGCCGCCCACCCACCCGGCACCCAACTCGCCTTGTTTGTCCGTTTCACGCACGCGCGTACAAACACACTTCATGCATGCATGCGCATAGTAATACAAGCATGCACACCCCCCTCCCCATGCATGCACACACATACATGCGCACACACATTACACACACACACGTGAGCGCGCACGCACACACACACACACACACACACACACACACACACGGGATAGCCTAGTGGTCAGAACATTGCGCTCGCAATTTGACGACCCGGGTTCGATTCCCTGTCGAGGGGATTTTTTCCTCTGGAGTTAACATCAGTGCTGACTCCACTCTACCCAAAATGCGCCAAAAAATTTAACTCTCTCTCTCTCTCTCTCTCTCTCTCTCTCTCTCTCTCTCTCTCTCTCTCTCTCTCTCTCTCCCTCTCTCTCTCCTCCCAAAACGCCCCAAATAAACAGTATTCCACTACAGATATAAATGTACATTTCACACTGCAGTCCTGTCTTCCCCTGCATGCAAAAAGCATCACTCATTCGTCGTGTAGGGGCACTGCTAGCTAAGCTAACAAGGTAGAACGACAGCAGCTTGGTTTGGGAGAAAGCAGACCACAAACTGCCAAGTGCAAACATGCACCACCAGTAACAGGTACCCTAACTTGCTAGCAGATCAGCCTCAGCCTTTATGACGACGACAGCCAGCACGTTCTTCAGCGATTTAAACGTAAGATCCCATCCCTCAGCGCGCTGGCTTTCCCCAGTCAAGTTAAGCAGCGTCGAACGTGGTTACCAGTTGGATGGGTGACCGTTTGCGCGCCTTCGCTACAGTAGAGTTCCCCCAGTTCACCCAGCTGTAAATGGGTACCTGCCCTCTCCAGGGTCAGGGAAGGTAAAGCAGCGAGGAGAGGAGATAGGCGCTGCCTTCAACATGCTGGCCCCTAGAGAAGCTTAAGTCTCTGATGTCTCGCTCCCCTACGACCGCCTAGGTTATGGGACACCTTTACCTTTTATACCATAGATCTCTCCCCTTACAAATTCCACCTCCTTGCCAGTCTTATCTACCTACATCTCTGTCTCTGTCTGCCTGCCTGCCTGTCTGTCTGTCTGTCTGTCTGTCTCTCCCTCCCTGCTTAGGATGCTTTTTCTCCCCTTAACAGGGGTTACCTCCCATGACGTAGCAATTGCCTTTTCAGTTGTTCGCAGTAGCATTGGGGGGATGGGATGTGGTACATTCAAGACAACATCTACATGGAGAGGTATCATACAAAATACTTCATCCAGCCCATTTCAGACCCTCCACCGACAGACAAGACAGACTGACCACCAGACCAGCGACAGACAAGACAGACTGACCACCAGACCAGCGACAGACAAGACAGACAGACCACCAGATAAAGGTCAGAAAGACAGATATAGACAGACAGCCAACCAAATCATGACATGAAAACACACTTTAGTTACACACGCAAGAAAGAAAGAAAAAAAGAGGGTGGAATACATTTTGGACAAGACAGGAGTACTAAAGAGGGATCTGTGGAGAGAAGTGATGATTTCACTCCGATAGATCTCACACAGGCAGCTGTTGGCTTTTGCGTTATTTTTGTGTCTCAGAAAAATGCGGTAGGGCTGGTGACCATTATGGGCCATCTACCCGTAACTAAGC
>CM060338.1:39674995-39677495 GCA_030674155.1 Stramonita haemastoma | reverse complement strand
CAGGGAAGACAGATTCTCCAGTATAGAACACACGAGAAAGCAACAGGGAAGACAGATTCTCCAGTATAGAACACCAGAGAAAGCAACAGGGAAGACAGATTCTCCAGTATAGAACACCAGAGAAAGCAACAGGGAAGGCAGATTCTCCAGTATAGAACACCAGAGAAAGCAACAGGGAAGACAGATTCTCCAGTATAGAACACACGAGAAAGCAACAGGGAAGACAGATTCTCCAGTATAGAACACACGAGAAAGCAACAGGGAAGACAGATTCTCCAGTATAGAACACACGAGAAAGCAACAGGGAAGACAGATTCTCCAGTATAGAACACACGAGAAAGCAACAGGGAAGACAGATTCTCCAGTATAGAACACACGAGAAAGCAACAGGGAAGACAGATTCTCCAGTATAGAACACACGAGAAAGCAACAGGGAAGACAGATTCTCCAGTATAGAACACACGAGAAAGCAACAGGGAAGACAGATTCTCCAGTATAGAACACCAGAGAAAGCAACAGGGAAGACAGATTCTCCAGTATAGAACACACGAGAAAGCAACAGGGAAGACAGATTCTCCAGTATAGAACACACGAGAAAGCAACAGGGAAGGCAGATTCTCCAGTATAGAACACACGAGAAAGCAACAGGGAAGACAGATTCTCCAGTATAGAACACCAGAGAAAGCAACAGGGAAGACAGATTCTCCAGTATAGAACACACGAGAAAGGAACAGGGAAGGCAGATTCTCCAGTATAGAACACCAGAGAAAGGAACAGGGAAGGCAGTCTCCAACACAGGACATAAGAAAGAGCAAAAGGAAGGGCAGACTGCCCAACACGGGACATGGCACACACAGAAACAAACCCTGAAAATACAGACAGCAAAACCTTAAGCTTGATGAGAAGTAAAGAAACTAAGAAAACAGGTCTGGACACTTGCGAAACTAAAAGGCGGGATGTCGAATATACACTGCAAAGAAATTGAGAAACTGGGACAGCTGACTGTCAAATGTACAGCATGGAAACTAAAAAAAAAAAAATTGGGAGAGCAGACTGTCAAATGTACAGCAATGGAAACAGAAATCGGCAAAGCAGACTGTTAAATAGATAATGGAGAACATCATCTTCATAATGAATGTGTGTGTGTGTGTGTGTGTGTGTGTGTGTGTGTGTGTGTGTGTGTGTGTGTGTGTGTGTGTGTGTGTGTGTGTGCGTGTGTGTGTGTGCGTGTGTGTGTCCCACTGTTCTCCATGCAGCTGTTCACACACAAGCCACACTGCTGACCTTCCCACTGCATCATTCCGTAGCTGATGCAATTTGTAGTTAGAAGACCGCACACGACCTACCTAATTTCTTTGTCCATATTACCTGTCTATCAGCCTCACTATTACCACACATCTGGATGATTCCATCATCGATTGAGCAAACAGTAAACTGTGTATGAAAAGCGGAACGGTGACTGTTCAATCATTACTTATCTACAAATCTATGCGAGTTTGTTTGTGAGCGCACGTCTTCTGCTGTGAATCGTGGGTCTTTTCCTTCTGTCCCCAGGCTACTATCTTTTTCAGTTTTGTGTTGTTTTGACTGTCTTTAGTAAAGGAGTGGTGGTTATGATTCTCTCCATTTCAACAAATAGGACTAGCTCCACCCATCCTGTCTTTTCCTTCTTTCTAAAAAAAATAATAAAACAAACGAAAAAAACTTATCTATTGCCAGTATGTCATAGTTCAGTTTACCAACCTGATCACGCGCGCACTAAGCTACGCCTTTAGTTGGTCAAATCATGTAAGACCATGTATTTGGCCGCTTACTTGCAAGGAGGTAACTTTGTGCATAAACCAAACTGGACTGGCAGACAGAATGAAAGCAACTGGGATGGGGGACTGTCAACAACCGCATGAATACAAAGAGCACATAATCTTTTGGGGAGGGGAGGGAGTGGGAGGAGAGAGAGAGAGAGAGAGAGAGAGAGAGAGAGAGAGAGAGAGAGAGAGAGAGAGAGAGAGAGAGAGAGAGAGAGAGAGAGAGAGAGAGAGAGAGACAGAGAGAGAGAGAGAGACAGAGACAGACAGACAGACAGACAGACAGACAGATACAGAGACAAACAGAGGCAGACAGACAGACAGACAGAGACAGAGAGCTAACACAGAGAGAGAACATAGACAGAGAGAGAAAGACAGTGATAGAGGACAGACAGACAGACAAACAGACAGGACAGAGGCAGAGAGAGAGAGAGAGAGAGAGAGAGAGAGAGAGAGAGAGAGAGAGAGAGAGAGAGAGAGAGAGAGAGAGAGAGAGAGAGAGAGAGAGAGAGAGACTGAGTGAATAATAGAGACAGAGAGAGATGTCAAAAAAGGCTACAGAAAAGACAGCGAGAGCTCCGGATGACTGCCCAAACTGTAGCCAGTGAAGTTGACCAGAAACTCGACTGAATAACAGGGAGAGCAGAGACACAGAGAGAGAGACACACAGAGACATACAGACAGACAGAGTCTGA
>CM060338.1:39659995-39664995 GCA_030674155.1 Stramonita haemastoma | reverse complement strand
CTGCATACATGTCTTATCAATTAACACTGCTCGTAGCTTTCTTACCATGAACTATCCACCTTATATTCCGCTCACCTCTTACGTTAACAGCGTGTGCTCATAATGGTTTATAACAAAAAAAGTTCAACTTCTTCAAGCTGAAGCCAGGCATTCTAGGTTCTAGTCGTGGCCGTTCAGTTGTTCTTGTACCTTGCCATCTCGATATTCAGACTATGCCTAATACACATACACACACGCGCGCGCACGCACACACGCACGCACACACACATACGCACGCAAACGCGCGCGCACACACACACACACATACAAACACACGCGTGCACGCGCGCACACAACACACACACACACACACACACACACATACACACACACACAGCTGTATTTTTCCTCGTAATTACGGCCGATGCTCATATAGCCAAGAAAATCTGAAGATGCATGTAGTCTATGTGTTCTGGCCAACTTCATGTGTAATCAGTATAATAACTCCCACCATCCCTCTTCCACCCTCCCTCTCTCTCTCTCTCTCTCTCTCTCTCTCTTGCCTTGCCTTGTCTCTCTCTCTCTCTCTCTCTCTCTCTCTCTCTCTCTCTCTCTCTCTCTCTCTCTCTCTCTCTTTCACTCACTAACTCACTCACTCACTTACACACACACACACACACACACACACACACACACACACACACACACACACACAGAGGAGAGAGAGAGAGAGGAGAGAGAGAGGAGGAGAGAGAGGAGAGAGGAGAGAGAGAGAGGACGTACATGTACGTACACTTGTGCAGACACATCTGGATATTGTAACTTTTTTTTCTGACATGCAATAATAAATGATGTACGCTAAAGACTGGTACAGCTCCAGCTACAATCTTCCACATTTACTTAAATTTCGACTCTCTCTCTCCACCCCACCCCCCTCCCCTCTCTCTCTCTCAAAAATCCATCTACCCATACATACGCACGCACACATACACACACAGATATGATATAATATATATATATATATATATATATATATATATATATATATATGAAACATAATATATATATATATATATTAAATCAAAAAATGTTTCATTCAAACTGATACTTTTTATAAAGACGCTGCATACTGTTATCTTTTATAGCCGAACAAGAGCATCGGGGAATAACTTAGACATTAAACACACACACACACACACACACACACACACCACACACACACACACACACACACACACACACACATGTATACACACCAGCACCACCACCAAGAAAGGGGGGGGGGGAGAGAGCGACACAGACACACAGATAATCAGAGACACACAGACAGATATTCAAACAAAGACACGACAGACAGACAGACAGACAGACAGACAGACAGGCAGGCAGACAGACAGACAGACAAGACAGACAGACAGACAGGCAGACAGACAGACAGACAGAAGGTGAGTGTCAGTCAGTTGCTCAGGAGAACAGACAAAAAAATTAATGACATTAAGATTTTCTTTTCTCTTTTTTTTTTACAAAAAAAAAAAAAGAAACGAGTGTTATTTGCAGCAGTGCAGCAGAGAGAGAGAGGGGGGGGAGGGAGACAGACAGACAGAGACAGGTAGACAGACAGAGCAAGACTGAGACAGAAAACAGAGAGAGAGCGAGACAGTGAGAGAGGGGGAAAGCGAGACAAAGAGAGAGAGAGGAGAGACAGAGAGGGAGAGACAGAGTATGAGACAGAGAGAGAGCGAGACAGAGACAGAGAGAGAGGGAGAGAGGAGAGAGAGAGAGAGAGAGAGAGAGAGAGAGAGAGAGAGAGAGAGAGAGGAGAGAGAGAGAGGGAGGAGAGAGAGAGAGAGAGAAAGTGCGCCTGCTAGCCGTGACGTCTGTTGATGAAATGAAAGAATACACTGCGATAATGTGCACCGACTTCATTTTCGGTTCCAATTTGCTCTGTAGCCTGATCTGCAATTTACAGCGCCTGGGGAAAACTCGGGGGGGGGGGGGGGGGGGGATATGCCAAGTGCAAACCTATTTCCTCTCAGCCCTCCCCCCTCCCCTCCCCTCCCCCACCACCACCACTTCCAACCCCACCCCATCCCCCACCACCACACCAAGCCCACCCAACACCCTCACACCCTCTGCTACGCCCTACCCCCACCCCATCCCTTTGCTTTGCTTACATCTAAAAAGATTTTTTGTTTGTTTGTTTTTACATTAATTCCAACAGGAGAATGTTCAACTTCGGATGTGCGTGCGTGGTACGGTGTGTTTTGTGGTGTGTTGTTGTGTGGTGTGTTGTCTTGTGTGTGTGTGTGTGTATGTGTGCGTGTGTGTGTGTGTTGGTGTGTGTGTGTGTGTGGTGTGCGCGTGCGTGCGTGCGTGCGTGCGCGGCGTGTGTGTGTGTATGATGTGTTATAATCTCATATGTGTGTATGTGTGTGCGTGCGTGCGTGCGTGTGTGTGTGAGTGTGTGTATGTGTCTATATGTGTGTGTGATCACTGATGTGTTGTGTCATTTGTTTTGTGTGTGTGCGTGTGCGTGCGTGCGTGCGTGCGTGCGTGCGTGCGTGTGTGTGTGTGTGTGTGTGAATGTGTGTAAGCAGGCGCCAGTGCGTGTGCGTGAAAAGCTTCGGATTTGATTTGTATGACTCATGCAAACTCTAGTTCCAGTTTGGATTGCAACGATAACATCAAAATATGAGGGGGAAACAAACAAAAATCAAGAACCTGTACAAATGGTGCTCCATGGATTGAAGAATCAAGGTAGAACAAAAACAAACTGACCACAAAAAACACCCCAAAACGATGGCAAGTGACATTTGCACACACACACACACACACACACACACACACACACACACACACACACACACACACACACACACAGAGGATAGGATAACCTAGCAGTTAAGGGGTTCAAGGGATATTTTCCCCAGGAGTTAACATCAGTGCCCACTTGACTCGACTCAACTCCCTCCAAAAGTTCTTCGAATGAGACTATAAACCCCAAGGCCCGTGTGCGAACGCACACAGAACTCTTGTGCACACATTAAAACCTGTTCCGCTTTTCGCTTAAATCTGTTCTGCTGTGCTGTAGGGAATGGATAACAAAATTTACAAAACCGAATACACACAGGGACAGGATGTAAAAAAAGCATTCATAGGTGCTTCTTCCATTATCCTCAATATAAAAGAATAGATAAAATAATAAATTAATAAAAGAAATGATAAATAAACACACACATACACACACTTCCCCTACTTGGCACCTGTTCAAATACTTGATCATGCATGCTGACCACAGCTGTTTCTGAGGAATATGTCAATAAGCCAGTAAAGAACTGTGTCAAAGACACATGTCAGTGTCAATATTTACCCTGCATGCAGAAAAACAAACAACAGATAAATCACTCAAGGACAACACAAGCTGCCAAAAAATGTATATATGCCTCTGTTTTTTTTCTCTTTATCACTGCTGTAAATTATGGCCTTAAAAGATATTAAGTGTGAGTCATCCTCCATGTGTATACTGGGTTAGGTTGGTTTGCTTTTTTGTAGGTTTTTTTTTTTGTTTTTGGTGGGGGGGGGGGGGGGGGGGTTTGTTGGTTGTTGTTTTTTTACCAGTAACTATAAACACAAATGAGAACATGGCTGTTTAGTGTTTTGCCAAAAGTGGTAACAGATGTTGAAACAATTAAATTGAAAGCCTTTCTTTTCTATTCATTTTTGATTAAGCTAGTTTGAGTATGACAAGTGTGAGCACAGAGGTGAACAGTACAAAACAAGTTTAACTTGAGTGAAAACATGTTCAAAACAAAACAACAAATTGGAGTGAAACAAAACAATGAGTTTGAGAGAAGCAAAAAACAACAAGTTTGACAAAAATAAAACAATACGTCTAATTTTGAAATGAAACAAAACAAGTTTGAGTGAGGAAATGGTACAAAATATTAATGAAGAAGTCATGAATAAGATAAGTTTTGAATGAAACAAAACAAGTCTGAGTGAGTGTGAAACAAAAGTCAAAACAAACACATTTGAGTGAGAGGTAAACCAAAAAATAATTTTGAGTGAGGAAGTAGATATCAAACAACCTTATATGAGGAGGTGAAACAGAACCTGTTTGGCCAGTGGCATGGATGAAGCAAAGCATGCCCAGCATGCACCCTATCACCCAAAGAAGAATGGGATCCATCAAGTGCAACTTCCATGGCACACGGCCTAATAATTCAGTGCAGCACCCACCGACTCCTCAAGGAGTTTAAGGAACAATCACATCAGTAGGCAGGTAGGTTTGTGACAGGATCATAGTCATGTAACACTAATAGTATTCGCTCCTTCTCTCAATGGATACATGGAAATATAGTTAAATATTATATATGTTTTCTGGATTCATTATGGATAGCTCATGAATGACCTCTTGGACATATAGGAAAGAGGTTGACTCTATAAAGTGCAAGAACAGCAAGGTAGAAAAGGTGAAGTTAAAGACACCACCCTCAAATCAAAATGTTGCAGTTTATAATCCCTTTATAATCCTTGAAATAAATTAATCACAAGACTCTGTGACATCATTACTTTAAAAGATTTCATAAGACGATTGTAATATGACCTACATCATCATCAAAAAATGGCAATGTTTCTTCTTTTTGAAACATGAATATCATAACTATACTTTCAGATTCAACCTTCACATATTCATGAATAAATTTATTTAAACAACATTTCTTATGTTGAGAGAGGGGCATTTATTTATTTATTCTTTTATATCAAGAATAATGGAATAAGCACTCATGTACTTTTTTACGTCCAGTCCCCATGTGTATGCAGTTTTGAAATCTGTTCCCACCGGCACACAATGGCCTATTCTTAAGAAAAGCAGAATAGGATTTTATGTCTGTGCAAGAGCTGCGATAATGTGCACACACACATGCATACACACAGACACATACATTTATCTAAGCAAAACAAAACAAAAAAACAAAAACAAAACCAATACATGAAAGAGAAAAAGAAACAAGAGAGCT
>CM060338.1:39627495-39652495 GCA_030674155.1 Stramonita haemastoma | reverse complement strand
AAACCTGTAAATAAGAGATGCAACATAATTATAAAATATTCATGTGAACTACAGCATTTGATATTAATTATTATCAAAAGATAATAAATGAGTTATGTCATCACTCTAGGAAAACCCAATATCCTGTAGTATCTTTCTGAAGTGTTTCCAGCATGCATTTTGTAACATGCTATAGCCCTCATGGGCAGACAATAGAACATCTATGTTGTAAGACCCATTGTCATGCTTTGCTCCGCATTTTGCCATTCTGTCAGCTTTTTCAATGTGTTAGTCTGTGTGTGTGTGGTGAGTGAGGTGAGTGAGTGAGTGAGTGAGTGAGTGAGTGTGTGTGTGTGTGTGTGTGTGTGTGTGTGTGTGTGTGTGTGTGTGTGTGTGTGTGTGTGTGTGTGTGTGTGTGACTGCATGTGTCACTGTGTGTTTGTGTCACTGTGTGTGTCACTGTGTGTGTGTCACTGTGTGTGTTTGTGTGTGTTGTGTGTGTGTGTGTGTGTGTGTGTGTGTGTGTGTGTGTTGTGTGTGTGTGTATGTGTGTATGTGACTGTGTGTGTGTGTGTGTGTGTGACTCTGTGTGGTGTGTGTGACTCTGTGTGTGTGTGACTCTGTGTGTGTGTGTGTGTGTGTGGTGTGTGTGTGTGTGTGTGTGTGTGTTTATGTGTGTGGTTATGTGTGGGTATGACTGCAATGCCATTTGCTTTACTTACACTAACATCAAAACAGATTTTGATCTTGTTGTTTTTTAATCACATATTCTGGAGTTAAACACACAACACAACACAACACAACACAACACACACACACAAGAGAGAGAGAGGGGAGGAGGAAAAGGCACCCACACTCACAACCAAAACATCCACCAGCCCCTGTTTACAAAACAGTCAGCCAACAGCTACACTGTAGTAAAATCCTACACAATCAGTGCAGAAACAGTAATAATCAACTACTGAAATAAACAAGAGAAATTGTGATAATCGGTTTTGTTGTTGATCTATGTTGGTTGTGTGGGGCACATGTACTCTACCAGTTCAGCAGTGCGTCGTATGCATGCATCGTAGTAAAACTGCTAGCTAGGCTAGTCACTAAGTCAGTCAAACAGCCAAAGGAACAGTTATGCCTAGCTACAGTCTGCATAGCACTAAACAGTTGAGTTAGCACATCGTATGTTTGTCACTGATTGACCATATAGATCGGTAGGGACGTAGATGACAAGACTATGCGTCCCTTTACTGTGTTTTTTGAGTGTGCATGGAAACGTTGCGTGCATCTTTTACCAAGACTCATTCACTGATTCACTCATTGCCATTCGACTGGTGTTGGCTGCATACTCATACTGTCAGCCTTGGTCTTGGAGTGTCAGCATGCAGCCAAACCCAGACTGTTTTTTCCGCATATGGAATACTCCTTCTGGGCGATCGACTGTAAGAATGCAGAAAAAGTTGAATATGCTTTTAAAACGTCTGTCATCGATACAAAAACAAGTCTCACTTACCTCTAAAACCGTTTCGTTGGCACATTAGTCCACCACATAGTCTGCAGTCTCGTCTGCCTGTTTTTCATCATTTAGACTTTTCTTACTCCGCGGAAAGAGAGCTCAAGCCGCCCACGCGCGCTCTGCATTGATTTCTATAGTCTGTTTCACACCGTCTGGCTAAGGCTACGGAAGCGTCAATAAAGGACTGTTTGTTTCTAAACCACTGCAAACAGCTCGACCACAGCCTTGGTCGGGTTCGAGTCTCTTTTTATGTTAACGAGTTTGTGGGTACGCAACCTGCGTTTCCATGGTGTTTTCCTGTTCAAAACAGTCAGTTTCCTGTCCTCCGATGTCGACGCATGTCAAATCAGCCGGAATGTGAGCTTGATTATTTTTGTCATGGTGACACAGGTCGCCTGGTAACAAATCAGCGGAGCTGTACTTCAGTCATCAAAAACAGACTGTATAATTATTTTGCATATAAATTTGTGGGGGATGGGGGTCAGTTTTAATTTTGAAACTGCACCCTCTCTGCACCGATGGTTTTAACGGACTTAACCACTTAATCCCAAAAGATCACACAAATTATGGGCCAGTATCTTAGTATCTATACTACCTATTATATCTAGACCACTTGAAATGCATATTCAAAACAATTTGTTTTCCCATCTAAGCTATGAAAGTCATAATCTGAAATTGCAAGACTAATTAGTAATATCCTAAGCTGGAATGATGAACTATTAATACCCCAAAATGTACTGTAGTTGCTAGCTGTACAAAGAAAGTTCTCATTTCGGAAAAAATAATTGTAGGCCTATTGTTCCACTTCCAGATGATTTAAGAGTTACTCTCACGAAACTCAGAACAGGAAATCATAATTCACCAGCCCAAGAAGGAAAGTTCAGGGGCACTGAAAGAACAGAAAGATTATACAGAGCAGAAAATGGAACCAGAAAGAGTTAGGTCACGAAGGATCATAACTGTTTATGATAGCCTATGAAGGAGAGGTAATCAATTCAAAACATTGCTTGGAAATAGAATGAAAGTTTTATCACGCGCATAATACGATATACCCAGACCCCACAGTTATGCAGCATAACTTAACTGCAAATGCATGCGGAACATCTTGCGCACACGTTAAATCCTGTTCCGCTTTGCGTAAGAGTAGGCCATTGTGTGCCGGTGGGAACAGATTACAATATTTACAAAACTGTATACACACGGGGACTGGATGTAAAAAAGAACATGAGCGCTTATTCTATTATCCTCGATATAAAAGAATATATAAATAAATAAATAAATAAATAAATAAAAAGAACACACGTAAAATAACTTACACCTGGAAAAGAGCTCTTGTCAGTGGCAAATGTGTTGTCTGGGGGTGTAGTAGATCCAGGATATATTCGGCGTGGCCTGGGTTTCTTAGCCTTACGGGATGATTAATTAATGTGATTGTTTTTCTGGTTGACAGCGTTGGATGTGTGAAGAAATAAGTATGCCTTGATCTTAAATTTTAAGCGAAAATTGTTTATGGCTATTGAAACTAAATGAGGTGTTGGGCTATAAACAATATGAAATGAAATCTTGATAAGTGATGATGAGGAGGAGGAGGAATTTATATAGGCCTACCACTATATCTTGTGAAAACAAACCAACCGGGTAGCATTCAACCAATTCTTACTCATGCAATCAATCACAGACAGTTTTAACAAATTCAAATTGTAATGCTCGCACGCACGCATGCACACGCACGCATGCACACACACACACACACACATGCCTACACAGACATACACAGTCAGACACACTCACGCACGCACGCACGCGCACACACACAACACACACACACACACAACAACAAAAAACACACACCACACCCCCCCCCCCCCCCACAACACAGCACAACACACACAACCACATACACACACAACCACACAACCACATACACACACCACACCACACACACACACCACACACACACACAAACACAACACCACACACACATACAACACACCACATCACACACACAATACAACACCCCCCCCCCCACACACACACACACACACACACACACACACACACAAACACACAATCCCCCCCCCCCCCCCCCCCCCCCCCCCCACCACCAAACCAGGTTAATCACCGCAGTAATGACAGAGGATGGAGGAGTCAGCACGCAGGCAGGCAGGCAGGCAGGCAGGCAGACAGGCCAGGTGTGGAGGCCACAGGTGGGATACTGATGATGATGATGATGACGATGATGATGACTAATTGATCAGGAGATGGGCCATTTCTGGCCGCTTTGTGGACCTGTTAAGGGAAGCGTTTGCATCAATGCCCTCATCAATGATGACGATGATGATGATTGACGATGAAAGTGATGATGGTGATGATGATGAAAGTGATGATGGTGATTAATGATGATGATGACTAATTGATCAGGAGATGGGCCATTTCTGGCCGCTTTGTGGACCTGCTAAGGGAAGACGTTTGCATCAATGCCCTCATCAATGATGGGGATGATGAGGATGATGATTAATGATGATGAAACTGATGATTATGAAAGTGATGATGATGAAACTGATGATAGCGATGATGGTGGTGATTAATGATGATGAAAGTGATGATGATGGTTAATGATGATGAAAGTGATGATGATGAATTCAGCGCACGTAAAAGAACCCACGGCAACAAAGGGGTTGTTCATGGCAAACTTATGTAGAAAAAAAGCCACTCTGATAGGGAAACAAATACAGTTACAGACAGGAAAAAGAAAAAAATGGGTGGCGCTGCACTTGTGGCGACGCGCTCCCCCACGGGGAGAGCAGCCCGAATTTCACGCAGAGAATTCTGCTGTGACATAAAGTGGTAATGAATGAATAAATAAATTAATGAACAAATGAGGAGGAGGAGGAGAAAAAGAGAGAAGAAAAAGAAAGAAAGAGAGGAGGGGACGATGGGCCATTTCTGACGGCTTTATGAAGCTGCTGCGGGAAGATGACGCCTGCATCTTTGTCCTCATTACTAGTGATGATGCTAATCTTTCCTTTATGAGAAAAAAGCAAACCCCCCCCCCCCCCCAAAAAAAAAAAAAAAAAAAAAAAAAAAAAAAACCTCCACCATACACACATCATTAACACAACACTAATTCACATGCTGTGTGTGTTAGTGCCACAATTAAAGGAGATGGGTAATGAGAGGAGAAGAAGTGTGTAGTAAGAGAAATGTCCATCTTGGCCTAGAAGACAAAGACAAAGAAAATAAAAGGGGGAAACACAAAAAAGAAGTAACGTCAGAAAAGGAAACAAAGGCACAGAGAAGAGAAACAAAATGGAAACTAGAAGGTGGGAAGCACTGTACTCACAAGAAATGGTGAGAAGAGGGGGGAAAGGAAGATGAAGATGATGATGATGAAGAGGAGGAGGAGAACAGAAGACAAAATGAAATAGAAAAAGTAGTAGTAGCAGCAGCAGCAGCAGAGAGAGAAGAAGAAGAAGAAGAACGTAAATAATAAGTGTATAATTATGACTTTTCTAGCCATGGTGTTAATAACATTGTATTCCTACATTCATAAATTGGTGGTGGTGGCGGCGGCGTGGTGGTGTGTGTGTGTGGTGGGTGTGTGTGGGTGTGTGTGTGTGTTGTGTGTGGCGCGCGCGCGCGATAGTGGTAATGAAGAAGGGTGTTCTAGTTTTGACAGGCGTTTTTGGGTAGTCCTGGTTTTTATTTATTACGTTTTGTATTCTTGAAAGATCTTAACATGGGTTTTTTTTAGTGGTGCAAACCCTTTCAAATGCACAGTTAAAGACGGTCACTTTCTGTTGACATACATCATAATAAACTGAAGTAAATCAAATCAATAAAACATTTTCAAGTAAGCTTTACACGGCTAATATAAAAGAATTCTGCCTGTTACTAAACCTAGTTACTGCAAATCTTCCAACACCGATTTTCATACTTCACATCGAATATAAAAAAAGTTCGGCCTTTCAATAAACCTACTCACTCTGAATCTTCCAAGGTTAATTTTCCTATCACGTCAAATAGAAAAAAAAAGTCTCCTGCCTTTTAGTAAATATGGTTAATCTTTTACTAACGGACTTACAGAGATTAATTATTGATGCAAACTCTAGCATGAAAGGGAATGGCATATCATAGTTTACTTCAAGGGCATACTTCAGAACGCCTTTTCCGACAAGATGTGGTAAATGGTTTATTATTCTTTTATTTATTTATTATTCTTTTATATCGAGGATAAAAGAATAAGCAATCATGTGCTTTTTTTCATCCGGTCCCCGTGTGTATGCATTTTTTGTAAATATCTGTTCCCACCGGCACACGGTGGCCTACTCTTACGAAAAGCGGAACAGGATTTAACGTGTGGGCAAGATGTTCTGCGTGCGTTCGCACACGGGGCCTCGGTTTAAAGTCTCATCCGAAGGTTTGCAGTATGAAGTCTGATACCAAGCACTTTGAAAACATCCTACATCTTTCTGTAAGCTACCACTGCTAACAGTACCCAGCAGTTTTCTTAAGTAAGGCGCATATCGGCACCACCATATTCAAATAAACTTGATAGCGACATTTAGAACACTTGCACATACCCACTTTCCATACATCCGATGATTAAGCGATTTTGCATTAATCTACATATACGTTTAAAATCCATGCTTTGGGGTAACTTGATTTACAATGGATTAAGGAGTGCTTGAGTGTTCTAAAGGCATTTGAGTAAGCCTTCCTCTGTATATTGTTAGTGAACGAGGAGATAGTGAGACTCGAGAGAGACACAAAAGAGAGAGAGACAAGGCAAGGCAAGGCAAGGCAAGGCAAGGCAAGGCAAATTCTTTTATTCGAGGATGATAGACAAGCACTCGTGTGCTTTTTTACATGCAGTCCCCGCCCTTTTCAGGGATAACATCAAGATAAAAAGATAACCTCAATTAAACAAGAACAATTATAATGATCCAAATACCAAGAGCAAGAAATCAGAAGTGTCAAACAACAAGTAAGAAATAAGAGAGATACAATAATAAAGTAATATATGAAAAGGCACTCATTCAGAAACGAATATAAGAAGAAAGAATCAATGATGATTTTGATTTGAATAATGAAAAAAGCGCAATAATTAAAGAGTAAACATGAGAATATGATAGGTTAAATGACTTAAAACATCAATCCACCACCATCTATCATCAAGATAAGTCATAAAAGACAACATTTTGAAAAAAGGGGAGAAGGAAAAAAAAGGAGAAAAAGAAAACCACAAAAAAACCCAACCAAACAAAAAAAAACCCAAACAACAACAACAACAACAACAGCACGCGCGCGCCACCACCACACACACACACACACACACACACAGTCACTCACTGGTCAAGCAATTATATTAGGTTACAATATTCATTCTACATTCATATTTTATGTTTTTAAAAAAATAAAAGAATAAAAAAACAGAAAAAACATCCCAAGAATTGATACACAACATAAAGTAAATGATGTAAATTATGACATTTTCATAAGAGGGGAGACGAAAAAAAGGCAGAAACGAAAACAAAGTTCCAAGCAAAACAACAACAAAAAAAAAACACCAAGCAAACAGATACACACACATACACACACACATGCACGCGCGCGCGCAGGTTCGCACGCATGTCATCAATAAACTTCATATTTCCCTGGGTTTTAGATTATTCATGTAACCGAACACAAGGTAATCATGATGGAGATAGTTATTAAGCTTACTTATAATGATTATTAATGAAAAGTTTACACAGAATCCATTACATTCGACACACACGCGATTATTCAATAGGACAAATACGGAGAGAGAGAGAGAAGAGAGAGAGAGAGAGAGAGAGAGAGAGAGAGAGAGAGAGAGAGAGAGAGAGAGAGAGAGAAGAGAGAGAGAGAGAGGTACAGAGAAAAGGTGTATATGCATCTAAGATCATGTTTGCATAAACTACAGTCATTCATGCATGGAACTCTGAACAAAGACCTTAGTCAAGTTTTATTTATGATCATTTTTGTACAACTTTCCATCAACGTATGACTTTTTCCAGTGGTATAAAAAGTTGAAGTCAGTTATGGGAACAAACATTGAAAATAAACAGCATTTTCATTTAAATGGTTTATGATCTGAGAGAAATTCAGGCAGTTTACAAGCCATACATAGAAACCGTAAACATATCACGAATATATACCACAACATAGGATCTCAACATCAGCAAGCACCCATCACAATATAAAAAACAACAAGTCAGCAATACCTCACCCAGTTATAAACTCACCCAAGTAAAATTCTGAACACTCGTCTGTGCATCCACACACAAACAGCTCGCGCGCACTTCCACCCCCCCCCCCCCCCCCCCACACACACACGCAGAGGTAACATTTGCACACATGCACACGCATGTTATAACATGTATAAGACATAATTGAATTCATACTCTATTAAAAGACATTGAATACAGTCTTACACACACACACACACACACACACACACACACACACACAGCACACACACACGCACAAAGACACGCGTGTATTTTTTTTTTTTATCACAATTCAAACTGGTATAAGACTCCAGAAAACTTAAAATGTCTCAACTTGAGAAATTGCGTGGCATTTTAAAATTACATTGACACTTTTTTATATATACATTTTTTAACTGCATGCATTGTTAAACAAAACCGATTAAAAACAATATCTTAAAATCGACAATACTCTACATCACATGCGCGCTCGCTAAAACACATACATACACGTGCGCGCTCCACCACACAACACACACACACACACACACACACACACACACACAACACCAATGGTTACTAGTAACAAAGCAAAATTATAACAATTATTTAAACACATGTAATGAAATAAAAACTGCATAATATATTTTTTAAAAGTCTACCAAATACAATGGAAAACTATTAAGAATTGCACACAAAAAGGATAGTTTAAAAATATCGCTAAGCCACGACCTTCAGGTTGTTTAAGACATGACACAGGCAACAAGCTACACACTTACACCATCCTTCATCTGAAGGTGAATGGTTACATGTGACTTAACCAATTACACAACTTCCCAGAAAAATACCCCCCCCCCTCAAAAGAAAAACAACAACAAAAAAACAAACAAAAAAAACAAACTTGAAACAACACGACACAGGCAACAAGCTACACACTTACACCATCCTTCATCTGAAGGTGAATGGTTACATGTGACTTAACCAATTACACAACTTCCCAGAAAAATCCCCCCCCCCCTCAAAAGAAAAACAACAACAAAAAAACAAAACAAAAAAAAACAAACTTGAAACAACACGACACAGGCAACAAGCTACACACTTACACCATCCTTCATCTGAAGGTGAATGGTTACATGTGACTTAACCAATTACACAACTTCCCAGAAAAATCCCCCCCCCCCCCTCAAAAAAAAAAAAAAAAAAAAAAACAAACAAAAAAAACAAACAACTTGAAACAACACGACACAGGCAACAAGCTACACACTTACACCATCCTTCATCTGAAGGTGAATGGTACATGTGATTAACATTACAACTATCGAAATACCCCCCCCTCAAAAGAAAACAACAACAAAAACAACAAAAAAAAACAAACTTGAACAACACGACACAGGAAAGCTACACACTTACACCATCCTTCATCGAAGGTGAATGGTTACATGTGACTTAACCAATTACACAATTCCCAGAAAAAACCCCCCAAAAAAAAAACAACAAAAAAAAAAACTTGAAACAACACGACACAGGCAACAAGCTACACACTTACACCATCCTTCATCTGAAGGTGAATGGTTAATGTGACTTAACCAATTAACACTTCCAAAAAATCCCCCCCCCCCCCCTAAGAAAAAAAAAAAAAAAACAAAAAAAAAAACTTGAAACAACACGACACAGGCACAAGCTAACACTTAACCATCTTCATCTGAGGTGAATGTTACAGTGACTTAACCAATTACAAACTTCCCAGAAAAATCCCCCCCCCCCCCCCCCCCCAAAAAAAAAAAAAAAAAAAAAAAAAAAAACCACAAAAAAACAAACTTGAAACAACACGACACAGGCAACAAGCTACACACTTACACCATCCTTCATCTGAAGGTGAATGGTTACATGTGACTTAACCAATTACACAACTTCCCAGAAAAATCTCCCCCCCCAAAAAAAAACACCAACAAACAAACAACAACAACAAAAAAACAAACTTGAAACATCAAATGCAATGAAATACCAAAACATTTAAAAACAAAACAAAACCCCGAAAAAACATGTATATTCAAAAGCATTGCATAGCTCATTTAAGAAAGGGCAATGTTATGCCTAGAAGAAAACTAGAGTTTTACTGGGTCACATTAGTGTTCCTATACTTGCAGGAAATAAATGCGAAAAGCAACCTAATGGTGGAAGAGAAACCACACAACTCGTGTCCCTTACAGCTGGGGAACAGATAAGCCCAAGACAGGCAAATGCTTCAGGATTAAAAATCATGAAGCTACTACAAAAACTATTAATGTCTGGCTATTTGGAATGTTTTATAAGTAGAGTTGGTTACACTGCCATAACAATAACATTCTACCAGATACAATGAAAAGGGCATCAGCTATAAATTACTTCAGTGTTCTCAGTTATTTCAAATTGAGTAGTCAAAAAAAGAAGGAAGGAACATGGACTTTTCATAATCAAGTCCAAGTAAGCTAAAGTAAATGTTTCCATACAAAATACGTGACGGAAAAGGAGATAAGTGTAAAGAGCAAGTACTTTAAATACAAGACTGAATGTTAACCAGCATTCTTTGCTGAAATGAATTTTCTTTATCGAAGTGTAAAGCACACAAAAACCAAAACATTCATACAGCTAACCAAAACATTCATACAGCTAACCAAAACATTCATACAGCTAAGTGTTTCGTACAATGCTTGTTTTAAGTTTACGACCAGTCACTAAATATAAAACATACCCATATATGCTCAATTTTCTTGTTTCACACAATTCAGGTTTTATAAAAACACAAGTTAGCAAGAAGGGCTGAACAAAAAAAAATGCACCCCCCCAAAAAAAACACACCTACACCACACTACATTATCAGTAATCTTCTGCTAGAATACATTATTTCACAACATTTGGTACACTGGAATTTTGGAACATACACATTGGAAGTCAAGTTTCATATTTACAGCAAAAAAGTCAAAGAAATCCCACAAGAAATCATGCAGCAATTAGCGCTGATTGATGTGAAAATCTGTCATTTTAGTCTTGTTAATACAACCAGTTTTTTGTAGGGACTTAACTCCCTCCCCCCCTCTCATATGTTTTTCTTTTTTATTTTCATCTCTTTCTGTCTCCATTCTATAAGAATTACATTGGACCTTAACTTTTTCCCTCCATATTTTCTTTTCATATTTAACCAAACCAAACAAAAAAGGCTGTGATTGATACATTTGCGCTGACAAATGGAAACAGACTTGGGAGAGATGCAGATGGAGTAGTCTATCAATGAGCTGGGAGTGCTATGACCTGGGTAGAGCATGTCTCTTAACTACAGCAAAGCAAAAGACAAGGAAATCAGGGAACAGGACACAATAATCAGTCATAATGTTTACAGCCCTACCGACCACGAAAGCCAGATCAGGGCTGTCGCCTCATTCAGTTTCAGTGGCTCCAATAACTCAACTTCAGGTTCAAAACCAACACTTCCTTACATACACTAAAATAACATTGTCCATCTGAAAAAACATTTAAATGACAATACCTAGATTTTTTCATTCCTTAATTAGGGCAAAGACACCAGACTGTGCTGAGGACACCAGCCATTCTGCTTAATTTATCATCCCCAGATTACAAGAAAAACGTTAGAAGGATTAAAAACCCATTAAAGTACAGAAATATACATAAAAAGCACAAGTCATACATAATAACAGTAAACATATCATGGATAAATAAATAGGATCTGAACATCAGCACGCACCCATCAATATACAAAGCACCATCAAATCTGCAATACAGCTCAGCCAGTTATAAACTCACCCAAGTAAAATCACAAACACTCGTGTGCCCACCCTATGCCCATGCACCCACACTCACAAACGGTGCACATACATACACACACACACAAAGGCGCGCACGCACACACACACACACACAAACACACGCGCGCGCAGGTGCGGGAAGCATTTGCACACATGTTATAATATTGATAAATATCAATTAAATTCATACCCTATCCTATTAAGATATTAAACAGTCTTAACACACACACACACACACACACACACACACACACACACACACACACACACACACACACACGTCCTTCGGACGAGGCCCCATGTGCGAACGCACACAGAACATCTTGCGCACATGTTAAATCCCGTTCCGCTTTTCGTAAGAGTAGGCCATCGTGTGCCGTTGGGAACAGATAACACGATTTACAAAAACAGCACTTATCCTCGATATAAAAGAATAAAATAAAAGAAATAAAATAAACACACACACAACGTATTTTTTTATGAACTGTTATAACATGTCTGATTAAATAAAAATAATGAAATTAAACGCTTTGTCCATTAAAATATTGAACACAGTTTAAACGATAAAAGGCAGCCTTTGGGGTCATAGCAAGTTGTCCTGAAGTTTTTCATTTTGTTGTTTTATCTGGGAGCCCCCTAGGCAACCCTAACTCCAGCCTTTTTTTTTTTTTTTTTTTAGCTTAAAGGGGAGGTAGGCTTTTCCCAATGCTCTGACCAGCAGTGACACAATGACCGACCAACCGACTTTTGAATTCTTACACCATCTTTTGAAATAGCTCAAGCCCAGCCGTGTTAACTTTACAGCCAGAAAGTACAGACACCAAGTATGTGCAATATATCAGCTTGTAATTTGTGCAAACCTTGCATTTTTCTCAGCAAAAAAGTCAGTTGGGTAAAGAGCCAGTGGTGTGTGCTCATCTAACATTTTTTCAGGCACAAATTAATTTTGTACAAGGCTGCCACGACATGCATAAAAAATGGAGGCAACACTGGTAACCATTTTTGTTGATCTAAAAAGGAACACGCAAAGTTTTCTCTACTCATTTAAAGCACAAAAAAAGTACATGCTACTGAAAAATGGGATTCCAGTTCTTTGACAGCAACTTCAAAAATATATTTCGAAATAATGCACATAAAATTTTGACCCTAAAGTAATAAAATAGGGAGGGGGGGTCGAGTGGTGGTGGCAAACAAAGTGGAAGATAACTACATAATATACATTTTAAAATGTCTACGAGATACAATGGAAAATTACTAAGAATTTCACATTCACAAAGTATAGTTTAAAAACATGGCTAAGCACGACCTTCAGGTTATTTTAAGACATGATACAGGCAACAAGCTACACACACAATCATATGAAGGTGAACAGTATGCTTGAAATGGTATATGCAACTAAACCATTACTCAACTGCCCAGATAAAGACACAAAAAAATCAAACCTCCAAAACAATAACGGCAATGTTATGTGTGGAAGAAAAGAGTTTTACTGGGTCACATTTAGTGTTACTATGCTTGCTGCTTATGCAAGAAAATAAATGTGAAAAGCAACCTAATGGTGGAAGAGAAACCACACAACAAACTCATGTCCCTTACAGCTGGGGAACAGATAAGCCCAATACAGGCAAATGCTTCAGGAGCAAAATCATGAAGCTACTACAAACACTATTAATGTCGGGCTATGTTGGAATGTTTTTTAAGTAGAGTTGGTTACACTGCCATTGAGGACACCCACAATCTACCAGATACAATGAAAAGGGCATCGGTATAAATTACTTCACTTTGTTCTCAGTATTTCAATTTGAGTAGTCGAAAAAAAGGAAGGAAAATGGACTTTTTATAAGTCCAAGTAAGCTATAGTAAATGTTTACATACAAAGTAATTATTTGTGATGGAAAAGGAGTTAAGTGGAAAGATCAAGCACTTTAAATACAAGACTGACTGTTCACCAGCATTCCTTGCTGAAAAAAGTTTATCAAAAAGCACACAAAAGCCAAAACATTCATACAGCTAAGTGTTTCCGAACAATACTTGTTTAAAGTTTACGACCGGCCACTAAAACAAACCCACACATGCTCTATTTTCTAGTTTGACACAATTCAGGTTTTATAAAAACACACAAGTTAGCAAGAAGGGCTTTACAAAACCCACTAAAAACACCCGGAACTTATTTTCGTCTTGACAATACAACCAGTTTTTTGTAGGGCCTTCAAGTTGCGCCCCTCCCCCCCCCTTTTCATATTTTTTTGGTTTTCATCTCTCCGTCTCCATTCTTTAAACATTGCACTGGACCATAACTTTTCCTTTCCATTTTATTTCCTTTTCAGATTTAACCAAAAGAATAAAACAAAACAAACAAAAACGGCTTTGGTAAATATATTTCCGCCAACAAATGGAAATCAAAGAATGCTAGGAGAGATGCAGATGGAGCAGTATATCAATGGGCTGGGAGTGCTATGACCTGGGTCACGAGCATGTCCCTGAGCTACAGCAAAGCAACAAACAAGGAAATCAGGGAATAGGACCCCCCCAAAATACTTGCAATATATCAATCTACGCATAACATTAAAGGCAAACATTTTATCATACCACACTTTGTAGACTAAAAGGTAAAGGTAGAAGTGTTTCCATAACCTATCTGGTCGTTGGGGAGGGAGGTAAAAGACCCCATCTTCTCTAGCGGCCACTGTATTGAGGGTAGTGCTCATAATCCTATCCACTTGCTGCTTTCTGTTCTGTCCCTAAATGGGGCAGGTACCATTTACACTTGGGCGATTATTGAAGCCAAGAGGCCCAAATGATTACTCATCTGTTTGGTAAACATACTCAATGCTGCTTAACCTTAGCTTGGGGAAAGTGTTTTGATCACTGAGCTATACTCTACCCCAATAATACTTGGGGAAAAAATAATTCAAGGTTTCAGATATATGCCAATTTTTTTCAAAAATCAAAATACGCAATTTCTTTCTTGGCATGATATTCTAATACTTCCTACACCTCCAGTCTTTAAAAAAGCAATGGGATGTTTTTAAAGTTTCAGTGTTGGTTACAAATACAAAGCCAGCTGTTTCTTTAAACTAAAGCTCTTAATCTCACGTTATTTGGGTAACTACCACTCTCTACTTACGTCCACCCCCAAAATATAAAACCGCCACACACACACACACACACGGGTGTGCAACTTTTGGGTAGACTGCACAATGTAAATTACACTGGTGATGATAAATACCCGAGGTAGACTATTCGTAAAGAACCCTGTCACACGAATCCTATCAAACATGCACACAAACACACACACCCAAACAGACCCTGTACCCCTGCTTTTTACACCCCCCCCCCCCAATTTCCGTAATGCATTACCACAGTTTCCCAGCACCCTTCCCCAGTGATTATTAATGCTGTCTAAAACCAGTGCCGCCTCCTGTTTTTCTAAAGACTTTTGAAATGCACACCCTTCAACTGATTATTTCATTTTGCATTCTAAATCCAACACCCACTTACTTCTGTTTTTAGGTACACTTTTTTCTAAAAGGCTCCCCACCTCCACCCACCCCTGAAGCTAATCAGAAGTTTGCCTGTCCCCTATCCCCACCTCAGTCTTTACATCTCTTTCCCCATTACTATATATCAGAACATTTCAATACCCCTCCCCCTTCCTAGCATCCTTTTTTCGAAAAATGTTCAGCCACTGTGTCTGCATATACCATTATCCACCTGCCTTTTGTGTCCACATGTGGGGCCAGGGTTAGCGTTGAGGTTATTGTTAGTGTTAGTGTTAAAAGTTAATAGGGGGTAAGGGTTGTCTGTCAGATGGTCAGTCTGAATGTTAGAATTCATGTGGACACAATAGCACGTCGACAACGGGTATGTAGCTAAAGACACAATGTTACGCATTATTTAAAACCCCTGGACCATGTTTCAGACCAGCAGGCCATCGTGTGCAAGTGGAATGATAAGCCACATGCACACAGAGACTGGATGTAAAAATTGAACAAAACATATGAGCACTTATTCGATTTTCATTCAAATAAAATGATCGAGAAATAAATGTTCCTGAACTCGCAAAGGTATGAAGCTTTAAATCAGAATCACCAGTTCTATCAATAGCCAAGGATATACATTGGACATGGGTGTCCACAAATTTCCACTTTAGCCATTAAATATTTCAGGCATTTTTGAATTCATGAAAAAAAGAGCCCCCCCCCCAAAAAAAAAAAAAAAATGTAAGAAAGTCTACCAGCCACCCTCTTTTTGTGTCCCCACTGCTCTAAATGTACATCGAACCCCTACTAAACACCCTTTTCCCTCTCCTTCCAACCTTGTGTCTCCTACCCACAACTATCCCCCCTCACACCCAATCTTGCGCACACGTTAAAACCTGTTCCCCTTTTCGAAAGGGTAGGCCATTGTGTGCCAGTAGAAACGGATAACAAAATGTACAAAACTGCCTACACACGGAGACTGGATGTAAAAATGCACTCGAGTGCTTATTCCACTTTCCTTAACACACACACACACACAACACACTACAACACAATGTTTTGTAAAATATTTTTTTAAAAAGGAAAAAAAGCCTACAACTACCATAAAATCTGACTGATGTACTTCATACCACACAGGAATACTCCTGGCAATTTATTACACAATTATTTGATCTCAATACTGGAAAACTTGTTGCCAGTTCTATTCACAAAAAAACTGAATTTCCTCCATATGTTAGTGGTGCGAAAGCACAGATTTCACAACAGTAATGAATAATCCTGATTACTAGGTTATTTTCCCCAAAAAATAGGATTTTTGAGCAAGTCTATCTACTTAAGCCAAAATCAAAGCCTATTAATTTTTGATTGCCTACTTTCCAATTCCTTTTGAGGTATCTGACACTTCACTTCCCAACGACCATTTAGGGTATGGAACACATTTACCTATTTTCCATTGACTAAAAACATCTCGTCAATAAACAAAAAGCATTGCAACATACCATAATTATAAGCATGAAGAGACACTGACAGAAAAGATTTAATTGGCGTTTTAAAAAAAACACAGTTTACTAATCTATTATTTTGAAAACCTTCTTCGGTGGTGGTTTACACTTTCTTGCCTTGAAAAACCCCCCCTTAAAGCACATTCAATAAGTATTGATTAGTTACTTTTTAGCCACCTTGCCAACATTGGGGGAGGGAGGGGGGGGGGGGGGGGAAGAGGCAGAAGGTCTTAATCTGAGAAAGGTTTTGAGAAGTCAATATTCCCCCCAAAAGAAGCTTTTTTCTTTTAAGCACAGACGTCTCGGTGTGAACCTCTCATTAAAAAAAAAAAAGTAGCCAAATATCTGTGACATACTCCTACAAAGCCATTTAATAAAGAAACATATTCCAATCTACAATACTTCTGTCCCAACTTGAAGAGCTTAAATTGATTTTTTTTTAATTTCTGTATTACAACATCAATCTTTTCTATATTATATATATATTTTTTTCTTACAAACTTCTCCCTGGTCCCGTGGACCGTGGGGGCACAACCGAAGATTCTGCAACCAGCCTCCTTCACTCCCTACGGTCCTCCGTAGCAGGTTGTTCCACTTACAAACTAGATGCATTCAAAACAGTGAAAATCTAAATGCACTGCTTTAACTTGCACAAATGATTTTAGCTTATTTATTTAAAGTTTTTTTTTTTTTTTATATACAATATGAAGCTCCATCATACCAAAAAAATTGTCAGACCGTTTCTATGGAACTATGTAGAGAATTCATGTTCAAAATTCATAATACAAATATTCAGCAATCTTCTATGGTCATATGTTTTAATTCGTTAACTTAGGAGAAACTAATGTATGAAATACTCTTTGCTCTTTCTGATTATATTTTTCAAATATTTTTTAAAAGTTGGTCTTACTACAGTAATGTAACAAAGCAATAGTAAAACAGTTTTTTAAAAATCTGCACAGCTCAGTGAAAACAGACATGTTAAAAGTTCTCTGTAGAAATCTGAGCTTAAATACAAAAGTTTAAAGCTAGTCACAACTAACAGTTTACATAAATTGGAAACTAAAAAACAACCTTAAGAGCTCTATTACAGAGAATGTCACGTAAGTCTAGTTCTAAACCCCCACACATTTTTTTTATTTGTATATGGTATGCATGAGACACCAAATAATTTAACATGAATTTTTAGTGGGAACTATCACAGTAAGTTTGCATAAAATAAATGGCAGCAAGTTTTCCAAAGCTTTTTTACACGAGTTTTCGCCAACTTACGACAAAATGTTGAATCTTCAGTAAATCGCTGCATAGTCTTAGTTTGCACAATTTTCACTTCTCGAGACTTACAGAACTACACAAAAGGGGACACACAGAGTTGCTGTACCCCCCCCCCCAAAAAAAAAATAACAACAACAAAACCAAAATAAAACGTTTACACCACATGAATCAACCTTGTCTGAGAAATCCTAGATTCAGAAATGTTTTGATAGGTTTTTTTTTTTTTTTTAAATTCAAATGCTGCATAATTCATTCTGTATCCCCCTAGCCTCATAAACAGATGGTAAATTCGAAGACGATACCAAATACTTTCGAAAATGATGGCACACATTTCTACTGGAATGTTGTAATTCACATCACTAAACTATTGATACCAGTCCTACAGAACTGTTAAAAAATACCCCAGGGATGGGATAATTCCAATTTTAAAAACATGTAGTGGTAGAGATCAGGAAAGGAGTTGGTGATGTGGAGTATGATGCAGGCAGTTCAATGTCAATTCGAAGTGTTGAACAGAAACAATCAGACAATTTAGTTTGAAAAAAAAACCCTACATGGCTATAAAAAAAACCCGAGCCATTGTAAAAGAATATACATTCATGTTGAGACTACACCTTTGATCGAAAATGTTTATAATAGGTCTTGAGGATGACTCCAGCCTCCACCGTACGTCGATGATGGTCTTCAGCCTCCAAGCCCTGAAAGCAGAAAACAGGAGAATGAAAAGGGGGGAAAATGAGGCGGGGGAGGGGGGGGGGAGGGGGGGGGAGAAAGACGAAATTTATAGGGGAAAGAGGAGAGAGAGAGAGAGGAGAGAGGAGAGAGAGAGAGAGGAGAGAGAGAGAGAGGAGAGAGAGGGAGAGGAGAGGAGAGGAGAGAGGAGAGGGGAAGAGAGAGGGAAGAGAGGGAGAGAAAGAGAGAGAGGGAGAAAAGAAGAGGGAGGAGAAGGAGAGGAGAGGGGGAGAGAGAGAGAGAGGGAGGGAGGGAGGGAGAGAGAGAGAGAGGAGGGAGGGAGGGAGAGAGAGAGAGAGAGAGAGAGAGAGGGAGGGAGGGAGGGAGGAGGGAGGAGGGAGGAGGAGAGAGAGAGAGAGAGAGGGGAGAGAGAGAGAGAGAGAGAGAGAGAGATGAGGAGAGAGAGAGAGAGAGAGAGAGAGAGAAGAGAGAGAGAGGTGGAGACAGGAAGAGAGTGACAATTTTTTCAAGTTAAGACTAATCTAAAAATGTATAAAAGATAGATTTCTACTAAACCAAAACTCATCTATAATCAACATTACTGGAAATCCATCATTGTTATCTAAAAAATTAAATCCAATATTGTTATTTAAAAAATTACTGATTTGAACATAAGTAAAGTAAATTCATAACTGCCCTCTCACAAGAAAAAAAGCCTGTTTTAGCTGAAGTTTTAAGTCATTTGCTTTCATTGTCTTTAAAGATGAAAATTTACAATTAGTCTTTAACACTTTCACAATTCCTCTATAATAATTGGTTTTAAACAAGTTGCCCTTAACTGACTTTTAACTCTTTTAATACAGTCATCGAAATTATCTCCACCATCAACATGTTTATTTCTCTACCAGCAACTTTATGTATTTCAACAGAACAGCCTACTCATTTTCAGACTGCAAAAACGACACTAAAAAAAAAAAAGAGTCGAGTATGAGAACAGCGAATTTCTCGCCTGTATTGTCAGAAGCACATATTGGTTTCCCCTCATGCAGGCACTTACAGCATCAGTGGTAGCAACAAACTGTTGACAGGTTCTTCAACACAGCACTGAGGTCTGTTCCAAAGGAAATGCAGGTCCTGGGAAGATCTCCACCGGCGCCCGGTTCTTTTCTCTGGATGAACATGGAACAGTTGTCTGGCGATAGTCGACAGGTGGCACTCTCCTGGTTCACAAGGTACCTGGTAAAACAGCTGTACATCACAATGTGAATGATAAGGAAAATCAGGAAACAGCAGAGTGAGAGAGAGTGAGAGTGAGAGAGTGAAGAGAGGGAGAGAGAAGAGTGATAAAATTTTCTCAAGACTAAACTTAAAAAAAAAAAAAACGTATATAAAAGATGGATTTCCACTAAACAAGGAAAACTCACATCTGTAATCATCATTACTGGAAATCAATAACTCAAAAATTATTTATTTGAACACACTTTGAAGGAAAGTAAAGTGATAACTGCCCTCTTATGATGAATTAAAATTTTTTTTTTCCTAGCTGAAGTAAGTATTTTATGTCGTTGCCTTTAAATTTGAAAATTTTATCATCATTCTCTGAGGACTGTCACAATTCCTGTCTTAATTGGTTTTAAAACAAGTTGACCGTAACCGACTTTTAAACAAATATCTTAACAGTCACCAAAATTATCTCCATACTCTATTTCTCTACCATCAACTAAATATATTTTAACAGAACAGCCTATTTTCAGACTGCAAAAATGACAAAAGGTCCAGTATAAGAACAGCGATTTTCTCACCCGTTTTGTCAAAAGCACATCTTGGCTTCCCCCCTCATACAGCAGTTGCAGTAGCAGTGGTAGCAACAAACTGCTGGCAGATTCTTCAACACAGCGATGAGGTCTGTTCCAAAGGAAATGCAGGTCCTGGGAAGATCTCCACTGGCGCCTGGTACTTTTCTCTGGATGAAAATGGAACAGTTGTCTGGCGATAGTTGACAGGTGGCACTCTCCTGGTTCACAAGGTACCTGGTAAAACTGATGTACATAATGTGAATGATATGGAAATAAGCAACAAAAAGAGGAAACAGTGTGCAGAAAAATAGATTGTAAAAATAAACATATAGTTTAGACCAGGAAAGAGGTCATCAAGAAGAGAAGTTTATGAGTAAGAAGAGAGGTAAGAACAGAAAAATGAGTAGGAAATAGAGTTTAAAAAAAAAAAAGAAAAATAAAAGTCCGATCCTCTTGAACTAAAGGAGCAGAAAAAAAGCTACGATGGACAGAAACAATGGGTAGGTAACTCACAAACAGATTGGACAGAAAAACAATCCTGTCAGAAAAAAACCCCAACAAAACAGATGGACATGAAATTGTAAAATACCTTGCCTTACCTTTCAGAAAGTGCAGGTCCTGATGGTTGGCATGGCTTGTCTGGTCAGGTCACAGGCACTTGATAAGGCAGGTCCGGATTGCTGCCATCACTTGTCGGGTCACAGGTACATATGATCCACATGACTTTAACAACCAGCTTAGGACCTATGTATCAAAGGATAAGGAGGAGGAGGGATCTATCCCAAGGAAAGAATGGAGTGGCAGGAGTTCCAACCCATAATGATCACAAGCCCAAATGGAATAACAGAGACTAACCCCTTATGACCAATGCCATGATCTAAGAATGGAGGAACAAAAGTTACAGTCCCTAATGACCATTGAAAGGATGTAAAACTGGAGTTACAGCCCTTCTAGACAACCGAAACAATGCAAGAACAGAGTGAAAGAGTCACAACCCCTCATGACCACTGTAATGACGTAAGAATGGAGTGAGTCACATGGCCGCATGATTTAAGAATGGAGTAACAGTACTACCCTTCATGACCACTGTATCAAAACCTTTGAAGATGAAGACACCAAGATCACTGGTACCAGGATTGCTCTCCTCTTAAAACTCCCTTTTCCCCCTTTTTTGGGTCTAGTTTTATTCTAATTTGGTTTAGCTAATTATTTTATTCTCTTGTGGTTTAGTTTTATCTAAGGTTAGTTTTATTTTGCTACATTTTATTTTTATTTCGTTTCTACATTCTCTCCTAGCTTTTGGGGGGAGAAGGGAGGCTTTTTTAATTTTTAATTTTTTCGTTTTTAAACTATCCATTTTATTTTTAACTCTTTTAGTGAGGAGCATTGATGCAACCAGAAGCTTGGTGTCCAGTGATCATTTGAAGACAACTGACAAGGCAACCACACAGAATAGACAGACCCAGAGCAAACTTTGGCTACAGCAGAAGAAAAAGGAGACCAATGTTTTTTGTGAGCATGGTAGACACTGCACAGGTTCTTTTGAACATGCATTCTCCATTCTTAAGCCTTTGATAACAAAGGCCTAACAAGGTTAAGCTATCATCATGTTTCACACTGTACAAAATTGATGGGAAGTATCTGGAAAACAACAAAAAAATGTTATAGATATGACATTGTCTAATAAAAGGTTAAGTATATGCACATTATATTTGTGGATTGTCTATAGATAGATGTATGTCACAGAGAGAGAGAGAAGAGAGAGAGAGAGAGAAGAGAGAGAGAGAGGGGAGAGAGAGAGAGAGAGAGAGAGGTCTCAATATGAATTAACTTTTTAAAAACTGAATACCCATATAAAAGAAAAACTCATGTATCCACTTGATTATCTTAAAGATTAATATTTAAAATATTTACTTTTATTTACTCTTTTATATCGAGGGTAATGAAATAAGCATTCATGTGCTTTTTCATATCGTCTGTGTATGCAGTTTTGTAAATATGTTCTCACCGGCATAACAATGGCCTACTCTTACGAAAAGCGAAACAATTTAACGTGTCCACAAGAAGTGTGTGGGTTCCCACACGGGGCCTCGGTTTACAGTTTCATCGGAAGGACAACCAAAAGGAGCATAATGAAAGCAAAGAAATAAGGAAAAAAACAAAACACGCAAACTGACCAAAATGTAAGACACACAGTGAAAGTAAGGAAAATATAGATTTAAAAGGAAAAAATTTTGAGTTTGGCAGCTGAAATATAAAAATCCCACGAACAAATGTGGTCCTGAACTACCAAGGTTCATTTCAATCATGTTCCAGGCACAAATATATATAATCTGATATCAAAAGTTAAAATGTAAACTCCGTTTTCAATTCTTGACCTAAAATGTTAAATTTATTCTGAATTCAATTAAAATCAAAATGGCGCTTAAACTTAAGAGGAAAATGACTTCGAAGCTTAAGCTTGTACAACGAAAATACAAGTTACGAACAGTACCTACCATAGTATGAATTTCTGGTTTGCATGCGAAACAACGGCTTCATTACATATGGAACTTGCTTGAAAACCCAGAGAAGGCCAAGGGGCGTTACAAATCAAGTCTTAAATCGCGGATCTATGCAAACTGCTGCCATCTTCGCGCTTAAAACATACGGGTCCCCTGTCACGTGCCAAGGCAGGTAACTCAGTGCAATGGAATAATGTGCGACCAGCTTATGTTTTTACCCGATATTTTTTTCTCCAGAACACTTGCCAAACAAAGCACAGCAATAAACTGCAAGCAACCATATTAGTCGTACAAATTTTACAGGGTACGCACCACTTTTTTTTCTTCTTTTAAGGGGTAAGGTGTTATCACTGATAATAAACTGTGGAATTACTCATACTTACAAGCTGGCTTAACGTAACACCGGCACTACAGCTGCAAGGGGGGTAACCTATTAATGGATGCAGACAACTCCTCTATGACCACCCCACATTCCTCAGTTTACAAGTTTGTTTTAATTCAAAGATTTGCAGTGACAAAAAAGATTTCCAAATCAATCAGTCCGTTTCATTCTGCTGGCCATAAAGTTTACTTTTTATGTTTTGTTTAGCCAATATATTCAAGGCATAAAAAAACCGAAGAGGAGAGGCACACATCACGCTTGCTGGTCCTTCAGCGGGAGAAAAAATATTCACTACCAACTTTACAAGAAATAGCCATACAACTTACCACCAGCACACATATACAGTTAAAAGAATACTGTCCCGAAATTTTGTTTGTAGCTTATAGCTTAAAGAGGGAGTGGGGTTGGCCAGAGTGCAAAAATTTGTTTAAAAGTTTGGGGAGGGGGGGGAGGGGGGTCAAGATGCGGAAGTTTCGTGGTTTTAACATGACAATTGCGTAGAATTCTGTTCAGTGTAGCAAGATTTTGATTGTAGAAATCTAGTTAAGCCACGCAGGAATGAGGAGCACAGGAAAGTTTGCCACACTACTTCGTTTTTTATCCTTGTGTTTTGTAAAAAAAAAAACACAAAAAAACATTCATAATCCTCTTCCTTTTTAATTTCAAATGGTTAAGAGTAGCTATGAATAACTAGTCCGAGGTCATAAAAAGAATAGCATCACTTACCTGAGGCCTCAACACAAAACGAGATACAAGGAACAGCAACAGTCAAATGCGTCTGGTCCTGTCCCGTTAAGCAATAAATTTGAATCAACTGAACAGTGAAGTGCGCAGGCCCCGTATATCAGCGCCCTCTGTGGGTGAACAAAACTAACTTTTCCTCGTGCATCACGGACCATAGCCCTGCTGATGGCTATATCAATTTTGCACTTTTACCAGCCACCATGGCGCAGTGGTTAGCGCCTTGGATTTCGGACTGGAAAGTCGTGGGTTCGATTCCCATAAAAGTCAGGGATTTTTCGGACTTCGGCCGGCTGGTGCCCAGAGTGAGTGTGCTGTGGGCTCAGTGGGAAGACGTAGACCACACAATTGATGCAAGTTTGAGAGTGTTCCTCTAATTACCTGACCAACACAATTTAAATTGTGTGACAAAAAAAAACACACAAAAAACCCAGCATGCACACAGGTGTCATGTTTAGACACCATCCCTGAGGGGAAAAAATAATGGGTAGGCGCTGCACTTGTAGCGAGGCGCTCTCCCCGGGGAGAGCAGCCCGAATTTCATGCAGAGAAATCTTCTGTGACATAAAGTGGTATAATTTTTTTTTTAAAACCCAAACAACTGCAGGTGTCTGTATCTCTCGGGTCAGTTAACGCCAGGATAAATGATAGTAAGCTAGAGTACAACCCTCTCAAGTAGTCTCAAAGCAGAAGCACTTTCACAGCAGCAGCATTAATTTCATCAGCCTTAATATCATTGATCATCATGCAATAAAATAAACAAAAACCAACTGCCTCTGATTCGGTAGCCCCCTTTGCTCTGGTCTCATGGTGACCTCAGCTTTCATTTTCCCATACACTTCTGTGCCTGTGGTGAGTTTGTGTCAAAGCCTTTGAAGTTGGAGGTTCGCGTGGGACGGTGGTTGGAGGGACACTGTTGTAGCTGCCACCTCCGGTGGGTGACTCGCTCAGTCTGGCTCCGCAACTGAGCTTACTAATACTGTCGGTGGTGTCCTGTGTATGTTAACTCAGAACAGGCACCACTGAACACCACCAAAGTGACTCAACAAAAGTGCAGGGCCCCTCTGGCTGGTGGACCTACGCCAGCCTGATATTGATGGTCTCCTGTAGACTTCCGACCCTGA
>CM060338.1:39609995-39624995 GCA_030674155.1 Stramonita haemastoma | reverse complement strand
TTCCCCAAGTAAGGTTAAGCAGCATCGAACGCTGTTACCAAGTGGATGGGTGACCGTTGCGCGCCTTGGCTATAGTACAGTCCCCCAGTTCACCCAGCTGTAAATGGGTACCTGCATTCTTTAGGGTCAGGGAAGGTAAAACAGCGAGGGAGAGGAGATGGGCGCCGCCCTCAATATGCCTCGCTCCCCTATGACCACATAGGTTATGGGACACCATTACCTTTTACCTCTTTACTTTCTGACAAAAAAGAAAACACTAAACAGATTAATCTAGATTAAATGAAATGTTATAAGCTGCTAAAATTTTAAAGTGCGTTTGCTTTGAAAAAAGAAATAAGAATTTTATCACTTTAGCTTACTTGCTGTTGTGGGGGTAGGGGTGGGGTGGGGGAAAGCAGAGCAGCTGAAAAGGTGATAAAGGTGAAGGTGTCCCATTACCTATGTGATTGTAGGGAGCGAGGTGTCAGAGACCTCAGCTTCTCCAGGGGCCAGCATATCGAGGGCGGTGCTCATCTCCTCTCCCTCGCTGCTTTACCTTCCCTGACCCTAAAGAAGGCAGAAACCTATTGACAGTTGGGTGAACTAGGGGACTGTACTAAAGCCAAGGCACGCAAACGGTCACATATCCACTTGGTAACCACACTCAGTGCTGCTTAACCTTAGCTTGAGGTAAGCAAGTGCTCTGACCACTGAGCTATCAGGCCCCCAACAGAATTGTTCAACTGAATTCTCTGCAGAAAATATTGCCGTAACTTCAGTACCTGTATTATACCTAAGAATGATTGAAGACAGCAGTAGGAAGAAGAGAGAATAAGGTGTTCCTTTTTCCTCTTGCTAGAGGTCCATGGTTAACCAATGATGATATTGTTTGCGTCTGTGACCTCTTAGCCCACCATTAAAATATTCACTTTTCAACTTTGGGGAAAATGTTAAAACACACCAGAGCACATGTGGTTTGTCTGTTTATTTGTTTATTTTTGTTGTTGAAATGTTGTCATCAGCTTCTGCAGGCACTCAATGGCCTGCTCTCCGAAAGGCAGAACAAGATTTGAACGTGTGCACAAGATGTTCTGCAACGCACACGGACCGTAGGCTGTAGTCTCATCTGAAGAACTTTCGGGGGAGTGGAGTCAGTATGATCGTGACCCCATGGGTAAAATCCCTCGAAGGGGTGGGTACCTCTGTGGTGGTTTGATCCTGGGCCATCAGATTACGAGTGCTACATACTGAACCACTGGGCTATCTCTCAACCACCACCCACAGCCTTGTGGAATAAAGTACAAAATTATGACACCCCTCCCTTAAAAACAAACAAACCCTACCCTTTCCTTTGGGAGTCCATTTGTTTCAGCCAGAGAAACAACAAAAAATTAACGTGCTCAGTTTCCCTGGTATAACGCTGTCAACACGGGGAAAGGGACAGAATACCAAACAGACATCAGTATGAAGGGGAGCCGGGCCCAACAGTCATTATAGTTCTCTGCACTCCCCTGATGGGGTAATAAAAGTTGGGGCGTCAGGTGGGGTGGGGGGGGGGGGGGGGGGGGGGGGGGGGGGGGGGGTGGGGTTAGATAGGGGGTTGGCAAGGCTGACACTGATATCTATTTGACATTCAAATGAGAAAATAAGGAAGACATGTAAAGAAAGGAATTCCATAACAAACTTGCCTGCCAGGCAGTGTTTTATGTCAAAGGGTTGACTGGGATGCTAAAGGAGGTGCAAGCAATAAAAGTGGAAACGTTGAGATGCGTATTCCTTTATGTATCCTAGAGGTATACCATATATTAGAACAAGCATCCTCAAACAAATTCATAGCAATGATATAACGAAAATCAGTTTGCAAATGGGCTCTCACCAGAAAAATGTGTCTTTCAAAGAATTAGACAATCACAAACATAGACAAATGTTGTCAAAGAAAGACAATAGTCCAAGAAAAATTTATTTTTGGTGCAAAGTAATTGCTTCAGAATTTCTGACTACACAAACTAGTAAATTGACCCTTCCTGTTTGTATTCCACTGGTTTTAATCAAAGTTTTGTGGGGGGGATTTTACGTAAAAACACTTTTTATGTTGAACTACTTTCTGTCGATTTCGCCAGCGGGGCCGAGGTTTTTCGTCACTCGCGGTTTCAGGGTCAGACCCCTCCCCGAATTAATCAGAGATAGGCCCAGACCTAAGTATTCTTTGCTGACCATTAGCCTATAATGCTATAAATGGGATGATCCAAAGTCCATATCGTTTGTGAATCTTGCTACAGTCACAGAAAGAATGAATGTAATGAATAAAACCTGTGTGAGAAACCCACGGAGGAAGACAAAACAAAAGGAGTAGCAGACGCCACAGCACAGGTGTAAACAGACACATCCATCCTAGTAGTATAATTATTATACACCATAATACAGTCAGTTTGTTTTGTAAAATCGGAAGAAGTGTTTAAAATAATGTGTGTGTGTGTGTGTGTGTGTGTGTGTGTGTGTGTGTGTGTGTGTGTGTGTGGTGTGTGTGCGCACGCGCGCGCGCGTGCGTGTGTGTGTGTGTTGTTTGTTTGTTTGTTTGTTTGTTTGTGTGTGTGTGTGTGTGTGTGTGTGTGTGTGTGTGTGTGTGTGTGTGTGTGTGTGTGTGTGTGTGTGTGTGTGTGTGTGTGAATATAAGTGACACCTACATATTAAAATGTTGGTCTGCTGCAAGAAATCATGGAACATATTGTATCAACTGCAAGACCTCAGCATCACAGAAACCACCTTGTATAGTGACCCAGAAAGGTGCATAGGATCAAACATTGTAGTTGTCTGTTAAAAGACAACAAAGGCATGTGGCTCGTACATAAGGAATGCCGTGCCATGTACGCCAATAAAACAGTTATTAATACTAGAATTAAGGAGACCTAAGGACAAATCTTTTCTCGGAAAAGCAGAAATTTGCAGTCAAGCACTGAAAAAAAAAGTTTGTTCTGTGGAAAAGGGGGAAAACTGGCTGAGAAATCAAAAAGAGATTCAAATGGTGCCACTGGAAAACTGATACCTATTAGGACCATGCTGTTTCAGCAATCAGTATTGGAACACTATGAGTCTAGAGGAGAGTCATGGGCCTAAAAATGTAAGAGGGAAATTAGAATTTGTTTAAGACTGCATTGCCAGTGACACAGTATAAAATGCTGTCTGTTATACCAACTTTCCAAATGCTGTGGAATCCCCCAGATATTTAGGAATGCTCAGCCTGTTGCCAAGAATCTCCGCCTTGGTAGACCTGAACAAAGTGTGTGACTTGAAACCTTCAAGCAGACAAATCAGTATATTTAGACTCTCTTGATGATGACCAAGTCACAGTGCATGATGTAGTGTGTTTCATGAAGGACTTGTGTAAGGACGCAGAGAATGATGCATACTGTGCACAACATATGAGAATTAAATTCTTAGAACACTATGATGATGAAATTGCGTTTGCTCATTCCAATAACAAAATTGATATCATTTCACTCAGAACAATAGCAGACTGTATTTTTGAGAAGTTTTAACAAGAGAAAAGCGAATCCAGTGCTGAAGATGAACAGGACCAAAGCAGCAGTACCTGTCATTCACAATGACATCAAGTCACTGGTTTCTGCAAGACAGCTATCCTGATGCAGACAGCATTGAAAACCACGCAGACATTCTGCCAGCTACAGTTTCTGAAATCTTGATGCAAGTCACCAACAAACATGAGGAGAATTAAAAAGTATCAGCAAATAGGCCAACAATTAGATACACTTCATCAGCAACCAAATATACAATAACAAACAAGAGGGGAAAAGAGAGGGGGGGCTGCTTTTTGTTCTTGTATTAAAAAAAAATTATTACCCCCTCCCCTCCCTCCACCTACCCACCTCCCCCCTCCCCTCTCCACCTCCCATACCCTCCTCCCCCTCGCTCCCCCAACTCATCTCCCCCTCGCTTCCCCCAACTCATCCCCCCAGCCCCCCTACCCCTCCCCCCCTCTCCCTTACCCCCCCTCCCCCTCCCCCTCCCCCCTTTGTTCTTGTATTAAAAAAAAATTATTACCCCTCCCCTCCCTCCCACCTACCCACTCCCCCCTCCCCTCTCTCCACCTCCCATACCCTCCTCCCCTCGCTCCCCCACTCATCTCCCCTCGCTTCCCCCAACTCATCCCCCCAGCCCCCCTACCCTCCCCCCCCTCCTTACCCCCCTCCCCCTCCCCCTCCCCCCTCCCTTACCCCCCCTTACCCCTTCCCCTCTACTCCCCCCCAGCCCCCTCTACTCCCCCCCAGCCCCCACCCCCTCCCTTAACCCCCCTCCCCCCCCACCCCCCTCTCCCCCCCCACCCCCCTCTCCCCCCCCACCCCCCTCTCCCCCCCCCACCCCCCTCCCTTAACCCCCTCTACTCCCCCCTCTACTCCCCCCTCTACTCCCCCCTCCCTTAACCCCCCTCTCCCCCTCTCCCCCCCAACCCCCCTCTCCCCCCAACTCCCCCCCCTCCCTTAACCCCCTCTACTCCCCCACCCCCTCCCTTAATCCCCTCTACTCCCCCACCCCCTCCCTTAATCCCCCTCTACTCCCCACCCCCTCCTTAATCCCCCTCTACTCCCCCACCCTCCCCCCCCCTTTTACCCCTCCCCATGTCTTTCTGCTCCCTTTCTTCCCTCCCCCTAGGCTTCTCCCCCCTCCCCATGTCTTTCTGCTCCCTTTCTTCCCTCCCCTAGGCTTCTCCCCCTCCCCATGTCTTTCTGCTCCCTTTCTTCCCTCCCCCTAGGCTTCTCCCTAGCGCGAACACGGGAAGATAGACAACACATCACTCCAAAGCTCGGAGCATTAGAAGTTAGGGGGCAAATCCCCCTACAGATTTGCAGTTCCTAACTCAAATCTTAACTTCTTGTCATCAAAATTTTAAAACGTATATATTAGACTAACAATTCCACAATTCAAAGGTGTCCTTTTTTTAAAAAAATATTGTATCTTCAGAATTTGAAAATAAAAGCTTACTTTAAAACATTTTGGTCCACCGCACCTCGTTTCACATAGCTAAACAGCACAGTCTACAATTTTACGTAAAAACTGATGCTTCATTTCCATTACATACAGACTTTTCTCTGGAATTCTCAGCGATTTCAAACAATAAAAAGGAATCTCACTCTTTATAAAAGCCTTTGAAGGGGGGGTAATATTACCTTTAAAATGTTTTATCAGGCACTAGAATGTGTCTAAAACTCTAAATACAGTTGAGCAATGTTCATCTGCAGTATAAGGTATGGTGGGACACTGGGGTCGAAAGTGATGAAATGTTGTTTACAAGCCCATGTTAAAAGTTATGCCATATATTGAAAAGGCATCACTTGTAAAACATAAAAATCAAAGAATTACTCAGTTTTCTGTACTGTTGTCATGGAAACAATCCAATATGGCCGCCAAAACTCAATATTTCAAACTCCTAAAACTTTTTATCTATAACAAGTATGAGCAACCTGTTTCTACAAACATATTTTATGGTCTGAGTTCTTTAAATTTACACAGGAAAATCTCCATAAATGTATTCAGCAATTTTTTATTCTAAAAAAACATGATTTTGGCCACTTTTGGACACGTGTCTCACCTTAACTTTCTCTTTTCATTCAAAAATTAAAATGCCATAAGATTTCCAACCAAGCATTAAGATTTTACACCCATTTCTCAGTAATCATCAACAGCTTGTTAAAATTGGGCCTAAGAGATCCACCTTAATACCCGTGAAATATGGATTACCACAAGGATCAATACTAGGTCCTCTTCTTTTCTCTATCTCTAATGATAACAACCTACCTCTGCATATTCATTGTTTCTGTCAAATATTTGTTGATGATACATCAATTCAATGTATCAGCAGTGGTCCAAACCAGCTTGTGAGTGATATGCAAGCAGATATTGATAAACTTATTGAATAGACAGAACTCAATCATACGTCTCTTATTTCAAATAAAACAAAGTCTATGTTTATAACCACTAGGCAAAAAAGACAGAAATCGCATCCTCCAAGGACAAGGGTTGAAGAAAATACTGAGGATTAAAATCTTATACATTTATAAAGTGAGGACAATCCATCATAAAATAAAATTCATCCCCTAAAACAGATATATTGTATTTTGAACACATTCTTTATTCCTGTGGTATGTTATGGAAATGTACATCCTCAATTGGTAGCTTGTGACAACTTCAACAATTTTTTTTATAAAAGCGTAAACATAATATATCTGGTAGACAAGTTATATATTTTTCCTTACCAAAATCAATCTTCAAATTTCTATAATAAAAGCGTCTTCTATTATCCCACGGCTCACTTCTTCATTCATTAACACAAATTTTCTATTAAGAAGGCTTTGATATGTGAAATTTTAACTTTGACATGTGAACTTTTAAATATTTGAAAATTAATACTTGAACATAACTGTCTCTCCCACAAAGTCAAATCCGCTTTGTACTGAGATATTAAAAAAAAATCATATTTAGCCATGTTGATTGAATCAAGTATTTATCAAGTAAATCTATCATCATCTGGTAAACACTTGATGGCAGCTTTTCATACTGGAAGTGGAGCAGCTGCATCCAGAAACGCACCCTTCCAACAGAGACCAAACTCGACAAGGAATATCTGCCAGTTTCTCCATATACTAACCCTCTTAGTCTGAACCCAGGTTTGCAGGTATTGAATAATTGCCCCCTCTAAATCCAGATTTGCTGGGATTTACACACAGTAGATTTCCATCAGGCTGTGATCATCACTAATTGCTACCACATGTCAAAGCTCTATCAGGCTAGAAGTAGAAGCCCTGCTGACAATCTGGAAGTAATTATAGCTGCTGGTATATACTTAGAAGGAGGAAAAGGCTAGCAACCATGTGTGCCTGACCTGATTTCGTGATGGAATGCAAAATCTAGGGTCAGTTCCTGTTCAGAGAATCTGAATGCAAGAGGGTTAAAGGAAAACTATATTTTAAAACCTTTAACAAAAATATGAAATTATTGCTATATTTTCATATCCCCAAAATTCACATCTATACAACAAAACAGGTACAACATTTTTATGGAATAAATCAAGTGCCGCATGTGTCTGTAGTTCTATTTGCTGTGCAGTCCTTATTAAGCTAAACATGGTTTATCATAAGCATTTTTCATGCATTGCATTTTCATATGCCCATAATTTCACCTCAATACAATAAAACACATACAACGATTTTATGTGTATATAGTTCTTTTTGCCGTGCAGTCCTTATCAATTAAACATGACTTAATTCTCCATACACTAAACCTCTTAGTCCCAAACCGAGGATTTGCTGGATTGAACGATTGCCCCCTCTGAATCCGATTTGCTATCACTGCTACTGAAGTTGATTCCTGAATATTTAAAACTGTTAAGAACTTCAAGCATTTTTTGATATTACATAATTATTAGAGGTTTATTGTTGCCGAATATCATGATTTTGGTTTTTACTAGATTCACAAGTTTCTAATGAAAACAGTAAGTATCCAAAATGTGTAAAGCATCATGTAACTCTTCTTTATAGTGGAGCATAAAATGGTAACATTGGCATAAAGTAAAAGTTTAACATAACTGGTTAACATTTTGCCATGAGATGAAATTTGAATATGCAGTGTTAAGCAATTTCTGATAAATATTGTTCCAAATCATTCAGAAAGTGTGTGTGTGTGCTACTTGATATCAATATTACTTCCCTTCCACATGCTACATATCCTTTTAAAGAGTTCCATCCCTTTTAATTGTTTGCAGTTGCTTTGTATTCCAGATCAAAGGTTTCATCTGATGGAAATGAAGCAGTAGTTTTTACATGAAATTGTAGACTTATTGTTGACCTGTGTGAAAGAAGTACAAGGCGAAAGTAAATCATTGTAGACATACGTGTTTTTTAATTTGTGAACATACAGTAAAAGACACCTTTGGAATTTGAACTTGTTGGTTTAATGATAAATTGTATAAATGGGAAGGATTAAGTTAAGCTGTGCGTTAGGAATTGCAGATCTGTAGGGGGTTCTGCCCCTAACTTCTAATGCTCCGAGCTTTGGAGTGATGTGTTGTCTATCTTTCCATGTTTGTGCTAGGGAGAAGCATAGGGGAGGGGAGGAGAAGGAGGTGGGGGAGGGGGATGGAGGGGAGGAGAAGGTGGGGGAGAGGGGATGGTGGGGGAGGGGGATGGAGGGGAGGAGAAGGTGGGGGAGAGGGGATGGTGGGGGAGGGGGATGGAGGGGAGGAGAAGGTGGGGGAGAGGGGATGGAGGGGAGGAGAAGGTGGGGGAGAGGGGGTGGGGGAGAGGGGATGGAGGGGGTGGGGTGGGAGAGGTTTGGGGGGAGGGGGTAGGGGAATGAGGGTGGTGGGGGGAAAGGAGAGTGGGGGGGGGATGGAGGGGAGGGAATGGGGTAGGGGGTGGGGGGGGAGGGAGGGTGGGGGTGGAGAGGGGTGGGGTGAGGGAGGGAGGGAGGGAGGCTGGTGTTTGGGAAGGGTGAAGGTGATTGCCTGTTGCCAGTAGTTTTGTATTGACTGAAAGTTGTACCAACGCTTGGGTCACTAATTTTAGGAAGGTGGGTAAGCAAATAAGTTAAAACGATACCAGCATTTACCAAACATGATGTTCTTTGCATCATATAATGCATTTTGTTTAGTGTTTAAGATTATTAGACTCATAATGATCGCACAATGTTCAAATTTTGCTGCCTACAGTATTGTTATCTGTAAACTTTTCTCAAATTTTGAAACCGGAAGTGCAAATTAGTGTTCCCCCAATAAAAAGGAATTGGGTGTTAAGAGTATAAAAGGTTTATGTAAGAAATGTAATATATACAAGCCTGCTTCAATTAAGTGTACAAACTCCTGACTGCACAGCCAGAACAGCTTACAAAGCAGCGCAAATGAGAAATACCGTTTTATCTCAGCTGCACTGCACCTACTCTTTTCAAACACGAATTAAATCTTATCCCCCCCCCCACTAAATGTTCATTAAAACCATTTGGGATGGTCAAGTGTACCCACCAAAACATAAAACAAGTGAAAAAAATTTTGAACCAATTACTTTTTGCCAGAGCCCTTTTTTGGCAAAATTTTCCTGGACTACAACTTCAAGCATCAGTTTTTAGAATCGAATTTAACATTTTTATGTAAAACAAAATGAGCAAGGATGTTAAATCCTAATGTGGAAAAAATAGTTTTTCAAATACCCACGTTGTACTTGAATACAAGACTTTAAAACCTTACTTATCTAGTTATCCTGTAACTTCCATAGAACACGTTTGGGGTAATAATTATCAAGTTAGTGTATTGCTAAGGGCTTATTGTTAAGTCCCATGGGGCATTTAAAAGGTACGGTAAATGTGTCTCATAACCTATGTTGTCGTAGGGGTGCGGGGCATCAGAGACTTCAGCTTCTCTAAGGGCCAGAATATTGAGGGCGGTGCCCATCTCCTCTCCCTGGCTGCTTTACCTTCACTGACCCTAAAGAGGGCAGGCACCCATTTGCAGGCGGGTGAACTGGGAAACTGTACTGAAGCCAAGGTACGCAAACGGTCACCCATCCACTTGGTAACCACACTCGATGCTGCTTAACCTTACTTTGGGGAAAGCGAGAGCTCTGACCACTGAGCTATCCCGTCCTCACAGGGCATTTACTGAAGCTATGTCATTGTTCGTCAATGAATGTCAAAGTCATACGGATGAGACTATAAACCGAGGCCCCGTGCGCGAACGCACGCAGAGCATCTTCCGCACACGTTAAAAACCCGTTCCACTTTTCGGAAGAGTAGGCCATTGTGTGCCGGTAGGAGCAGATGACAACAAAATAAAAAAAAACCCAGCATGCACACAGGTGTCGTGTTTAGACACCATCCCTGAAGAAAACTCGGGGAGTTGGAGTCCCCAGAGCGGCTCGGGGCTGTATATGACAACGTTCTGGCGGCTCCTGCGACGGTACTGGAACCATTCGTATGGGCGATTGCCTTTCCAATGGACCATTCCAGTGGCGTGGAGAGGGGGGGGGGGGGTCTGCTGCATGGGTAACAGCTTGCCCTCCATGCTTTCTTACCCAGGCTCTGCGCTCTAGAGCCTAGAGCGCAACTTCATAGTCTTCCGAGACTGATGGATGCCTACTGTTACTGTTATTCTATCATGAATTTCCTCTTCCTGTTAGTGTTTAGCATACAGTTTCGTTTAATATGATGGAGATATCTTCTGCCACTACTGCTCACTTGCACAGGGGTGCCAACACACACACACACACACACACACACACACACACACACACACACACACACACACACACGCGCGCGCGCGCGCGCGCCGACACACACACACACACACACACACACACACACACACACACACACACTTGCACAAGATTCCTATTTTTAATCTAGACCATCTCCCAACATTTCCACACACCCTCTCTCTCTTACTATAATAATATAATAATAATAATAATAATAATAATAATAATAATAATAATAATAATAATAATAACAACAACAACAAATATACTACTACTACTACTACTATACTACTACTACTATACTACTACTACTACTACTACTACTACTACTACTACTACTACTACAATACAAACAAACAACAACAACAACAAACAACAACAATAATAATAAAATAAAATAATAATAATAATAATAATAATAATAATAATAATAATAATATATAATAATAATAATATAATATATAATAATGATGATGATGATGATGATGATGATGATGATGATGATGATGATGATGATGATGATGATGATGATAACAACAATAATAATAATAACAATAACAACAACAACAACAATAAAAAAAATAATAATAAAAAAATAAAAATAAAAATAAAATAATAATGATAATGATAATGATAATAATAATAATAATATAATAATAATAATAATATAATAATAATAATAATAATAATAATAATAATAATAATAATAATAATAATTACTATCATCATTTATGGTAATGCTGCTGCTGCTGCTGCTGCTGAAAATTTTTTTTAATCTTTACTTTACATTATTATCATAAATCTATTTCTTATTATATGCCCCTCGTGTCTCGTACCACTATATGTAAAATGACGAAAAATTGAATACTAGTACTTCTGCTACCGCTTACTACTACTACTACTACTACTACTACTACTACTACTACTACTACTACTACTACTACTACTACTACTACTACTACTACTACTACTACTACTACCACTACTACTACTACTGCTGCTACTGCTGCTGCTACTACTACTACTACTACACACACACACACACACCACCACCACCACCATCACCTCCACAGCCACCATCACCTCCACAACCATTACCCCACCCACCCCTTTCCGCCTCCGTTTCCTTTTCCTACTCTAAAATGATATAGCTAAAGAGTTGGTATTCCGCTTTCATGAAAATCTTTCCCCGTTACCATAATTATTTCACGGAGCTGACAGGACCATCTTTTTCTCTTGGAAAAAGAATGACATTTTTATTTTGGGCAAAGGGTATGCTGAAAACTGAGATCAGATTCGTTACAATGTCCCCCCTCCCCCCTCTTCACAAAAGTCTAGAGTAAAAGTCGACATATTTTTGTGCTTGTTTTATGAAGGGAAACCACCAGAGTAAGAAATGACAGTTTTAGCGTCTGTCAAGATGACTTAATAGATATATGCATGTCTGGATCATTCTCTTCCTCGAGCTTGATTTGCTTATCTTTTTTTCTTTTCTCCCCAGGTTTGTTCATTTCTGTCGGTGAATGAACGAATGAATGAACAAATGAAGTAAAGATTAAATGAATGGGTATATGAAGCCTAATTTTTCGACTGTCCCTATTTCTACTTGTAATTTTCACAGAACTAAACGTTTATACTTTTGGTATAAAAAATTGCATTGATGCACCCTTCGCTCTTTTTAAATACTTTTCTATTCCAGATTTTGAGTCTCACAGGACGCGTTAAATCCTGTTCTGCTTTTTGTAAGAGTAGGCCATTGCGTGCCGGTGGGAATAGATGACAAGATTTACAAAACTGCATACACACAGGAACTGAATGTAATTGAAAAAAAAGCATATAAGTGCTTATTCCATTATCCTCGATATAAATGAATAGAACAAAATAGAATTTAAAAAATAAATACAATAAGACCTTGACAGGCCTAGTGGTTAGAATGTTGCACTCGACACACACACACACACACACACACACAACACACACACACACACCACACACACACACACACACACACACACACCACACACACACACACACACACACACACACACACACCCCACACACACACACATTACAAATGTTTTACATTACAATGTTCAAAGGACGGGCTATGTACTTCTGCTAATCTAAATTTGTAAAAACAAAATCATTGATGCTGGCTTGAAAATCGAATCTTGGGAGAAGATGACAGGTATTATATGATATGACATTATATTACATTATATTATTATCATAATTTATTATACTGCTTTATGCTACAGCTGATTAATTTTCTCTGCATGAAAATAGGGCAGCTCTCCCCGGGGAGAGTGCGTCGCCACAAGTGCAGCGCCACCCATTTTTTCTTTTACCTGTTTGCAATTGTATTTGTTTCCCTATCCGAATGACATTTTACTACAATTTTGCCAGGGACAACCTTCTTGTTGCCGTGGGTTCTTTTACGTGCGCTAAATAACGATGTGTAACACACAGGACCTCGTTTTATCGTCTTATCCGAAAGATTAGCACCCAGACCACCACTCATGGTCTAATGGATGGGAGAAAAGCTTTGGGCCCAAACGGGATTCGAACGACCGCACACTCTGACCGGGACTTTTTGCTTTCTAGGCAGGCCCGTTACCTCTAGACTAACTATCTACTAAATGTAAATATATATCGGCTGTTCTGAATAATAAAAGAAACAAACTTTGCTAGAAACATTTTGGTAATGTTTTCATTTTGTTTATAAAATATTGCGTTACTGAATTAGGTGTTTCTCATAATGCTAGGCACTTTTCTGGTTGTTGAATTACATATGTTTTCTGTTTATCTAGGAGACATAGTCTTGAGTTTTATGCTTTGTGTTCGTTTTCTAAAAAAGTATCTTCTTATTTTTTGTTCTTCTTGTTGTTTCGAAAGTATTTTCTTAATTTTCATTTTTGTTCTTGGTGCAAAAGGTATTTTCTAAATTTTATACATTTCTTCTAGGTTTGAATTGATTCTCTTAGCTTTTTGGCTTTTTTTTCTCTATCTTTTAAAAGCATTTTCTTGATTTTGAAACAAAATATTTTTGTGTTTGTTTAGAAGTGTTCTCGGACTTTTTGTATTTACCCCCCTTTTTGACTTTAAGTTTTTTATTTTTTATCTTATAGCTCTTTAAGTTCCTTCACAATCTATTCTCTTAAATTTAGAAATTTATCTGTTTAATCAGAAAGAATGCTCTTTTCAAATAAAAGTACCATTTCTTTAGAAAGCAATGTCTTACAATTAAAAAAGATTTTGATTTTTCCGTCTAGTATGAGCGAGGGTGTCATAGTAAGTCACTGAAAACGAGTTTGTTTTTTTTAAATAAGGAATCTGGTCTTGATTTAACATCATTTTATATGTGGTTGATGTGAGATTTCCTAAATAGTTTTTTAGAGAGAGAGGAGAGAGAGAGAGGAGGAGAGAGAGAGAGGAGAGAGAGAGAGAGAGAGAGAGAGGAGAGAGAGAGACAGAGAGGACAGAGACAGAGAAGCAGAGAAGAGCAGACAGGACAGGACAGACAGACAGGACAGAGACAGACAGACAGACAGACAGACAGAGAGAGAGATCTTTGAATGAATGAATGAATGAATGATCTTTATTTTTCAAGGGTTACAGAGTAAGCATTACATACTTTTTTTTCATCCGGCCCTTGAGAGAGAGAGAGAGAGAGAGAGAGAGGAGAGAGAGAGAGAGAGAGAGAGAGAGAGGAGAGAGAGAGAGAGAGAGAGAGAGAGAGAAGACAGACAGAGACAGACAGACAGACAGACAGACAGACAGACAGACAGACAGACGGGAGAGAGGACAGACAGATAGACAGACAGACAGAGGCAGGCTTTACAGTCAAGTAGCCTTTTAGCATTGCAAGAGAAAATGGATATGAAAATTAAGGCGAGAGAGACAAGACATAAGAGTTAATGACCTGGTTGTTAAAGTCAGTTCTACCACGCACACACACATCACAAAGTCAGTGGCTAACTTGAATGCATGATGTATTATAAATGTGTTAAAAAAAAAGGAGGGGGGGGGGGGGGTGTGAAGGAAAGAAGGAAGACATTAAAGGAAAAGAGTTAGGAGAGGAGATGGGTGGTGGTGGTGGTGGTGGTGGTGCTATGGGTGGTGGTGGTGGTGGTTGGGGGGGGGGGGGGGGCGGGGGTGAGGGGGGTAAGAGGTGAGGAAGATCAGCTGTTAAAAACAGTGAAGGCTCATAACTATAGTGATATAGTTTTAGAGGTCAAAATGCGGAGGGGTGTGTGTGTTGTTGTGCTGTGTGTGTGTGTGTGTGTGTGTGTGTGTGTGTGTGTGTGTGTGTGTGTGTGTGTGTGTGTGTGTGTGTGTGTGTTTGTTTGTGTGTGTGAAAATGAAGAGGGGTGTGTGTGTGTGTAAGTGTGTTTGTGTTGTGTGTGTGTATTGTGTGTGTGTGCGTGTGTGTGTTTGTGTTGTGTGTGTATGTGTGTGTGTGTGTCAAAATGAGCAGAGGCGTGTGTGTGTGTGTGTGTGTGTGTGTGTGTGTGTGTGTGTGTGTGTGTGTGTGTGTGTGTGTGTGTGTGCGTTGCGTGCGTGCGTGGTGCGTGGCCGTGTGTGTGTGTGTGTGTCTCACCTCCTCTTCCCTGTTTCTGCGCCATTTCACACAATGCCTCTTTCTTTTCCAGGTAAAAGACCTGACAGGTCCCCTGGTTACTCACTTCCTTCTGTGAAACGAACACTTTAAAGGGACAGTTACTGCACTCCTGTGCTTTCTTTTTTACATCCAGTCCCCGTCCCT
>CM060338.1:39597495-39604995 GCA_030674155.1 Stramonita haemastoma | reverse complement strand
CAGGGGAAGAGAGGGGTGTAGGAAGGAAGTGTGAGTTAACTTTCCTTCTTTTACTCTCCTTCATGGAGACATGATTTCCTAGAAAATATTTTCATTTCATTTTTTTTAATTGAATCTTTGATAAGGCATTTTCAAAATGATTGAGAAGTTGGTACATGCACTTGTTTTTCCTCTACTACTTTTTCCTCAATATTACTCTCCTTCATGCGGAAGTGATCTGGAGATGGGTTGAATGAGGTCATTGGATCTCGTTACGGGGTCATTCTGTATAGTCATCTTTTCTGAACTAATGTCTGCGGACCAGCTTATTTGTTTCATGGCGTGAGACTCCATTGTGTATCTGATGTTTGATAAAATTACCATCTTTTGACTGACAAGCCCAAGCCAGAAACCTGGACAGTAATTTATGCAAGCAAAAGGCAGCCGAGGCCAGCTTGAAAAAATTTTGTCGCACCTTAAAATGGTATGTCAATAATCATTATCTTCATTCACGAAAAGATCGTAGAATAATAAATCGAGCTTTCCCTTTCAGAAGGAAAAAAATCCACTGAAGTCGGAGTATGGCTGCCTATAATATGGTGAGGTTTTTGAAAACAGACACGCACACAATTCTCTCATTCAGCGTGTTTTTTTTTTTTTAACTGTCTCAGGGCAATGCCCTGGGTGTGATGTGTGAGATAAAAAATACGTATCAAATAAGGGTTTGACGTCATGTAAGTTTATAATGTGATTAGTTTGAATCTATCACTAGATTGTATATGATTGTTCCATCACTGCTAATGACAATCAGTCAGTCTTTGTCTAAAACCAGACACCCCCAGCACCCCTGCCCCCCCAAAAAAAAGAACCCAACACCCCCCCCCCCCCCCCTTCTTTTAAATTTCCAACACCTTGATTTAACGAGACACGCCCAAAGCCATATTTGAATAAGCAGGCGCATATTTTCGTGTCACCCAGTTTTTCTTTCTATTAGCATATACATATTTTTTTAAAAATCCTATGATATTTGAAAGATTGTCTGCGCTCTTCCATATCTAAAATTTTAAAAACCAACACCTATCACATCTTATGGCAGAATTAATTGAAAAGGGTTATCTGTGTTTCGTCGTATTTATGTGTTTCGTTGTAAATAAGATCATTTAATGTTCGTTTATCTACTCCTTAAATTGCTTCAAAGTACATAGTTAGTTGCACTGAGTCACTTTGGGTTGCTGATGTATCCAAGCCCCAAATTTCAGAAGAGAGAGAGAGAGAGAGGAGAGAGAGGAGAGAGAGAGAGGAGAGTACTAACACAATACAAAGGCGAATAGTTTATTCAGTTTCTAGACCATAACCCTCTTCTGTAGGTAAGGAGCGGAAGGCTGTTACACGTCACTATAAAAAGAAATAGCAGCCAGCATTTGTAACAAGGCTAATTTATCAAGTCACTGGAAAACATAATAACTAAGTCTGCAATTTATATCACACGAAGGAAAGGGTGTGTTACACATCACTATAAAAAAAATAACACGCACAATTTATCACAAGGCTACAACTGTAGGTATGTCTGCAATTTATATGCCACAAAGGAGAGGGTGTGTTACTCACTCACTCACTCTCACTCAGTCCCATGTCCCAAAGGACGTAGGGGGGACATGAGAGAAGACGCAACAGAGATCTTTTTCCATGCTTCACGATCCTGTGTGGCTAGTAGGAGGTGTTGCAGGGGTTGGGCGGTCCAGTCTTTGATGTTGTCAACCCATGATTTCTTTTGGCGGCCTCTTCTTCTCTGCCCTCGACTGTTCCTTGCAGGATGGTTTTTGCTAGGGTGTTGTGTCTTGTGGTGTGACCAAACCACATCAGCTTTCTCCTCTTTATGGTGGAGAGCAAAGGCTCTTGGGGGCCCACACGCTTTTTGATTTCTTCTTTCACATAGTTATTGGTCTTGTGTTCTTTGTATGATATTTTGAGGAGTCTTCTGTGGCACTTGTTCTCGAATGCTTGGATTCTCCTCTCTAACTCTGCTGTCAGAGTCCATGATTCACAGCCATATAGGAGGATAGATATCACGAGGGATTTGTAAAGGTGGTATTTGGTGCAGAAGCTGATGTTGTTGCTTCTGATGATCTTCTCGAGTCTGACTAGAGCAGATGTTGCTGTTGCAATGCGAGCTTTCACTTCATTGTTTGATGTGCCATCTTTTGTTAGGATGGAGCCTAAGTATTTGAATTGGCTCACCTCTTCTAGTGTTTCTCCATTCATCTTTATTTCCGTGATGTCATTACTCGCGCTGTTGACCATGATCTTTGATTTCTCTGTACTGACCTCCATGCCGTATGCGCTCGCTCGATCTGTTAAATTGTCTGTGAGGATTTGCAGTTCTTGTTTGCTGCTGCCCATGAGGTCAATGTCATCTGCAAATCTGAGGTTGCAAAGGGGTCTTCCACCAATGGAGATGGAAGTGTGGTGGTTTTGCAGTGTCTCTGTCATGATGTTTTCGAGGAAGAGGTTGAAGAGTACAGGTGAGAGAAGGCAGCCCTGGCGAACCCCAACCGTGGTCTTGAAGAACTCGCCCACGTGATTATTCATAAAAACTGCACTTTCTGCGTTCTCGTACAGAGCTTTGATGACTTCAATTAGACAGCTGTCAATGTTGAAGTGCCTGAGTACTTGCCAGAGGCCGTCATGCCATACCCTGTCAAAGGCCTTTTTGAAGTCTATGAAATTGTGGTACAAGTCTTTTTGGTGTTGGAGATGCTTCTCTATCAGAATTCTCAGATTGAAAATTTGTTCCATTGTGCTGCGTTTTGGTCTAAAGCCCGCTTGTTCTTCTGCCAGGAGTTTTTCCGCTTGGTTTTTCAGTCTGTTGAGGACTACCTGCAGCATGATCTTGCTAGGATGACTTATGAGACTGATGGTTCTGTAGTTCTGGCATTGTTTGAGGTTTCCTTTCTTTGGCAGGGGTATTACAAGAGACTGTGTCCATTCTTTTGGCCATTCTTTGGTGTCGTGGATCTTCTGACAAAGTTCTGTGAATCGCCTTGCTGTTTCATTCCCTCCATTTTTTTATGAGTTCAGCTGGGATGTTATCGATTCCAGGGGACTTCCCCTTCTTCAATTGTCTAATAGCTGCATCTACTTCACACCTTAGTATTGGTGGGTCTTTATCTTGGTGTTCAGGGGGTTTGTCAGAAACTATGTTGGTATCTGGGCGTAGTGGGTAGTTGTACAATCCCTCACAGTATTCTGTCCAGCGTTGGAGGATGGCATTGTTTTCCGTTAAAAGATTTCCTTCTTTGTCTTCAATAACAGAGGCTTTAGGCTGTGTGGTTTTCGTTAGTGCTTTCAAAGTGTCGTAAGCTGTTTTGCTGTTTCCCTTGGTCATTCCAGCTTCGATGTTGTTGCATTGTTCTTCTATCCACGCTTCTTTGGCTTCTCTCATCTTTTTCCTCACTTCTCTGTGGCTATCCATGTACTTCTTGTAAGCTTCTTGACTTGTGAACTTTTGTTTCTTAAGTTCTCTTCTTTTGTCGCAGAGGTCAAGAACCTCATTTGTCACCCAGGGTTGTTTCTTTGTTCTGCTTCTTCCTAATGTTTCTTCTGCTGCTGTCGTTAGCACTTCTTTGATGTTGTTGGCCAATGTGTCTACATCATTGTCGATGGCTGTGAGTGCGGCGAACTTTCCTCCAATGTTGGCTTGGAAGATCTCAACCACTGTTGGGTCTTTCAGTTTTTCCAGGTCGAATCTTATGCGTGGGCTTTTTGGCTGTTGTTTTGCTTTCAGTTTCAGCCTGATGGTGGTAAGTACAAGGTCGTGGTCACTGCCAATGTCAGCTCCTGGGAATGTTCTTGTGTTTGCCTTGTTTATGCTGGATTTGAATCTTTGGGGTGACAGAATGTAATCAATTTGATTATGAATCAGACCATTTGGTGTGTTACACATCACTAAAAAAAAAAAAATAACACGTACAATTTATCACAAGGCTACAACTGTGGGTATGTCTAGTCTGCACTTTATATGCCACAAAGGAGAGAAGTGTCTTCTTCTTCTTCTTCTTCTTCTTCTTCTTCTTCTTCTTCTTCTTCTTCTTCTTCTTCTTCTTCAACTATTGTTGTCTGTTATATGAGCGAAAATGCGACACGCTGCCGCTAAGCGCCTGACAAGTCAGGCCAAGCGCATCCGACTTCAGCAAAAGACAGAATTGTTAACTTGAAAGTCTTTCTGGAAAAAGGCAGCAGAATGGATCAAAGAGACAGAAAATAGTCAAGAAGGAGGTGACAAGAAAAAAAACAGGAGCAAGGCAAAAACAAAGAGAGTGATAGAAACAAGTAATATGTAGCACATGATTTTCAGAAGGTGGGGATGCTATTTATACTAACAAGCCCCCAGGCATCCTCACGGGGGAAGAGGGGTGTTATGTATATAACAGCCCCCCAATCTATCACAAGGCTAACTCATTACCAGTCACTGGAGGACAACAAGGACTGTGGAGGAGGAAATGAAGATAATGGGAAAGACCTGGAATGAGTTGCAGTGGCTCGCCCAAGATAGGACTGCCTGGAGGTCCCTTGTCTGTGCCTTATGCCCCCCCCAGCGGGGCCACGAGGATTGAGTGAGTGAGGAGGACAACAGTAACTAAGTCTGCAATTGATATGAATAGGAAGGAACAGTATTTGAGAGCAAGGAGCAGTATTTGAGAGGAAAATAACAGTATTTGATAGGAAAAAAGAATGGTATTCGATAGGAAAGAACAGTATTTGAGAGCAAAGAACAGTATTTGAGAGCAAAGAACAGTATTTGAGAGGAAAATAACAGTATTTGATAGGAAAAAAGAATGGTATTCGATAGGAAAGAACGGTATTTGAGAGGAAAGAACAGTATTTGAGAGCAAGGAGCAGTATTTGAGAGGAAAATAACAGTATTTGATAGGAAAAAAGAATGGTATTCGATAGGAAAGAACGGTATTTGAGAGGAAAGAACAGTATTTGAGAGGAAAGAACAGTATTTGAGAGGAAAATAACAGTATTTGATAGGAAAAAAGAATGGTATTCGATAGGAAAGAACGGTATTTGAGAGGAAAGAACGGTATTTGATAGGAAGAGAACAGTATTTGATCAGAAAAGAACAATATTTGATCAGAAAAGAACAGTATTTGATCAGAAAAGAACAGTATTTGATAGAAAAAAGAACAGTATTTGATAGAAAAAGAACAGTATTTGATAGCAAAGAACGGTATGTGATAGCAAAAAAGAACGGTATTTGATATCAAAGAACAGTATTTGATAGGAAAAAAAAAGTATTTGATATGATAGGAAAAGAACAGTATTTGATAGAAAAAGAACAGTATTTGATAGGAAAAGAGCAGTATTTGATAGGAAAAGAGCAGTATTAATAGAAAAAGAGCAGTATTTGATAGAAAAAGAGCAGTATTTGATAGCAAAAGAGCAGTATTTAATAGAAAAAGAACAGTATTTGAGAGGGAAAAAAGTATTTGATAGAAAAAGAACAGTATTTGAAAGGAAAAGAACAGTATTTGATAGCAAAAAAGAACTGTTTGATCAGAAAAGAACAGTATTTGATCAGAAAAGAACAGTATTTGATAGGGAAAGAACAGTATTTGATAGGAAAAGAACAGTATTTGATAGGAAAAGAACAGTATTTGAGAGGGAAAAAAAACTATTTGAGATGAGGAAAAGAACAGTATTTGAGAGGAAAAGAACAGTATTTAAGAGGAAAAGAACAGTATTTGATAGAAAAAGAACAGTATTTGATAGCAAAGAACGCTATTTGATTTGAGAGGAAAAGAACAATATTTGAGAGGAACATAACAGTATTTGATAGCAAAAAAAAGAGAACAGCACTTGAGAGGGAAAGAAAAGTGTTTGGTAGGAAAAGAACAGTATTTGAGAGGAAAAAGAACAGTATTTGAGAGGAAAAAGAACAGTATTTGAGAGGAAAAAGAACAGTATTTGAGAGGAAAAAGAACAGTATTTGAGAGGAAAAAGAACAGTATTTGAGAGGAAAAAGAACAGTATTTGATAGAAAAAGACCAGTATTTGAGAGGAAAAGAACAGTATTATTTTGAGAGGAAAAGAACAGTATTTGATAGGAAGAGAACAGTATTTCAGAGGAAAAGAACAGTATTATTTTCAGAGGAAAAGAACAGTATTTGATAGGAAGAGAACAGTATTTCAGAGGAAAAGAAGAGTATTATTTTGAGAGGAAAAGAACAGTATTTGATAGGAAGAGAACAGTATTTCAGAGGAAAAGAACAGTACTATTTTTAGAGGAAAAGAATAGTATTATTTTGAGAGGAAAAGAATAGTATTTAAAAGAATAGTATTTGAGAGGAAAAGAATAGTATTTGATAGAAAAAGAACAGTATTTGAGAAGAAAAGAACAGTATTTGAAGAAGAAAAAAGAACAGTATTTGAGAAGAAAAGACCAGTATTTGATAGAAAAGAACAGTATTTGGTAACAAGAACAGTGTTAGAGAGGAAAAGAACAGTATTTGAGAAGAAAAGCAATATTTGAGAGCAAAGAGTAGTATTTAGACTTTTGTGTGTCATAGGAATAGCTGTTGTTGCCCTTTACACAAAGGCCCCAATCTGCACAATGTCGCCATTGTCTCCGCTGCTCTTTTTGTGGGGATTATTCTTTGCTTCCGATCCCTCTCTACCAATGATATATTATTATGTGTATCTTGGGCTAGTCAAAGATGGAATAATCCCGAACTCATGATGCCTATGGATACAATGAAAGCTAGTGTGTGTGTGTGTTGTGTGTGTGTGTGTGTGTGTGTGTGTGTGTGTGTGTGTTGTTGTGTGTGTGTGTGTGTGTGTGTGTGTGTGTGTGTGTGTACGTTGTGTGTGTGTGTGTGTGTGAGAAGAGAGAGAGTCGGACCAAGAGAGAGGAGAGAGGAGAGAGAGAGAGAGAGAGAGGAGAGAGGAGGAGAGAGAGGAGAGAGAGAGAGGAGAGAGAGAGAGGAGAGAGAGAGAGAGAGAGAGAGGGACACACACACACACACACACACACACACACACACACACACACACACACACACACACACAGACAGAGAGTCGGACAGAGGAGAGAGAGGAGAGAGAGAGAGAGAGAGAGAGAGAGAGAGAGAGAGAGAGGAGGAGAGAGAGAGAGAGAGAGAGAGAGAGAGAGAGGAGAGAGAGAGAGAGACAGACAGACAGACAGACAGACAGACAGACAGACAGACAGACAGACAGACAGACAGAGTACACAGACAGAGAGACAGAGACAGAAAAGACAGAGACAGAAACAGAGACAGAAACAGAAACAGAGACAGAGAGACAGAGAGACAGAAACAGAGACAGAAACAGAAACAGAGACAGAGAGACAGAGACAGAAACAGAGACAGAAACAGAACAGAGACAGAGAGTAAAAGGTAAAGGAACGTGCAGTGTATAAGTGTATAATTAATTATACAGCAGTAACGAAAAAAAAAAAGAGAGAAAAATTTGTAATGCAAAACGTACTGAAAACAAAAC
>CM060338.1:39582495-39592495 GCA_030674155.1 Stramonita haemastoma | reverse complement strand
AAGCGAGGCATCAGAGACCTCAGCTTCTCTAGGGGACCAGCATATTAAAGGCGGCGCCCATCTCCTCTCCCTCGCTGCTTTACCTTCCTGACCTCAAAAGAGGGCAGGTACATATTAATTAACAGCTGGGTGAACTTGGGGGGACTGTACTGAAGTCAAGGCACGCGAACATTCACCCACCTAACTGCTAGCCACGCTCGCTGCTGCTTAACCTTGGCTTGGGAGGGGAGGGGGTGGGGGTGGGAGTGAGAGCTCTGACTACTGAGCTATTCCGCCCTTAAGTATGAAGCAGTAAAAGACCAGGCTAGTCCACTCATTAATTAATTAAGAGAGTCTGTGTCCTGCACACACACACACACACACACACACACACACACACACACACACACACACCCCACACACACACACACACACACACACATATTATATATATATATATATATATATATATATATATATATATATATATATATATTATATATATATATATATATTGTGTGTGTGTGTATACACACACACACACACACACACACACACACACACACACACACACACACACACACACACATGTCACACGCCAAACGAGACCAGTACATTACTGTTGTATATAAAACGAACGCGCACTGTGGTTAACCCCTGCACTACAGGCACGTGCTATGACGATGGCGTGGTGGCCAAGTGTGACTGCTCGGAAGGCGTGTACGGGGAGTTTTGCCAGCATCCCATGGGTAAGCGGACACCCCCTTCAACACCCACCCCCGTTTTTTCTCTCTTACCCCCTAGATAGATGGCTTGTGTTGATTTTCTTTCAGCAATCATCTGGTATGCTAAGTGCCTGCATTATGTAAACGAGCTGTGGCAGTAGAAGAAATCTGACAACACAAACTTTACCCATTATGCTAAAATTCCTTTTGGACCAGGCACAAATTGTCTGGTGGATTTTATCTATACGTTGTAACCATTTTCCCTCAATTTGTGAAGCACATATAATGTTGCTAAAGCAGATTCCTAGAATTTTGACCCTTTGTTGCCACTTAATGTCATAACATTCCTCGTTGCAATATTTGTGACGCTCCACCACATAATGAGACGGAGTGCACATGAGGTTAATTTTTAGTTATTGACATGTTATTAATGTGCAATAAAGTGGCTATCAAATACAAAAAACAGATTGAAAATCGGACATTTCTGTGCAGTATTATTACAAATTGAAATGATAGACTGCAGGATGTGACAAAATGAGAAACGGGCAAGTTTATTTTAGTAACAGGGTTGTCAAAAAGGTAGCTTTGGTATTTTACAAACATCATTTAAGAACAAAAGGAATAAAAATGATACCTTGGATATTTCATTATATTGATAAATAAACAGATTGTTTAATAATCAATCAAAATCACAAAATTGCACACTTGCCCCTCTGCTTATAAGGCTACCTGCATTAAAATTGGGTAATGTGCTAAGCGATCCTAATTTGTGTGTATCTAGCGTCACATTTGTGCAAACCAGCCACATGGCCTCACTCTTTTGTCTGTTCATAGATAAACCAGAGAATTTTGAAAAGTAGGAGATAAGTGTTAGAGCATTTTTGAAATCAGAGATATCCTTTACGGACAAGGTAACATCATCTGCTTACATAAGTACCTTAGAATAAAATTGGAGGTGTTTGAAGATAAATTTGGGATCTTAATTCCTTTGATGTTTTCATGAGCTCTGATTTTAATGGCCAATAATTCCAGGGCCAGAATGAAGGCCATAGGTGAGAATGGGCATCCCCTGTCTTATGCCTGAATTAATCTCAATATGTTCAGTTAACCAACCCATATGATTTATGCTGCTTTTAGCATTTCGCATGAGAACTTCAACCCATTTAATGGACGTATTTCCAAAGTTAAACGTTTGAAAGACCATAATAGATATTCTTTAGATATTGTGTCAAAGGCAGCTTTGTAATCAAGAGCAAATAAAATGCCAGGTTTCTGTTTGTGGTTCAGATAACCAACAGTGTCATCAATTTATCGTACGACATTAACTATATTTCTGCCTTTCATAAACCCCTCGGGTCTTCAGGAATGATGCTCGACATTACTGAAGAGAGCTGAATAGCAAGTAGTTTTGCCAACAGTTTTAACCGTTTTTTTTGTTAATGATATAGGATTCCAGTTGTCAAAGTTCCTTTTTTTTGGTAATTGCTTCCCTTTATAGATCAATACTATAATTGCTTTTTCTGGGATGGAGATAATTCTCCTTTAATCAAGGCCATTTTTAACGATTTCAAAACCACCTCTTCAATTTCTGCCAGAAAGAATTTTACAAATGCTACGTTAATTCATCTGATCCTGGAGATGACCCATTTTTCATACTCTTTAATGCCTGCAAAACTTCCCATTCTGAGATGTTCTCATCCATTTTGACTTTTTGGTCTTCAGATAACTGAGCAATGTCTATATCTTTTAAAAATTCACTGACAGCATCTTCCTGAAAATCGACTTTTCTCTGGTGCCTTTGTCGGTAGAAATGAACCAGCTCTTTACTTATTTCATTCTGGTCTGTTAAAATGTCATCATTTTCTTTTGCAACCTGGTTTAAAATGCTTGTGTTTGATTGATTTTTCTCAATGTTGAAAAAATATTTTGTGCTTTTTCCCCCACCTTCCTAAACGAATTTAACTTTGGCACGGATTTGAACGCCTTTTGCACTTCGTAAAATTATACTTCAAACTCCATTTTAACCAAATCTTTTTGTTTAAGTAATTCAAAATTGCAAGGGTCAGTAGTATTTTTCGATTTTACTTCATTTAGTTTCTTTCGAAGCTGACTAAGTTTATGTGTTGGTTCTTGTTGGGAGGAGCGCGGTGTTTATTTTGCTTTTTGTTTATTCTTCTTTTTTAATCTGTGCATGTGCGATGGTTGGAATGCTAAAAACAGATTATAGTAGCCCGTAAAAAGAGTCACCCTTGCAACTCTCCTGAAAGCTATTTTTGTTCTAAAGTATTTCTTACCAAAACAAAACACCCCCCTCCACACACACACACTCACACACTCACACACACACACACACACACCCCGTGCACACACACACACACACAACACACACACACACAAGCAACACACACACAACACACACACAACACACACACACACACACACACACACACACACACACACACACAAGCACACACCTTTTTGTTCTCTTTACACTCTCAGACTTTTGTGGTTATTATTTACAGTTTAGTGTGTGTGTGTGTGTGGTGCGTGTGTTGTGTGTGTGTGTGTGTGTGTGTGTGTTTGTGTGCGTGCGGTGCGGTTGGTGTGTTGGTCGTGCGTGCGTGCGTGCGTGTGTATGTGTGTGTGATTTGCATACATTATTTTTTCAAGAGACATGCTTGTGTGTACCTTTTGTTTCATGGATGATGTCAGTGTTTGCTGACTGTGACGAAGAGAAGATGGTGATGAACATCTTCCCTTACGGCTATGACGTCAGCTGGTCTGCCTCTCCTCCCCTCACCGGGGACAACTTCACCTGTCAGGTAGCGTGACATGAATCCCTTTTGTTCTGCTTGCTACTGCCCTCCATTTCTCTGTCTGTCTGTCTGTTCTGTTCTGTCTCTGTCTGTCTGTCTTCTGTCTCTCTCTCTCTCTGTCTCTGTCTGTCTGTCTTTTCTCTTTCTCTGTCTTTCCTCTTTCTTTTTTCTCTCTCTCTCTCTCTCTTTTCTCTCTCCTCTTCTCTCTCTCTCTTCTCTTCTCTCTCTGTCTCTCTCTCTTCTCTGCTCTCTTCTCTTCTCTCTCTCTTCTTCTTCTCTCTTTCTGTCTCTGCTCTCTCTTTTTGTCTTCTTCTCTGCTTCTCTCTCTCTCTCTCTCTCTCTCTCTCTCTCTCTCTCTCTCTCTCTCTCTCTCTCTCTCTCTCTCTCTCTCTCTCTCTCTCTTCTTCTCTTCTTCTCTTTCTGCTCTGCTCTCTCTGTCTCTGTCTCCTGTCTTCTCTCTTCTCTCTCTTCTCTCTCTCGTCTTCTCTCTGCTTTCTGTCTGTCTCTCTGTGTGTTGTGTCGTTGCTGTTGTTGTTGTCGTGTTGTGTGTGTGTGTGTGATGTAGTGTGTGTATGTGATGAGTGTGTGTGTGTGTGTGGTGGTGTGTGTGTGTGGCGGTGTGGTGTGTGTGGTGCGGTGGGTGTGTGTGTGTGTGTGCAGATGTGAAGAGTGTGTTATGGAGTGTGTGCTTGTGTGTGTGTCATGTTTATGGTCTGGTCTTTGATGGTGTTTTTTATTTTTACCGTTTTTCAGCTTCAACATGGGACTATGCCGGTAAAACACACATCACAACAACAACCAGCAAAAAAACAAAAAAGCAAAGGAAAAAATAACAAACAAAATAAACACCTCCCCCTCCCCAACAAGAATCAACACACCACAAACACTCACACCACACACACACAACACACACACACACACACAACACACACCACGCAGCACGCACGCACGCACGCATGCAACACATGCAGACGCACACACTCGCGCGCGCGCGCCACACACACACACACACACACACACACACACACACACAATCAACATATGACCACTAATAACAATTACTACTTGACTCACACCACACCCACACACACACACACACACACACACACACACACACACACACCTGTCAGTAGCGTGACGTGATCCTTGTCTGTCTGCATCCATTCATTCTCTAATTTCTCTATCTTCTTTTGCGCCGCTTTTTCAATACTGAATCAAGAAAAAACACCGTTTGGAGCGATATTGTTTATATATTCCAATCCAATCCAATCAATCAGTTGTTTATAGCCCCCCCCCACACCACACAGGCCATATCGGGCGGTCACCTCGTCAAATTTAAAATCCAGATTAAAACTGAGCAACTAAATAGAGATTAAAACGGGGTATAAAACCAACTTTGTTGTCCTTCCTTGTATCAACGCCCTGATCAACCATAAGGGTCAGCCCAGGGCGGGCACCCGGTTGTGGGGAAAAAACCCACATGGATCACTCATAAAATGAGATAAAACCAAAACCAGATTCCTTAAAACAACCTTGTTCTTAGTGACCAACTAACACCACTTTTACTCGTAATATCAGACGAAAAAGGTGAGTCTCTCAAGAAGTTAACATTTATAGATAAGTCACTTAAATTTTTTTTATATCGAAGATAATGGAATAAGCATTCATGTGCTTTTTCCGTGTGTATGCTGTTTTGTAAATCTTGTCATCTGTTCCCACCGGCACACAATGGCCTACTCTTACGAGAAAAGCGGAACAAGATTTAACGTGTGCGCAAGAAGTTCTGCGTGCTGTCGTACACGGGGCCTCGGTTTACAGTCTCATCCGAAAGACTTTAGAGGAGAGTGGAGTCAGCACTGATGTTAACTCCAGGGGAAAAATCCCCTCCAACGGGAATGGGTCGTCAAATTGCGAGCCAATGTTCTGACCACTAGGCTATCCGTCTCCTTTGTCTTCATAAGCCTTATATGTTGTTAACCCCTGTGGGGAGGGGCTTAAATTTGGTTATAGTGGAGATGCCTTGCCCACAGCACATCCCCATTCTCTCGGCCAAGAGGGCATAAGGACAGTCAGGGATGGTGATGTTCTCCAAAGGCCAACTAGCCCCCAGGGCTGCAGCACATAAGGACTGTGCAAGTCAAGCCTCCTTGTCAGACAGTCATAGTCGATCACTATGGACTAATATGTAAAGTGGAATTCCATGAGTGGGAAAGAAACCCTCGGATCATACAGCCTTTCACTTTGCTGTTGCCCCCAGTATCAATGGTTTAATCAAGAACTGTGATAAAGCCACTGATCTTACAGCCTCTCTCTCACTTTGCTGTTGCCCCCAGTATCAATGGTTTAATCAAGAACTGTGATAAAGCCACTGATCATACAGCCTCTCTCTCACTTTGCTGTTGCTCTCAAGAGTCCATGGGTTTAATCAAGAACTGTGATAAAGCCACTGATCATAAGCCTCTCTCTCACTTTGCTGTTGCTCTCAAGAGTCCATGGGTTTAATCAAGAACTGTGATAAAGCCACTGATCATAAGCCTCTCATTTTGCTGTTGCTCCCAGCATCAATGGTTTAATCAAGAACTGTGATAAAGCCACTGATCATAAGCCTCTCATTTTGCTGTTGCCCCCAGCATCAATGGTTTAATCAAGAACTGATAAAGCCACTGATCATAAGCCTCTCATTTTGCTGTTGCCCCCAGCATCAATGGTTTAATCAAGAACTGGGATAAAACCCAGGTGCTGAAGGCATGAATAAACTGTAGCTTGATGCCTTTCTCCCAGCTGTATTGCTGTTTGGTTATGTTTTTTGTGTATTGAATGAAATCAGGTTTAAACCAAATAGCACCTCATGCTAAAAAATAACAGGTGTTCTAAAAAACTGACCATTATTCTTATGACTCGATCTTTTTTCAGCTGAGTGACATGCAGGCCTTTCTGACCAAACACCCCTCCTACGCGGCCAGGAAATGGGAAGGGTTTGCTGCTGCCTTTGCCCATAGAGCTGACTCATGTGCTGGCGATGCCACTGTTGTCTCTGACACGGTGAGGAATGTAATGTGGTATGATGTAGTGTAATACAATGTAATGTAGTGTAGTGTAGTGTAATACAATGTAATGTAATGTAGTGTAGTGTAATGTAATATATTGCAGTGTAGTGTAGTGTAATGTAGTGTAGTGTAATGCAGTGTAAAGTAATGTAGTGTAGTGTACTGCACTGTAATGTATTGTAGTGAAATCTTAGTATAATGGAATGTAGTGTAGTGTAGTGTAGTGTAGTGTAGTGTAGTGTAGTGTAGTGTAGTGTAGTGTAGTGTAGTGTAGTGTAGTGTAGTGTGGTGTAGTGTAGTGTAGTGTAATCTTAGTTTAATGTAATGTAGGTAAAGGTAAAGGTGTCCCATAACCCGTGGTCGTAAGGGAGCGAGGCATCAGAGACCTCAGCTTCTCTAGGGGCCAGCATGTTGAGGGCTGCGCTCATCTCCTCTCCCTCGCTGCTTTACCTTCCCTGACCCTAAAGAGAGGCAGGTACCCATTTACAGCTGGGTGAACTAGGGGACTGTATTGAAGCCAAGGCGCTCATCTCCTCTCCCTCGCTGCTTTACCTTCCCTGACCCTAAAGAGGGCAGGTACCCATTTACAGCTGGGTGAACTAGGGGACTGTATTGAAGCCAAGGCGCTCAAACGGTCACCCATCCAATTGGCAACCACGATCAATGCTACTTGACTTGGGGAAAGCGAGCGCTCTGACCACCGAACTATCCTATCCCCTAATATAATGTAGAGTCTTGTAATACAATGTAATGTAGTGTTATGTAAATGAAGTGCAGTGTAATGTTATTTTAGTGTAATGTAATGTAGTGTAAGGCCAACTTGATGTATTGTAGAGTAGTGTAATGCAATTTGAGGTATTGTAGTGTTGTGTAATGTAATGCAGTGTAGTGTTGTGTGATGTTATGGAAAGTTATGTAGCGCAGTGCAATGCAATGAAGTGTTGCGTAATGTAATGTAATACACTGTAAAGTACAACAGTGTTGTGTGATACAATGTAATGTGATGCAGTGTAAAGTAGTGCAATGTAGTGAAATGTAATGTAGTGTGATACAACATGATGTAATGTAATTTAACGTAGTGTAATGCAACTTGATGTGGTGCAATGTAGTGTAATGAAATGTGATGTAGTGTAGTATAGTGTAGTGTAGCATACACAATGCTATTCTATGCTAGCTATGCTATGCTGTGCTACGCTACGCTATGCTATGCTACACTATGCTATGTATGCTATACTATGCTATGCTACACTATCCTGTGCTATGCTATACTATACTATACTACGCAATGCTATGTTAGATATGCTATGCTACACTATGCTATTCTTCACTACACGGTGCTATGCTAGCTATGCTATACGATGCTATTTTATGCTATGTTATGTTATACTTCTCAGTGCCATGCTATGCTATGCTATTGTATGCTATGCTATGCTATGTTATACTTCTCAATGCTATACTATGCTATGCTGTGCTATGCTATGTTATTCTACGCAATGGTATTCTATGCTATGCTATGCTGCACAATACTACGCAATGCTATGGTATGCTATGCTGTGCTGTGCTATACTATGCTATGCTATGCTATGCTATGCTATGCTATGCTATGCTATGCTATGCTATGCTATACTATACTATACTATACTATACTATACTATACTATACTATACTATACTATACTATACTATACTATACTATGGGTCCACAGAGTTCCTCCATCAGCTATTCCCGCATGGTGTACGTCAGCTACAGCCCCACTGGCCCTGACCCCACTGACCAGACCCTGGAGGTCACTTGTGACGTCACCAAGGTCAAACCTACCCCTCCACCCGTCAAATTGCCCAGGTGAGCGAGCATTCTTGAAGCTTGGTCGTTTCCCTTTAATTGTAAAAATTTAATGCCTTTGAAAGCAAAGGTTCTGTGTTTTCATAATTAAGAATTTTTGGGTGGTTATGATTTCAACTGATTTTGCTATGGTTCGATGATATCTTTTCAGTTGAAGTCTTTGTTGTTATAGGGAAAATTATGGTTTGATGTACAGCAGTTCCCTTTTATAATAAGAAATGTTGTTGTTGTTGCTGTTTTCTTTGCGAAAGTTAGAAAATTAATATATCACTTGCTGCAAGCACTGATCTATGCATAGTTTTATTTTCTTAAGCCGTTCTTGTTTTTGTGGTCTGTTGTTCTTCACCTATGTCTGTCTCCTTGTTTTCTGTCCCTCTGTCTTTTTGTCTATGTCTGTCTCAGCTAAACAGCCAATCGACCAGCTAACTAGCCAACCACCCAATGAACCAAACAAAAAAAGCAAGCAAACAAATAAACCAACCAACCAACTAACCACCGAGCAACAAGAAAGAACAAACATACAACAAACAAAAAATACAACCTGGATTCTCTGTCTGTCTGTCTGTCTGTCTGTCTGTCTGTCTGTATCTCTCTTCCTCTCTCTGTCTGTCTGTCTCTTTCTCTCTGTCTCTATCTCTTTCTCTCTCTGTCTCTATCAAAATTATTTTCTCCATGTTAACCTAAAATTATTAGTTATGATTATTACAGATAATCCCTTCTCGGGGTAAGGGTCGGATGAACAAAGAGTATTTGAATACTTTGGAAATAAAAATTATCAACCAACCAACCAACCAACCAACCAGCCAACCAGCAGACCAACCAATCAATCAACCAACCAACCAATCAATCAATCTATCAATCAATCAATCTCTCTGTGCAGAGCTAGGGTCAAGGTGTCTTTCAAAACTCCGCGGGGATTCCCCTGCGAGGTCCTCTGCGATTGGGCAGCACTGTGCACGTGGTCTTTCAGCTGAACATCCCCAACCAAGGTCAGTGTCATGGCTTACCACCATAGTGGTGACACTCCACCACGAAATGAGCCGCTTTGCATCCGATACACTTTTCGTTTAGGGGGGACGGGATAGCTCAGTGGTCAGAGCGCTCGCTTTCACTCCTTGCCAAGGTTGAGCAGCGTCGAGCGTGGTTGCTAATTGGATGGGTGACCATTTGCGCGCCCCTGGCTACAGTACAGTTCCTCCCAGTTCACTCAGCTGTAAATGGGTACCTGCCCTCTTTAGGGTCAGGGAAAGTAAAGCAGCGATGGAGAGGGAGAGGAGATGGGCTCCGCCCTCAACATGCTGGCGCCCTAGAGAAGCTGAGGTCTCTGACGCCTCGCTCCCCTACGACTACACAGGTTATGGAACACCTTTACCTTACACTTTTCTTCTAGCAGCCATTTTAGGCATGCGGGGGTCAGATTGTTGATTTGAAGATTTTGATGGATTATAGAATTATAGCTATTTTCCCACCTTGTACTGAAGTATGAAGGCTTAATTTTGTTTCATTTTGCTTTTAAAAACGCGTTTAAAAAACACCCAAAGCCCACATTCTGAGCAGACATTGCAATCCAAAACTTGTCGGTTTCTCATTT
>CM060338.1:39577495-39579995 GCA_030674155.1 Stramonita haemastoma | reverse complement strand
GTCAATAGGTACCTGCCCTCTTTAGGGTCAGGGAAGTAAAGCAGCGAGGGAGAGGAGATGGGTGCCGCCCTCAACATGAGGCTCTGATGCTTTGCTCCCCTACGACCACCTAGGTTATGGGACACCTTTACCTTTTTACCTTTTATTCTTTGTTTAAGTGATTAAAAATAGAATTGAACTTCTCATTCGTTGTTTATGTTTGTAGAAGATAGAAATAAAACTTTTCACTCGTTGTGTATGTGATCAGAAGATCAAAATCAACCTCTCATTCGTGTCATTGTCCAGGTGTGCCATTGGCCCGGTGGGTCAGCTGGTGTTCAAGCGAGGTCCAGGGTTGGCGGTTCTGTTCATGCACGTGTACAAATTCCCAGGGATGTCAAGCCGCCTCAGCTTCCAGTGTCGGGTTCGGGTGTGCAAAAGAAACATCGATGACTTCTGTTCCACGGTGAGTATTGTCATTGTCCTTCAGGGGAGGATTAAAGTGTTTTTGACTTGACTTGACTTGACAGGGCAGTATAGTGCAAAGGGCTGCCTGCTGTGCTGCGCTACTTGATTTTTTTTTCACATCCAGTCTCTGTGTCTGCAATTTTGTAAATTTTGTCATCCATTCCCACTGGCACACATTTGCCTACTGCTCCGAAAAGCGGAACAGCTTTTAGCGTGTGCGCAAGATGTTCTGCATGCGTTCGCACACGGGACCCTATCTGTTTCGAATTTTGGAAGAGTAGGTTATTGTGTACTGTTGGGAATGGATGACAAAATTGACAAAACTACATACACACGGGGGCTAGATGTAAAAAAGCACATGAGGGCTCATTCCATTATCCTAGAAAGAAAAGAATAAATGAATACATAGATGAATAGATGTCTTAGAGGGTTACTGTTGTTGTTGCTATTCAGTTTACTATTGTGAAGCACAGTTGCTGGGGTTTATAAAGGGTGTTGGTTTATTCATGGTGGTGCGCTATGTGTGTGTGTGTGTGTGTGTGTGTGTGTGTGTGTGTGTGTGTGTGTGTGTGTGTGTGTGTGTGTGTGTGTGTGAGAGAGAGAGAGAGAGAGAGAGAGAGGAGAGAGAGAGAGAGAGAGAGAGAGAGAGAGAGAGAGAGAGAGAAGAGATTCAGATTCAGATTCAGATTCAGAATATTTATTGCCATTTAAGTCATGCAGACCTATTTGAAAGAACCAAAAAAACATCAGGTTTAATTATCTTTCTGCCCAAATGATGTCCACTAAAATCATGTTGCATTTGTGTGTGTGTGTGTGTGTGTTCGCATCAAGAGAGAGAGAGAGAGAAAGAGAGAGAGAGAGAGAGAGAGAGAGAGAGGAGAGAGAGAGAGAGAGAGAGAGAGAGAGAGAGAGAGAGAGAGTTAGTATTCTCATTATCATCTTAACGCTATATGTGACGCTCCATCTCATAAGCAGTCGGATAATACAAGAGGTCAATTTTTAGTTATTGACATGCTGTTAATCTGTAGTAAGATTCAAGATTCAAGATTTAATTCGCCTTTGACCCCTCTTGGGGCATGGAGGATTTCAGAAAACAAAATCAACTGTAACATATATAATTTGCATTAATAGAATACGTTCATACACAGAATTTCACAGAAATAAAAATAGTCAACCTTTTCATTAATGTCATGCAACTTTACTCTTAACTATGACTACGGCTATACAATAATTATAAAAAATAATATAATAATAATATAATGGCTATACAATACAAAAAAGAGATTAAAAATCTGACAATTCTATCAAAAGTTATTACAACCTGAAGTGATAGACTGCAGGAAATGACAAAATGACAAATTGACAAGTTAAGCATCCTAATAGGTGGCCAGAATGAGGGCTTTGGTATATTTAAAACATGTTGAAAGGCAAAAGGAAACAAAAGATGCCTTGATATTTCACTACAATGTACAATGATGGCTATAAATTTGTGACGCTCCACCACGAAATGAGTCGCTTAGCACATTACCTAATTTTGCGCTAGGAGCCTTTAAAGGCAGGTGGGGGTCAAGCTGTCAATTTCAAGATTTTGATTGATTATTAAACTAGATATATTTATCTACCTTATAATGAAATATCAAGGCATAATTTTTATTCCTTTTGCTTTTAAATGTGTTTTGAAAATACCAAAGCACTAATTCTGACAACCTGTTACTAAAATAAACTTGCCCGTTTCTCATTTTGTCACATCCTGCAGTCTATCATTTCAATTTGTAATAATGTTGCACAGAATTGTCCGATTTTCAATCTGTTTTTTGTATTTGATAGCCACTTTATTGCACATTAATAACATGTCAATAACTAAAAATTGACCTCATGTGCACTCCGTCTCATTATGTGGTGGAGCGTCACATTTATAATCAATCAAAATCTTAAAATCGACAACTTAACCTTTACCTGCATTTAATGGCTCCTAACGGAAAAGTAGGTTACGTGCTAAGCGACTCATTATGTGGTGGGGCGTCACATATTCATATGTATGATTTGAAAGCAA
>CM060338.1:39552495-39572495 GCA_030674155.1 Stramonita haemastoma | reverse complement strand
CCATCACACTCAGAAACAAAGGTATACAGATACAAACACATACAGATTAACACACAGAAGCACAGTTATAAAGACACAGACACACAGATTGTCAACACATATAGAACGACGTTAAAAAGAAATTAATCATAGACTGATCGCAGGTATGCTGTGTTTAACCACAAGGATGTTCTACCCCTGGTATATAGTAGGTAAGATATTCCTTCTTCTTTTGTTTCTTTGTTTGTTTGTTACCACTTTATGTCACAGCAGATTTGTCTGCGTGAAATTCGGGCTGCTCTTCTCGGGGAGAGCGCGTCGCCACTAGTGCAGCGCCACCCATTATTTTCTTTCTATTTCCTGCATGCGACTGTATTTATTTTCCCTATCAGAATGGCTTTATTCTACGGAATTTTGCCAGGGACAACCCTCCTGTTGTTGTGGGTTCTTTTACGTGCTCCGAATAATGATGTGTAACATACGGGACCTCGGTTTATCGTCTCATCCGAAAGACTAACACCTAGACCACCACTCATGGCCAAATGGATAAGGAAAAAGTTTCCGGTCCAAACGGGATTCGAACCACTGCACACTCCGACCCGGACTTTTCGCTTTCTAGGCAGGCGCGTTACCTCTAAACCACCGATCCACCATTCTTTGCTAATCGCTCAGACATTGACCAATGTTGTCTGTCATAATTTCTGTGAGGGAAAGTCCGTTACCCCGCCATTAAGCGACAAGTCAGGCACAAGGCATCCGACTTTAGCATGGAAGAGAATGACCTTTTTCAATCTTTCTGGGGAAAACAGGCAGGGGAGAACGGACCAACAAGACATAGAGACACTAGAGGAGGTGAGGGCAAGAAAAGAAATAAGGCAGAAACGACGTAGAGGGATAGAAAAGAGGGAATCGCTAGCACAGAATTTCCATAAGGTGGGGATGCTATTTATACTGACAGCCCCATGGGGGAAGGACATACCCCACTCCAGATGTTTGACAAAGAGAGTGATAGAAAAGAGGAAATCGCTAGCACAACATTTCCATATGGAGGGGGTGCTGTTTATACTGACAGGCCCCCTGTCATTCCCATGGCGGAAGGACATACCCAATTCCAGATGTTTGACTACCGCTTTCATGACTCCTTTCAGGTCGTGTCTGAAATCTTCGGAGCGTAAGAAGATAAATTGGTCACGTGGCACCACCCTCAGCCAATCCTCGATCAGTACAGTGTACATGCTGTCCTGGATTTTCAACTGTCAAAAGAGCAAATCAAACCATTAGCATCTATGTAGAAAATCGCTAGGATCTATATAGAAAATCGTTAGGATCTATATCAAAATCAGAGGTCTATTTCTCTCTCTGCATGTTTATCGTTGTGTTTGTCTGTATTATCTATTTATCTAGTTATTAAAAAAAAACTACTCTTTTATATCGAGGATAATGGAATAATAATATATGTATCCATCTGTCTGTCTCTCTATCTATCTATTTATCTATCTATCTGTAACAGAGTAGACATATATGATGTCCAATCTTGGGTGGGCACAGTTAGCCAGTTAGGATGTGATCTCGTAAAAGAGACCGTATACATTCTACATTCTAAATTCTGGGGGCAGGATAGCTCAGTGTTCAGAGCGCTCGCTTTTCCCCAGTGAAGTTAAACAGCGTCGAGCGTGGTTACCAGCTGGTTGTGTGACCGTTAGCGCGCCTAGGCTTCAGTACAGTTCCCCCAGTTCACCCAGCTGTAAATGGGTACCTGCCCTCTTTAGGGTCAGGGAAGGTAAAGCAGCGAGGGAGAGGAGATGGATGCCACCCTCAATATACTGGCCCCTAGAGAAGCTGAGGTCTCTGATGCCTCGCTCCCCTACGACCACATAGGTTAGGGGATACCTGTACCTTTTTATGTATGCATGCATGTATGTATGTATGTATGTATGTATGTATGTATGTATGTATGTATGTATGTATGTATGTATGTATGTATGTATGTATGTATGTATGTATGTATGTATGTATGTATGTATGTATGTATGTATGTATGTATGCATGCATGCATGTATGTATGCATGTATGTATGTATGAATGTATGTTATGTATGTAAGCCCGACACACATCACACACACACACACACACACACACACACACACACACACACACACACACACACACACACACACACACACACACAATCACACACAAACACACAATCACACACAACCCCCACCCCCACCCCCCTACACACACACACCACACACACACACTTGAACTCACCCCATGCACAGTTTCCCACAAGGTTCTGTTGTAGATGCAGTGGCGGAGAGAAAACCGCTGAAAGCAGTCTGTGTATTTCTGTAAACCGTCCACCACATATTCGTGGAATTTCTCCGGTGTCCTCAGAGTCATATTGATTGGTGTCTCTTTCCTGTAGTCTCTCAAAGTGGAGCGTTTGTAATCAAAGAGGAATCGGGAATACAACCTGTGAAAAAAAAACTCTTCGTTTTGTTTTTTCGTTCCTCGTTTAGAGCTACGAGATTCACCAAAAGGTAGAGGAAGGAAGGACGGTGGCAGGATGGTTAAGACGTTCGCCTGCCAATATGTAAACCGCGAATTTCTGGGTTCATACCCAGCTCACCCTTTCTTTCCAGTTTGACGAAAAAAATTAACTGAATGTCAAAGTCATTCGGATGAGGCTATAAACCGAGGTCCTGTGTGCGAACGCACGCAGAACATCTTGCGCACACGTTAAAATCCCGTTCCGCCTTTCGGAAGATCAGGCCAACGTGTGCCGGCAGGAGCGGATGACAAAATTAAAAAAAAAACAGCATGCACACAGGTGTCGTGTTTGGACACCATCCCTAAGGGAGAAAAATATAATGGGTAGGCGCTGCACTTGTGGCGACGCGCTCTCCCGTGGGAGAGCAGCCCGAATATCACGCAGAGAAATCTGCTGTGACATAAAGTGGTATAAAATAAAAAACAAAAAAAGAAAAAAGGTGAAGAAATTTTGCGTATGCGCACAAATGGTCACCCATCCACTTTGGTCAGTAAGCTCAATACTGCTTAAGCTTAGCATGGGAAAAGCGCTTTCTCTGACTACAGAGCTATCCCGTCCCCTCAAGGGTAGAACTAGGACAGGGTACGGTCAACATTTAGCGGTTTTTTTTGTTTTGGTTTAGGGGATGGTTGTGGGGGTAAGAAGTGGAAAGGATATAATTACTGCCACTGACCCACACGAACATCTGGACCGGCCAAGGCTGTCCTACAGGGATTAGTATAAAGCTAGAGACGAAGAGGCAGACAGGGAAAATGATGAGAAGACAATACCCATACCTATACTAATAACTATACCAATACCAATACCAATACCTATACCTTTACCTATACCCATACCTATACTTATACCCATACCTATACCCATGTATATACCTATACCTATACCCATACCAATACTAATACCTATCAGAGAGTGGACTGGCCTTGTGTAAAACGATTTGTTACGTAAAGCCGAGGACCGTGGGAAGTGGAGGAAGCTGGTTGCAAAATCTTTAGTGGCGCCCCTACGGTCTACAGAACTACGGGATAGGTGAAGGTGAAGATAAAGAAATAGACCAGTCAGTCAGTGACACCCAACCACCATCATTTCGATTCGTTTTAAGTCTCTTCACAAATTGTGGTATTATACAGACAAAGCAGGGGGGGGGGGGGGGGTGGAGTCTGAATCATTGTTTGGAGGTGGATGTCCACATATTTTGAATACGGGAGGAGAAATAAATGGAAATCAGATGTGTGATCTACTATGAATGGTACAAAATGCTACTACTGAATAATACTTAAGTACAACAGGCAACAACAATAACAAAATTTAAAATATATAAATATCAACCAAAAATCACATAGGTAACAAGATCTAAAATGTAAAAGTAAAAACCGTATGTCTAACAATAACCAAGAAATGGAAAACTATTCCACTAAAACAGAATGTCTTTAAAATCCGTAATAATCATCGTAAGGAACCAACTGGACTTTGCAATAACGATTTGAAAAAAAACATATACATCAATAAAGGATCACTGAAGATTGTTGATGAAGATAATCAGGTAAGAGTAGGTAAGAAGTCTTTCAGCATCTGGCATATTAATATAATATATGATCAACAGTTATGCTGTTACCATATAAGCAGAAAACATGTTCAACATAATTTAGTCTTAAAACAGTTCAATTTCCACCTGACAGCCAGAAAAAACAATCTGTTTTATACGGTAGCAATCTGTTTCTTGTTTTTAAACTCAAGACTCAAATTGTACTATTTCCAGATATACATCCAAACACCATCATCACTGTGTGACTGTGACGTCAGACCCGACCACCGTCATAATCACTGTGTGACTGTGACGTCAGACCCGACCACCGTCATAATCACTGTGTGACTGTGACGTCAGACCCAACCACCGTCGTCATCACTGTGTGACTGTGACGTCAGATCAGACCACCGTCATCACTGTGTGACTGTGACGTCAGACCCGACCCCCGTCATCATCGCTGTGTGACTGTAACGTCAGACCCGACCACCACCATCATCACTCTGTGAGTGTGACGTCAGACCCGACCACCGTCACCATCACTGTGTGACTGTGACATCAGACCCGACCCCCATCATCATCACTGTGTGACTGTGTGACGCACTTACCTCTGCACGGGATGACGCATGAGGACGATGACTTTGACGTTAGGGTTCAGGTGACGTATGTGGTGGGCGTTGATGACGCGGGGCTCCGTGCATCCCTCATTGCCGGACAGCTGAGGCCACTCAAACACCTCGTTCACTGCCATGACGGAATAATCCCCTGGGGAAAGAAAAAGGTCAAGGTCCAGCCCAAGGTCCAAGGTACAGGATTTCTTCTCTCAACACAATTCAGTACAGCACAACACAGTACAGTACAGTACAGTACAGTACAGTACAGTACAGTACAGTACAGTACAGTACAGTACAGTACAGTACAGTACGAGTAACAGAAAACAGTACAGTACAGTACAGTACAGTAACAGTACACACAACACTACAACAAACAACAATAGCACAACTCAACATAGCAGAACATAGCACAACTCAACACATGCACAGCACAGCACAGCACAGCACAACACAACACAACACAGCACAACAACAGCACAACTCAACTCAACACAACACAACACAACACAAAACAGTACAACACAACCAACACAGCATAACACAACACATCATAGCACAATACAGCACAATACAAAACAACACAGCACAACAAAACACAGCACAATTCAACACACGACGCAACACACACACCACACGACACCACACCACACCACACCACATCACATCAATCACACCACACCACACCACACCACAACACACCACACCACACCACAACACACCACAACACAACACAACACACCACACCACACCAAACCCACCACATCACAACACACCATAACCCACCACACCACACCAAAACACAACACAACACAACATAACACAAAACAACATCTACACTTTCTCTTTGAGCCCCATCATGCTGTTCAGTGATTCTACTGACTCAGGTCACTCATTCTCTTTACCCATCAACTTCACTACCCAATAACTTAACTCATTCACTTTATTCATCCACTTTACTCATTACACATTCTCTTTATTTACCCATTTCTCATTAACTTTACTCATTACTCACTAACTTTACCCATTACTCATTCAGTTTACTCATTACTCATTCACTTTACTCATTACTCATTAACTGCACTCATTACTCACTAACTTTACTCATTACTCATTAATTTTACTCATTAATCATCAACTTTACTCATTACTCATTCACTTTACTCATTCACTTTACTCATTCACTTTACTCATTACTCACTAACTTCACTCATTAACTTGAATCGTTACTCACTAACTTCACTCATCACTCATTAACTTTAATCATTACTCATTCCCTTTATTCATTGCCTTTACTCACCCACCACCTTTTCGCTGTGACCGTGTTGTTGCAGTTCTTGTTCCACAGTCTTGGCCAGGCCGTTGAAATTATCCAGATAGTCGCTGAAATTCTGCACACCTGCGTCATCCATAGGACGGTTTTATTTATTGTTATCGAATTTATATAATAACACACATTAAATTTCAAATATTGGGGTGTGATATTTGAGAAAAACACAACATAAATCACGAAAACTGTTTTGTCATTATTAGCGAAACACACACCACAACACAACACAACACACACACACACACCACACCCACCCCACCACGCCACATCACGCCACACCACAACACAAACACACACCCACACAACACAACACAACCCCCCCCCCCACAACACAACACACCACACCACCACAACACAGCATAACACAACACACAAAGCAGCAGCACTCACGTTCATAGTGGTACTCGGGAAATCTGCGCCGAGAGAACCATGCAAACTCTTTGCGGCTTTCTGCAATCTGGGGATGTTTGGACAGACGGGAATACATGTCTGTGGTGCCACACTTGCTGAAGCCTATCAGGAAGAAATAGGGCAGGCAGCGAAACTGACCCCCGCTGTCGGTAAAGCAAGGATTCCTGCTGTTCTTCTTGTACTGGAAAGGTCCCTGAAAAACAGAGGGTGTTTTAAAAAAAAATCATACATTTCCAGCAAGGATTTTTGCTGTTTTTCGTGTACTTTCAAAAAAATCATATTTATTTTTTTTATCATATATTTCCAGCAAGAATTCTTGCTGTTCTTCGTGTACTGAAAAGGACTCTGAAGAACAGAGCTTTAAAAAAAAAATCATACATTTCTAGCGAGGATTCTTGTTGTTTTTTATGTACTTGAAAGAACTCTGAACAACAGAGCTTAAAAAAAATCGTATTTTTCCAGCAAGGATTCTTGTTGTTCTTCGTGTACTTGAATGGATTCTGAAGAACAGAGCGTTTTGTTTTTGTTTTTTAATCATATATTTCCAGCAAGGATTCTTGATGTTCTTAATAAAAAAGATTTCCAGCAAGGATTCTTGCTGTTCTTCGTATACTGGAAAGGATTTTGAAGAATAGAACGGTTTTTCCTCTGAAGTCGGAGTAGGGCTGCCTATATGGCGAGGTACTTGAAAATAGTCATACACGCAAACTTTCATTCAGTGTGTGCAATTTCAATCTCACAGTGATTCCCTGGTGGGATTAGTGAGTCAGGTGCATATTCTGGGTGACCCCCCAGAGTGTTAAGCTGGGGAACAACAAGAAGAACAATAGAACGGTTTTTTGGTTGTTTCTTTTTTAATCATGTACTTCCAGCAAGGATTCTTTCTGTTTTTCGTGTACTGGAAAGGACTCTGAAGAACAGAGCTTTTTCCTACGGTTTTTTATTTTTTTTTTTTATATTGTCGATGATGATGGAATAAGCACTCAAGTGCTTTTTTTGTTTTTTTTTGTTTTGACATTTAGCCCCCGTGAGTAACAGATAATAATATGTAATCCTCCTTCGCAATAATAAGACTGAATGCCCAGGGAGATCATTTTAACAAAACCCTCTGAATATGATTTGAATCTACAAGGAAAAAATATTCAACAAAAAAGATTAAAGATAAACACAATTGTATAAAAAAATGATCCCAAATTGGAATAGTACAATTCCAGAAAGTGTCTAAATGAAAAAATGACGAACTTTTGCATCATTACAGGGTGGTGGTCACTATGAGAGGCTGGGTGTTTTTATATGCAGATTTTTTTTTAAAGCAAAGGGAAACACAATTGTGCTTCAATATTTCAGTACAAGGGAAAGAAAGACAGAAACAAAGAGAGGGATAGAAAAGAGGAGATTCATTGCACAGAATTTCCAGAAGGTGGGAATTCTATTTATACTGACAGGCCCTCAGCATCCGCATGAAGGCGATGGAATAGATAAACCAAAGACACATGGACTTCGTATAAACTAAAGATAGATGGAATCTTTGCAAAACAAGAAAACATGGAATATTTTATTTTAAAAATAGGATAGCTGGAGTACAATGTAAAAATAAGAATAGGTGGAAAAGTAATAAAATAAGATAAGTGGTAAAAGGTAAAAAGGTAAAGGTGTCCGATAAGCTAATAGACCTTGGTCCCTCCATAGACCCCCCTCCCCCCCCTGGGGGGGATTTATGGGTGCATTTTTCTGAAACTTTGTTTATTTTAACGTGTTATGGTATATGTTACCCTCATGTAACCAGGTTATTTCAGGATATACAAGCAATTCAATATGGTAACCCTTCAGAAGGCAAATATTTAGGGGGTGAGGTTAATTTTGCATTATTTATGTAAATATATTCTTACACATTCATATCAAGTTTGGTACCAAAATAAAGGGTATTAAACAGGCTATCAACATATGTTAATGTTACCACTGCACAAGGAACGCCTGTCCCATATTTTAAAAACAAAACAGAAAATTGAAATGAAAACGCCGTACAATCCTGTCCTGCCTTCAACATCTACCTGCCAAAGTGTATAACGTTTATAGGTGTGTGTGTGCGCGCGCATGCTGCGTGCGTGCGTGCGTGTGTGTGTGTGTGCGTGTGTGTGTGTGGTGTGTGTGTGTGTGTGTGTGTGTGTGTGTGTGTGTGTGTGTGTGTGTGTGTGTGTGTGTGTGTGTGTGCGCGTGCGAGTGAGTGTACATTCGAATTTGTTAAAACTGTAAATTGCTGTTGATTGCTTGTGTGTTGTGTAGGTCGAATGCAAGCCTTTGATTTGTTTTTACAAGATATAGCGCTATCAAGTTCCATGTATTATCATCATTATTTATTATTATTATTATTATTATTATTATTATTACTATTTATTATATTATTATTATGTTCAGTGACAGGGTGGTGGATGGGTGCCATATAGTCCACAGTAGACTGCTTCTTTTCTGTCCCTTCTCCTGTGAGTGATACCCACCTCCCCATCCAGAGACAAGTTGATTTCCATTTGTGGCCTGGAATGTGGAGAAAAAAACACACCAAAAATCAGCAAGTTAAGCTTTGTAGACTGCCTCTGTGTTTGAGAAATGAGTTTCCACAACGTGCAACTTAGGTTCTGCCTTTACTTTTGCAAAGCATGGAGGAACATCATGTGGCTCATACTGCACTGAGCATTGGCGGTCCTGATAATGAGGAGGAGGTTCTGTCTGAGACAGAAAAGTGTCAGGCATTGTGTCCCCAGTAACCTCTTGAATGACAATGCCATGAGTGGAGTGGGTGGTGTTGGCTCCTGATGGAGTTTCTTCGTTCAGGTCAAAGTTATCCCAGCAAAAATGGATAACCTTGTTCTCTCTCAAACTCACTGTTGAAGGAAGAAGACTTGCCTACTGAAGTACAGAATTGGCCATAGCAGTCTCAAGTCGCACAATGGTTTTGTATCCAACAACATGACCAAACCTATTCAACAGACTTATGATTTCAGAGCTGCCAGTTACATGTCTGACAGACATTCCAAGCAAAACATGTTTAGGCATTTTCCACTTCCTGTCACAGATTAGCATAAGTCCTGGGCAATTGAGGATGCCAATCTGGTGGTTTTGGGTTGCTCCATAGGACTACTCTTTCCAGATAGCAGTGTTTTTAGAAAGTCTGAGGATATCTGGAGGTTTAACAGCATCAGACTGAAGAAATTCTGCAGAAGGAGGCCATAGCATATCAGGTGTTGCCCTGAAAGCATCCATAATGTATTGGCGAAGAACATATGCAGATTCCTCAAGACGTCTTTCTTCTGAAGCTGCTGACACAAATGCTGTCATCAACCCTGGGCCAGTTCATCACAATAAACAAGATCACTGCGGTGGTTCGGAGCCCAGAATTGAATTCTGAAGCCAAAATGTTTCATTATTTTTTTCTTTCAGTTTGTAAGTCTTGTATCCTGGGTTGGAGAAGTCAGGAGAATGTTGTTGCATGTATTCACAGTACTTATCACCTAGTATGGTCATTCTCTCCACCTGTGAACCTCTGATTATTACATTTTCATCATACTCGCATATGTACTCAAATGCCCTCTCGTGTGCCTGTAGCCGCTCAGTAGTTTTCTGGTCTGTTGATGTTTCAGCATGCCTGTCTTCACATCTCAGATAGTCTTTTCTACAACCTTCGTGATAGTGAGCGTTCAAGTACTTCAAGATCTGTATCTTGATAATGAGTGAAAATGTCATCTTGTTTAGTTTTGGCTGCATCCTGTATAGACTGTTCTGCTGTCTTGGTGATACATTTTACAAGTTTTCCAAAACATGGACCCCTTTTGAAACTTTCTTTTTGAATTTCTTCTTGCAAAAAATGCAACTGTCTTTTGAAGGCAATGGGCCTGAAGTAGCAACAGTCCTTTAGGTTTTGATGGTCCTGCAACCTCTTCACTACCTGTCTCACGCTTTCTTTTCCTGGCAAATTTCACTCTTGTAAACCGTGCATAACAGCTTCTGTGATAACCATGGCGTGTAAAGTCAAGGTGTTCTGGATTACAATTACAAATGTCATCTAGTCTATGACATGCCACATCTGAAGAACGTCTCAAGTGAAGAGACTTTTAAATATTTTTTTGTGTGCTTTCTTCAGTTAGTGGAGTTACAGTCTTTTCTGTTATTTTGGAAATGAATTATACAAGTTCTCCCACCCCTGGAAGTTTTTCTTTTGCACTTAAGTGTACTTTTGAAGGTCACTGGATGTTAATCTGCCATGTTGAAATGTTCATTTTATTAAGGAAACGTCACATGGGGAAGATGAAATACACTTTCAGTGAGAGACTGCACACTTGCCAATGACTCCACTCTCCTCAAAAGTCTTTCGATGAGACTGTAAACCAAGGCCCCATGTGCGAACGTACCCAGAACGTCTTACGCACACGTTAAATCATGTTCCGCTTTTCGTAAGAGTAGGCCATTGTGTGCCGGTGGGAACAGATGAAAATATTTACACAACTGCATACACACGGGGACTTGATGAAAAAAGCACATGAGTGCTTATTCCATTATCCTCGATATAAAAGAATAAAAAAAAAATAAATAAAATAAAATGACCTGAAACATGATGGTTAAAATGGATACTAAAAGTACTACTCAACAGTTTGCCTTATCCCCAACGTTTGTGGTGGAGGACGCGGAACTGAAAAGAACAACGAATTATGACCACGCTTTGTTCTATTTTTAGATGTATGTTATCGTGTGTCACTTGTATGTACTGTGGTGTGTGTGTGTGTGTGTGTGTTGTGTGTGTGTGTGTGTGTGTGTGTGTGTGTGTGTGTGTGTGTGTTACACGCGTGCACACGCGTGACTGATCTGCATATTATGTGTAATTTCTTGAGGAAAAAAAAAAGAAACTCAAAAGAATCATAGACTCAAAGCGCTGTGGTTAACACATTCTCTTCGTTAATTATACATATGGCTGTTGCAGTACTTACTGTGTGTTACAGACATTCTCTGATCAATAATAACATCTTGATCTAGACTTATTTGTTCATACTTTGTGGAACATACTGATGGATACATTTCTGGCACGGACACACAAGGCGTGAGATGAGAAAGTGCCGCTCAACTGACGGTGAGAGAACGGAACAGCGCTGGGCTGTGGTTGAGTGGTAAGACAGATTTCAGCTGCGTGCGGTTCGGACGGCCGCGCATTAAAGTCATCACTGTAGTTTTGTTTTAAATATGTCAGCAAAAAACTGTGCCTATATAATCGGGAAAATTATACTAGATGCTATTCACAATAAAATTATGAGAAGTTAAGCCAGATTTTGTGCAATAATCGCAGCGTGAACATCCCTACCCCAAAAACCTAAATATAGGGCGCAAAGAGGGGAAAATGCACTGTTGATACACCTCTCACTCCTGAAATAACCTGTATCCCAGAGGGTAACATGTCAAATGTTTCTACCAACATCATAAGCTTTCAGAAAAACAATGTCAAAAATCCCCCCCAGGGGGGGGGGGGGAGGTTTCCCTTTCCTAGACCATGGTCTATAAGTGGTCGTAGGGGAGCGAGGAATCAGAGACCTCAGTTTCTCTAGAGACCAGCATATTGAGGTGGGCGCCCATCTCCTCTCCCTCGCTGCTTTACCTTCCCTGACCCTAAAGAGGGCAGGTACATATTAACAGACGGGTGAACTGGGGGGACTGTACTGTAGCCAAGGCTCGCAAACAGTCACCCATCCAACTGGTAACCACACTCAATACTGCTTAACCTTAAGCTTGGTGGAAAGCGAGTGCTCTGACCAACTGAGCTATCCCGTCTCGAGATAAGTTGGGATATTTCCAAAATAGGGGTAGCCGGGATACTTACAAGATAGGGGTACTTTCCCCACGTGGCCACCCCAGGGGGTATGGAGGGGTCACAGGGAGGAAAGAGGGGGTGACTGCCCACAAAGTCCTCCTCCAGGCCACTGCAAGGGCTTCGTTTGTAAGCTGTTCGCAACATTCCGTCGTCTGCATAGGGTACATTTCCCCCCTTGCCTCTGAAAGAACACAGTAGGTTATCTCTCTTGAGATTTTTCAATTTTTCAATTTTATTTTTGAGGATAACGAATAAGGAATACCATGCCTTTTTTTTTTGCATCCAGTCCCCATGTCACTCACTCGTGTACGTGCGGTTTAAAAAAAAAAATTGTCATCCGTTCCGTACACAGTGGCCTACTCTTCCAAAAGGCGGAACAGTTTTTTTCCCTTTTGAAAAGACTGGTGGTGGCTCAGATCCGCTTCTAAACCTGAACCGTCTGTGTTTCTGTTTCTGGACTTTGCCTGTGTTTCTATATTTGTCTGTGTGTTTCTGTGTCTGTCTGTGCGTTTCTATGTCTGTGTGTGTCTGTGTCTGTCTGTGTGTGTCTGTGTCTGTATTTTGTCTGTCTGTCTATGTGTTTTCTGTGTCTGTCTGTATGTTTCTGTGTCTGTCTGTGTGTTTCTATGTCTGTCTGTGTTTCTATGTCTGTCTGTGTGTCTATGTCTGTCTGTGTGACTATGTCTGTCTGTGTGTCTATGTCAGTATGTGTGTCTATGTCCGTCTGTGTGTCTATGTCTGTCTGTGGTGTGTCTATGTCTGTATGTGTGTCTACGTCTGTCTGTGTGTTTCTGTTCTGTGTCTGTCTGTGTGTCTATGTCTGTGTGTTTCTGTCTGTCTGTGTGTTTCTATGTCTCTGTGTGTCTATGTATGTCTGTGTGTTTCTATGTTTCTCTGTGTGTTTCTGTGTCTGTCTGTATTTCTTTGTCTGTGTGTTTCTATGTCTGCCTGTGTGTTTCTATGTCTATCTGTGTGTTACTAGAGTCTATGTCTGTCTATGTGTTTCTGTGTATGTCTGTGTGTTTCTATGTCTGTCTGTGTTTGTCTATGTCTGTGTGTGTGTGTGTCTATGCCTGTCTGTGTGTTTCTGTGTCTGTACTTTCTCTGTGTGTCTGTGTGTTTCTGTGTCTGTACTTTCTCTGTGTGTCTGTGCGTTTCTGTGTCTGTACTTTATCTGTGTGACTATGTCTGTCTGTATGTCCAAGTCTTTGCCTGGGTCTCTGTGTTGAACGTTTCATTCTTTACAGACTATGAAAAATGCCAACAGTTGAAGACACTGTGGCGATGGTGATTGCAAGGGTGGTGGTGGTCAGGCGTGATTGTGGTGAATAGCATCAAAGGAAGAGGAAAGAGAAAGAGAAAGAGAAGAGAGAGAGAGAGAGAGAGAGAGAGAGAGAGAGAGAGAGAGAGAGAGAGAGAGAGAGAGAGAGAGCAGACAGACAGACAGACAGACAGACAGACAGACAGACAGAGAAGACAGAGAGAGACAGAGAGAGACAGAGATGACAGAGAGAGACAGAGAGAAGGGACAGAGAGGCAGAGAGGCAGAGAGACAGAGACACAAAGAGACAGAAAGAACTAGAGAGAGAGTTTGTGTATGTGTGTATGTGTGTGTGTGCGTGCGTGCGTGTGTGTGTGTGTGTGTGTGTGTGCGCGTGCGTGCATGCGCGCGTGCGTGCGCGTGCGTGTGTGTGTGATTGTTACAACACTCATGATGAAAACGATAAAATCATGGCGATGACGATGATGTTGACGATGATGGTGAAGAAAGAGGTATCTGACTGGTCTCACCCCTGAGGTGGCAAGTTAAATGACTTCAAAGCTGCCATTCCACTGGGAGGACGAGGGATCTGTCGGGCCTTCGAATAATCTCCAGAGCCATCTCTTCGCGCCATCTGAAAGGCATAACAGACTGCGTACTTTTTGGCACATTGCGTAGTTTTTGGCACGTTGCGTACTTTTTGGCGCACTGTGTACTTTTTTTGCACACTGCGTACTTTTTTTTTGCACACTGCGTACTTTTTCGTACACTGCGTACTTTTGGGCAAATTGCAAACTTTTTGGCACACTGCGTACTTTTTGGCACACTGCGTACTTTTTGGCACACTGCGTACTTCTTTTTTTTTTTTTTTAGCACACTGCGTACTTTTTGGCACACTGCGTACTTTTTGACACACTGCATACTTTTAGCACACTGCGTACTTTTTGACACACTGCATACTTTTAGCACACTGCGTACTTTTTGGCACACTGCATACTTTTTGGCACACTGCGTACTTTTGGGCACACTGCGTACTTTTTGGCACACTGCATACTTTTGGCACACTGTGTACTTTTTAGCACATTGCATAATTCTAGGGAGAAAGTAAAAGAGGCTGACCAAGGAAGAAATGGGAGGACACATCAGCGAATTGACAGGCCTAAAACTCAACCAAATTTTGAGAAAGGCAGAACAGAGAGAGGAATGGAGGGAACTGGTTGTCAAGTCTTCAGGTGTGCCCCGACGGTCACCAGTCTAAAGGATAGATAGATAGATAGATAGATAGACAGACAGATAATAGATAGATAGATAGATAGATAGATAGATATATATATAGATAGATAGATAGATAGATAGACAGACAGATAGACAGATAGATAGATAGATAGATAGATAGATAGATAGAATAGATAGATAGATAGATAGATAGATAGATAGATAGATAGATAGATAGATAGATAATTCTAGGGGACGGGATAGCTCAGTCGTCAGAGAGCTCGCTTTCCTCCAAGCTACGGTTAAGTAGCATCAGGCGTGGTTACCAAAGTGGATGGGTGACCGTTCGCGCGCCTTGAATTCAGTACAGTTCCCCCAGTTCCCCCAGCTATAAATGGGTACCTGCCCTCTTTTGGGGTAAGGGATGGTAAAGCGGGGAGGGAGAGGAGATGGGCACCGCCCTCAATATGCTGGCCCCTAGAGAAGCTGAGGTCTCTGACATCTCGCTAGCTCCCCAATGACTGCATAGGTTACGGACACCTTTACCTTTACTTTTAGCGTGTTGTTTACGTTTTAGCACAGTGCATGGTTCTTAGAATAGAGCGTATTTTAACATATTGATATTTTCCAACATAGTGCGTGCTTTTTCGCGAAGTACATGCTATCTTATATTGCACATGTTTCTGCATAGTGTGTACTTTTTGCATATTGCATGATTATAGCACAGTTTCGGTTTTCCATCGTACTTCTATGCCTATGACAAGTTTGGGTCAAAGCCTTGGGGGTTAGATGTTCCCTGGGAACGGTAGTTGAAGGTAGCCGCCACTTCGGGTGGGCAACTCACTCAGTCTGGCTCCATGACTGAACTAATACTGTCTTCAGTAAGGGGTTTAGTAGGGGATGTCCTGTGCATGTTAGCTCGGAACAAGTATCATTAAACATCACCAAAGTGAAAGTGACCCAGCAGCAGTGCAGGGCTCCTCTGGCTTGTGGCCACACGGTGGCCTGACATTGATGGGCTCCCTGTGAACTTCTGATATTGACAAAACGATATCTGGGAATGGCTGTGGCAGGGAGATTAGAATGAGCGGGATGAGAACTTAACAGCAGGACAGGAACGTCACAGAAGATGAGGCAGCAAAAAACCCAAAACCAACCAACCAACCAACCAACCAACCAACCAACCAACCAACCAACCAACCAACCAACCAACCAACCAACCAACCAACCAACCAACTAACTCACTAACTAACTAACCAACCAACCAACCAACCGACTGACTGACTGACTGACTGAAAAATGCATACATACGGGCACTGGATGTAAAAAAGCACAAGAGTGCTTATTCCATTATCCTCGATATAAAAGAATAAATAAATAAAATAAATAAATAAACTGACTGACCGACCAACTAACCAACCAACCAACCAGCCAACCAACCAACCAACCAACCAACCAACCAACCAACCAGCCAACCAACCAACCAACCAACTAACCAACCAACTTGCTAACCAACCAACCAACCAACCAACCAACCAACCAACCAACCAACCAACCAACCAACCAGCCAACCAACCAACCAACCAACCAACCAACCAACCAGCCAGCCAACCAACCACCCACCCAACCAACCAACCAACCACCAAACCAAAGTACCAACCAACTAACCAACTAACTAACTAAACTCACCAACCAACAAATTATTACCCGGTGATACAGGAGGAGATAGGAAGCTATGCACAAAGCGAGGACTAAAGCCACATAGCCAGGTCGCCACGACCTGGGCACAGAGAGCAGACTCATGATGCAGGAGGGAGTGGCATCAATGCCTGCAGTCTGTCAATGCAAACAGTCCTGGTGGAAGTGGAGTTCCAGTCTTCTTTCTTTCTTTCTTTCTTTCTTCTTCACTCGTTACGAGGCTAGTGTTGTCAGGGATGACAGACAGAGACATGGTTTTAGTTAGTCTTTGAAGGAAAGGAACAAGTTGTTGTAGTAGTTGTAGAAGTAGTTGTAGTAGGAGTTGTAGTAGTTGTTGTAGTGGTGGTAGTTGTAGTTGTAGTAGTGGTAGTGGTGGTAGTAGCAGTTGTAGTGGTAGTAGTAGTGGTAGCAGTCGTGGTAGTAGTAGAAGTAGTTGTTGTTGTAGTTGTAGTTGTAGTCGTAATTGTAGTAGTGGTAGTTGTATTTGTAGTAGTTGTAGTAGTTGTAGCAGTTGTAGTAATGGTAGTAGTAGTAGTTGTAGTGGTGGAAGTAGTAGCTGTAGTAGTAGTGGTAGTAGCGGTAGTAGTAGTAGTAGTAATAGTAGTAGTAGTAGTAGTAGTAGTAGTAGTAGTAGTAGTAGTAGTAGTAGTAGTAGTAGCAGCAGGAGCAGCAGTAGTAGTAGTAGTAGAAGTAGTAGTAGTAGTAGTAGTAGTAGTAGTAGTAGTAGTAGAAGTAGTAGTAGTAGTAGTAGTAGTAGTAGTAGTAGTAGTAGTAGTAGTAGTAGTAGTAGTAGTAGTAGTAGTAGTAGTAGTAGTAGTGGTAGTGGTGGTGGTAGTAGTAGTAGTAGTTGTGGTTGTGGTTGTGGTTGTAATAGTTGTAGTAGTTGTTGTAGTTGTAGTAGTGGTAGTAGTAGTAGTAGTAGTAGTAGTAGTAGTAGTAGTAGTAGTAGTAGTAGTAGTAGTAGTAGTAGTAGTAGTAGTTATTTTTTTAAATTTTTTTTTAAATGTTATGCCACTTTATGTAACAGCAGATTTCTCTGCGTGAAATTCGGGCTGCTCTTCCCGGGGAGAGCACGTCGCCACATGTGCAGCACCTACCCATTATTATTATTTTTTTTTTCAGGGATGGTGTTTAAACACGACACCTGTGTGCATGCTGGTTTTTTTAATATATAATTTTGTCATCTGCTCCTACCAGCACACGATGGCCTGCTCTTCCGAAAGGCGGAACAGGGTTTTAACGTGTGCACAAGATTGAGTAGTGAGTAGTAGTACCGTAAAATCCCTAGCATAAGCCCACCATCTAGCAAACGCCCACCCTCCACTTTGGGCCAAAAGTTGTGCACAGGGGAAACTACCTATCAAACGCCCAGCCTGCTTTTTTCAAAGAGACTATGCTCACTTTCACTAGGATTCGTGCAGACTGTTCTTAAAGTCCTTTGACGACGCTTCCTGATGGCCGGAAGTTGGTTCTTGAATCTCTCTGTGCCATTTTTGCAAAGCCAAAGCGACAGTCTCACACTGTATTTTTCAAATAGGAAGCCCTCCAGTATCTGGATAACAAAGCAGGTGGGAATGTTTCGGAGTGTGCCCATGAATTTTCTGTGGATAGGAAGAGGATCAGGGAATGGAGTGAAAACAGAGATAGACTTGAACAACAGTTCGGAAAAGATAAACAAAAACGGAAACTGTCAAAAGGACCAGCAGTTAGATCTGAACATGTTGACCAAGGTGTGCTGCATTATCTGGAAGATGAAAGATCTGAAGACAGGGTATTGCGAAACAAGGACCTATAACGGAAAGCGATGGAACTCGTTGGACTTCTTTGCCTCAAAATCCCTTTTTTATATTTTCCTTCACTTATACTCACACGACCTAACTTACATGCTTTTGGGGTTTGTATTCACTCAATTACACAGTTGAGCACAAAAATTATTTTGTGCAAAGGGGTCTATCCCTAGAAAACGCCCACTCCCCAATTTTGCCCTAAATCAGTGCACAGGGGTGGGGGGGGGGACGTATGCTAGGGATTTTACGGTATTAGTAGTATTTTTTTTGTAGAAGTTTATTTATTATTTATTCTTTTTTTATCGAGGATAATGAAATAAGCATTCATGTGCTTTTAAAAAAAAATTACAACCAATCCCTGTGTGTATGCAGTTTTGTAAATCTTGTCATCTATTCCCACCGGCACACAATAGTCTACTCTTACAAAAAGCGGAATATGATTTAACGTGTGCAATAGATGTTCTGCCGTCAGGAGGTGGTGTTCTGCAACAGCAGGTACAAGTCTGTTGAGGAGAACTCTTGCAAGGATTTTGCCAGCGATGGAGAGAAGAGTTATCCCCCTGTAGTTGGAGCAATCTGATTTTTCCCCTTTGTTTTTGTAAAGGGTGATTATGATTGCATCACGAAGGTTTTGTGGTAACTTTCCCTGCTCCCAGCAGCAAACAAAAAATTCATGGAGCTTGCAGTGCAGTGTTTGCCCCCCGTTTTTCCATAATTCTGGTGGAATACCAAGGCATTTGACACTGTGAGCAGGAAAGGCCTGTGGCAGATCATGGAGCGTCTTGGCTGACCCCCAAAGTTTCTCAACATGGTGATCCAGCTACATGAAGACCAGCGTGGCCAGGTCAGAAACAGCAACGACCTATCAGAGCCTTTCCCAATCACAAACGGGGTGAAGCAGGGCTGCGTTCTTGCACCAACCCTCTTCACTATCTTCTTCAGCATGATGCTTCAGCGGGCCACAGAAGATCTTGATGACGAAGACGGAGTTTTCATACGCTACCGCACAGATGGCAGCCTATTCAACCTGCGGCGTCTTCAGGCCCACACAAAAACCCTGGAGCAACAAATTCGAGAGCTACTTTTTGCTGATGCTGCTGCCCTTGTAGCCCACACAGAAACCGCCCTGCAGCATGTAACATCCTGTTTTGCAGAGGCAGCCCAGCTCTTCGGACTTGAAGTCAGCCTGAAGAAGACAGAGGTTCTCTACCAGCCCGCACCTCAGGTAGCGTACCACCCACCTCACATTACAATTGGTGAGACAGAACTGAAGACAGTCCAGCAGTTTACCTACCTGGGATGCACAATCTCCTCTGACGCAAAGATTGATAAAGATGTAGACAACAGACTGGCAAAGGCAAACAGTGCTTTCGGCAGACTCTACCTCCGTGTCTGGAAAAACAAACATCTGAAGAAAGACACCAAGATCAGTGTCTACAGAGCCGTGGTACTGACCACCCTCCTGTACGGCTCTGAGTCATGGGTCACATACAGACACCACCTGCGAATTCTGGAACGCTTCCACCAACGCTGTCTCCGCTCCATCCTCGACATCCACTGGAGCGACTTCACGAATGCTGAGGTGCTGGAGCAAGCAGGGATCACCAGCATTGAGGCCATGTTGCTGAAAACGCAGCTACGCTGGGCAGGGCATGTCTCTAGAATGGAGGACCATCGCCTACCGAAGATGGTTCTCTAAGGTGAACTTTCCACCGGACACCGCTACAGAGGCGCACCAAAGAAGAGATTTAAAGACTCTCTGAAGAAATCTCTGTCAGCCT
>CM060338.1:39532495-39534995 GCA_030674155.1 Stramonita haemastoma | reverse complement strand
ACTTCTCTAGGGGCCAGCATATTGAGGGCAGCACCCATCTCCTCTCCCTCGCTGTTTTACTTTCCCTGATCCTAAAGAGGGCAGGTACCCATTTACAGCTGGGTGAACTGGGGGGACTGTACTGAAGCCAAGGCGCGCAAACGGTCACCCATCCAACTGGTAATCACGCTCGATGCTGCTTAACTTCACTTGGGGAAAGCAAACGTTCTGACCACTGAGCTATCCCGCCCCCACGTCATTTATATACGTATCTATCTATCTATCTATCTATCTATCTATCTATCTATCTATCTATCTATCTATCTATCTATCTATCTATCTATCTATCTATCTATCTATCTATCTATCTATCTGTCTGTCTGTCTGTCTGTCTGTCTGTCTGTCTGTCTGTCTGTCTGTCTGTCTATCTATCTATCTATCTATTTAGTTGTTCTTCCATATATGTCTTGATTTCTTCATTCATTCATTCATTCATTCATTTCTTTCTTTCTTTATCTATTCACTACCAACACAGCCAGCCAGACCATTAATTTTTACCTGTCATGAGAGAATACCAGTTAGGGACGGAGAGGGAGGGAAAGTCGGGAACCAATCGCTTCGCCCTCACGCCCTGTCTAGTTAGTTTGTCGAAGCCAGGATGCGGCGCTGAAGTCTTGTTGAGGTAGTCGTGGCGAAAGCCGTCCAAAAGAATCAACAGCAAACGTGGCGATGTCGTCTGCGTCAGAGTGCAAGGGAGGTAAGTGAGGAAGCACACTGCAGCAAGCAGACGACAGGTTGTCGATGCTTTGCCCATCTTTCGTTGTTGTCTGAAATTTTTAAAAAAAGGAGGAATGTAAGGGTGTGGGTGCGTGCATACATGTGCTTATATAAAAAGGGTAAAGGCAAAAGTGTCCCATAACCTATGTGGCTGTAGGAAATCCAGGCATCGGAGACCTCAGCTTCTCTAGGGCCAGCATATTTAGGGTGGCTCCCACCTTCTCTCGCTCGCTTTTAAAAGAGTGAGTTTCATCTCAACTTGTTGCTTCATAAAATACATCATTTTTGGGATGGCCCGAGGTGCTGAGGTGGGAGAGCTTGCGGGAGCGTGGGACCTCCGACTTCCTGGTTCGCGGCTGCAAGTCCTGATATCAGCTTCTGCTGGAAAGGACTATAATTCTACTGAAAGAAAATCTCGCTCGCTGCTTTTACCTTCCCTGACCCTAAAGAGGGCAGGTACCCATTCACAGCTGGGTGGACTGGGGGATTGTACTGAAGCCAAGGCGTGCAAACGGTTACCGATCAAATTGGTAACCACGCTCGATGCTGCTTAACCATAGCTTAACCATACCATAGGAAGGACGGTGGCAGGATAGTTAAGACGTTCGCCTGTAAACCGCGAGTTTCTGGGTTCGGACACAGCTCGCCCTTTCTTCCCAGTTTGACGAAAAATTCGAACTGAATGTCAAAGTCATTCGGATGAGACTACAAACCGAGGTCCCGTGTGTGAACGCACGCAGAACATCTTGCACACACGTTAAAATCCCGTTCCGCCTTTCGGAAGAGCAGGCCATCGTGTGCCGGTCGGAGCGGATGACAAAATTATATATGTATATATATATATATATATATATATATATATATATAATATATATATTATATATATATATATATATATATATATATATATATATATATATATATATATATATATATATATATATATATATATATATATATATATATATATATATATATATATATATATATATATATATATATATATATATATATATATGTATATATATATAAACCCTGCATGCACACAGGTCTCGTATTTAAACACCATCCCTGAGGGGAAAAAAATGGATAGGCGATGCACTTGTGGCGACGCGCTCTCCCTGGGGAGAGCAGCCAGAATTTCACGCAGAGAAATCTGTTGTGACATAAAGTGGTATAAAAAAAAAGCTTGGGGAAAGCGAGCATTCTGACCACTAAGCTATCCCGTCCCCAAGCTATCCCGTGTTTATATTCATATGCTTATATAACATGTGCATATAAAGAAACCTGCTATTAGAACGAATGCTTTTTGCTTGTGAGGGCTGCGAAGGTACAGTGTGATTAGGAAAATAGCTGTTCAGTTTCCATAAAGTCACACCTAGCTAATTATAATGAATCTTTTAGGTACAGAGAAACTGAACACTGACATTGTACTGAATGTGTCCCTGCTGTAGCATCAGCGGCATTTCTCGGTTATCGGAACTATCGTCATTATTGTGGTCTATGTTTGTCCTTCTCATGGGGAAAATGCGATAAGAAGATAATAAAAGTCAAAAACAAAGACAAAAACACAACATATAATAACAACAAATAAAGTTCAATGAATCAACAAAGTATTTCACTGATCAATCGGTTTACTAAATGATAGAATGGTAGATACAAGTGTTAGAAAAATTCTGAAACAAACATTGAATAAAATGTTTTGCATTTTGCTTTTTACGATTTTTTTAGTTCCTCGGTCACA
>CM060338.1:39504995-39527495 GCA_030674155.1 Stramonita haemastoma | reverse complement strand
GTCCCTCAAGGATCTGTTCTAGGCCCTGTTCTCTTCACTCTCTATACTGCTCCCCTGTCACATGTTATTAACTGTCATCAAATCAACCATCACTTTTATGTAGACGACTCTCAGATTCTAAGCTGTGATACTCCTGAAAATCTGCCTTCTCTCTTGACAAATATGTCCTACTGCCTTCAAGATATCCCAAACTGGATGATACAGAACAAGTTACAACTAAACGCAGATAAAACTGAAGCCATGTTTGTAGGGACCAAACACAAACTGTCTTCCATCACAACATCTTCAATAGAATTCGGCAATACGTCAGTCCCTCTATCTAGTGCTGTCAAGTATCTAGGAGTCGTTATCGACTACACACTCTCCATGCAAAAATTCATCACCCAGATCTGTCAGTCATGCTACTATCAACTACGGCGTATCAGTGCAATTTGAAAGTACCTGTCCACTGATGCAACATCAAAACTTGTCACTTCTCTTATTCTCTCACGTCTGGACTATTGCAATTCTCTTTTAGCTGGTCTGCCAGCATCATCTATCCACTCCCTTCAACGTATACAAAACTCTGCAGCTCGACTGGTCCTCAGAAAGAAAAAAATCTGAGCACATTACCCCTCTCTTTGCAATCTCTCCACTGGCTGCCCCGTACCTCAGAGAGTAAACTACAAGATCAGTACCATCTGTTACAAATGTCTCCACAAAACTGCGCCCTCTTACCTCTGGGAATGTCTTCATATGTACACATCTTCTCGTTCCCTCCGCTAAGCTGTAGATACTTTGTCCTTCAGAATACCTAGATTCAACCTATCTACCATTGTCCGCCGCCTCTTTCTCTATTTCTGGTCCATCGATCTGGAATGACCTCCCTCTCTCCCTTCCGCAAAAGCCTACGTATGACACTTTTAAATCCAACCTCAAGACACACTTGTTTCAAACCTAAGATATTTTTGCCTTCTGTTTCCATCTCCTATCTGTCCCTGTCTTCAACATCTGAAATCCCCTTTACCCTGCCAAAGTGTACAACCTTTATGAGTGTGTGTATGTTGTGTGTGTGTGTGTGTGTGTGTGTGTTTGTGTGTGTGTGGTGTGTGTGTGTGTGTGTGTGTGTGTGTGTGTGTGTGTCTGTGTCTGTGTGTGTGCATTTGAATTTGCTATTTTCTAAAACTAGCAATTGTTTTTGATTGTTTTTGTGTCGTATCGGTTGAATGCAAGTGCTTTGATTTGTTTTTGCAAGATATATCGTTATATAAATTCCATGTATTATTATTATTATTATTATTATTATTATTATTATTATTATTATTATTATTATTATTATTATTGTTATTATTATTATTATTATTATTAAGTCCCCACTTAAATCTCTGCTTGAGATTGTTTCTTTTTTTTCAGTTGCAATAAATGGGCATACACACGGGGACTGGATGTAAAAAAGCACATGAGTGCTTATTCCGTTATCCTCGATATAAAAGAATAAATAATAAATAAGTGATTAATAAATGGGACGGGGTAGCCTGGTGGTCTGAACATTTCACATTGCCCTCGCAATCTGACGGCTCTGGTTCGAACCCCGTTTAAGGGATTTGACCCGCCCCCCCCCCCCCCCCCCCCCCCCGAAGGTTAACACCAATGTCGACTCCCCTTCTCCCCAAAAAGTCTTTCGAATGAGACCATAAAATGAGGAACCTTTTTTTTTTACATCCAGTCTCCGTGTGTATGCAGTTCTGTAAATTGTATCATCTGTTCCCACCGGCATACTATTGCCTTTTCTTTCGAAAAGCGGAACGAGATTTAACGTGTGCGCAAGATGTTCTGCGTGCGTTCGCATACGGGACCTCGGTTTATAGTCTCCTTCGGACTTGCATACAAGTTGTTGTTGCAGAACGATAGTTCTCTTTGTTCTTCTCCAATTAGTTCGAGCAGAATCTCACAATTCTCTGAAGACCACTCTTTGTTTTCACATTTAGGTTATTATACCATCAAATGAAAGCAAAGCGAAGAGCACTCTCTATGTAAGACTTGCAAAACAAAGAAAGAATCTTGTAACAAAAACAATAACAAAAAAATTGAACTGAGCTTCCGAAGAAAATACACACAGTTTTGTCCCTTGAGAGTAATTATTACAGTGAGCGTATTATATCTTTTCATTTTTCTCTGTTTTTCGTGACTGTCCTCTTTAAATGTATATATATAGAGAGACTGATTGTTACGGGGATTTTAACATATTATGTTATCATTATTTCTAGTGTACGTACCTGTCGTTGTCAAATGAATAAATAGAGACTATATTTTATTACAGAGATTTAGACATAGATAATTATTTTATCATTGCCTTTATTATACCTGGCTGTTTGACTCAAATGAAACAAGAGAGACTATTTATTACAGAAAGTTTCATATATATCATAATTTTGTCATTGTCTTTATTTCTATATTGTTCGTGATTGTCCTTGTCAAACGAATCAAGCCAGACTGATTATTATAAAAAAAATGTTTTTGCATTTTAACGTTGTGAGTCTTGTATGTGAGTGTCTCCTACAAATGAATAATATAAAAAGAGACTTATAATTACGTAGAGGATGCTATGGTCATTTCATTTTTGTCTTCATAGCACATGATCTTCTACTTCAAATGAATAGTCAAGTCAAGTCAAGTCAAGTCAAAACACTTTAATCATCCCTGAAGGGCATTTACAATACTGACAGGCACATTGATACGAATCATAATCAAAGACAGGATAGCTACATTTCATATTTGTTCAAACATTATAATTATGATAGCTGCAAATAAAAACTAAGCCTATAAACACAGACATCAACGTCTTTTAATTTTGTTGTTCACACATTCTACAGTTATGAAAACAACTTTATCACAGAAATAAATGGAATTATTTCAACTCTGTATGTATTTACACGTGATGGCCTTCTTCAAAGAAATAAAGACTAACATTATTACAGAGGTTAGTATGATTAGTCTTGGACTTAAACAGTACTTTCACTGACCTGTTAGGCGAAGTACGTGCGCGACAAATGAAGCAAACTCACACACTGAGGATGGTGGCGGTATTTGTATCACTATCTCTTTGTTTATCTCTCCACTAGAATGATAATGCCATGACAGGATCTGTCAAAGTATGCTGTGTGACGCTTGCAGCCTGTTAACTGACACTACACTACACTACGCTACGCTACACTACACTACGTTGCACTGCACTGTGCTACACTACACTACACTACACTACACTACACTACACTACACTACACTACACTACACTACACTACACTACACTACACTACACTACACTACGCTACGCTGCACTGCACTACACTACGCTACGCTACACTACACTACACTACACTACACTACACTACACTACACTACACTACACTACACTACACTGCACTGAACTGCACTACACTGCACTGCACTGCACTACACTACACCTACACTACACTACACTACACTACACTACACTACACTACACTACACTACACTACACTACACTACACTACACTGCACTGCACTGCACTGCACTACACTACATTACACTACACTACACTACGCTGCACTGCGCTGCATTGCACTGCACTACACTACACTACACTACAGTACACTACAGTACACTACAGTACAGTACAGTACAGTACAGTACACTACACTACACTACACTACACTACACTACACTACACTACACTACACTACACTACACTTTACCACTCCACACCACGCCACACCACACCACACCACTGCACACCACACCACACCACTCCACACCACACCACGCCACACCACACACATCATACCACACCACACCACACCACACCACACCACACCACACCACACACATCATACCACACCACACCACACCACACCAAAAATATTGATCGTTTACTGTTAGGACAGATGATTTTTTTGTGAAATTCAGACTACCTTTTGCAGTGACAAGGTGCCACACAGTTCAGTGCCACCTTTTTCGGTATACTTTTATTCCCCAATTGACAAGGCCCTTTTTATACCTTGGACAATTTTCAAAATGTCATGACAGCAGTTTTCTATGTGATTCCTAAATAAATTGAAAAAAGGCTCTTTTAGTTAGTTAAATGTATGATGTGTTGTCTGTCATGTTGATGAAAATAGTGTCAAGTCAAGTCAAAGTCAAGTCAAAGTTAAAAAAAAAAATCTTCCCCTGAGGAGCAATTACAAATCTGACAGGCAGACTGATACGAATCATTATAAAATGTGTAAGCTGTGTGTCATGTGCCACGTCTGGCTATATTTCATTGCGAAACAAAGTTGATGCACTTACAAACATGAAAACAAATGGAATGGTGGCGCTGCTCTTGTGGCGACGTGTTCTTCAAAGGGAGAGCAGCACAGCCCCAATTTCGTGCCAAGAAATCTACCGTCACTACAAGTACGGTACGATGCGAAACAATGCAATACAAAAGAACCCAATATGATACATTACATTACAAAACAACACATACGATGCAATACATTACATTACAAAACATGCAATGCAATAATTATGTGATGGGGTGGTAAGTAGATTACCTCCCATGCGATCAGAGCCCTGTCACAGCGTTGTGTTACTAAATCCGGACACACCTGCGAATTGTGCGATGCCTTGTTTCCTTGGGTGGTAGTCGAAAGTCCTCCATTGCCTACTTTTTGCCTTCATGGTGAACTGTAGAATGTATGCAATCTCTTTTTAGAGGTCATGTCTTAATTGGCTAGCTGTACCCACCCTGAGAAGCTGTGCAGAAATGGGACATCACATGGGCCAATGTCCACTCTGTTATAAATACAATACAGTAAATACAGTGCAATGCAATAAAATACATTGTAATACAGTGCAATGCAATAAAATACATTGCGATACAAAACACTACAGTAAAATACAATGCAATAAGTAAATGCAATACAGTACAGAGCAATACAATACTCATAATGCAATAAGCACTCGTGTGCTTTTTTTGAAAACATCCAGTCCCCGTGTGTATGCAGTTTTGTAAATGTCATCTGTTCCCATCGGTACACAATAGCCTACTCTTACGAAAAGCGGATCAGTATTTAACGTGTGCGCAAGATATTTTGCGTGCGTTCGCACGCAGGGCCTGGTTTATATGGTCTCATCAATGCACTTGTTGGGAGAATGGAGTCGCACTGATGTTAACCCCATGAGCCGAATCCTTGTGTGTAACACATTATTAAGGACATGTTAAAGGACCCACAGTAACTTGAGTGTTGTCCATGGCACTCTGATCAGGGAATACACATACACACATTGAAGAGTTGGTACCTGCACTTGTCATTCCTCACTACTTTTTCCTCAATACTACTTTGTGGTCAAATGGGAATTGCATCTCTAGTAGATCCAAGTGTAGGCCATTTATATCTTTTTCCCCCAACTTCTCTTGCCTGTGTGTGCGCTTAAAGTGTATTGCAATGTTTATTATCCAGCTAAGACTGACCACTTGGCTGGATACAAATTTTATGACCTCCCTTGCATCCTTTAATAGGATCCCCAAACTTAAGGCACAAAGATTCACTAGGTGCTTATTTTGTTTTATTCATTATTTTCCAACTTATATTCTAAGCATATTTTCTTTCTCTTTTCATCATCGTCTTTTGAGGGCAGCTTCAAAAGGCCACAGGAATATCAAATATTCCTGTGAATGCAATTGACACTTTTAAATTCTGAAATGTGTCTTGCTGTAAGGTACCACAGCAGGTGGAGTTCCAATCACCGCCGGGACCTCTGATGAGGGCTCATCCAGGAGCCAAAACTCAAGTCAGGTCAGGTCAAAGGCATGGTTCTTGTTCAGAAATGCCTACAATGCTGCCACTGAAAGACATTGTTTCCTAGAAGTAATTTTCATTTCAATTTTTTGTTTTTTTGTTTTTGAATCTTTGATAAGTCATTTTCAAAATGATTGAGAAGTTGGTACCTGCTCTTGTCTTTCCTCACTACTTTTTTCCTCAATAATACACACATATATAGATATATCATTACACACACACACACACACACACACACACAAATGGAGAGGCCTAGAACTCAACAAACTTTTTGAGAAAAGCAGAACAGAGAGAAGAAAGGAGGGAAGATACAGACAGGACAAATTTTCAATTTTAATGGGTGGCACTGCTCTTGTGGCAATGTGCTCTCTACAGGAGAAGCGTAACCTGCATGTCACGCGGATATCTATATAAATGTATATCTGTCGTGACTGAGAGTGGTATGCAGCGCAGTACAATTCGTGACGTGACCAAAAGTGCAAGTGATGGCAACTATCTCTAGAGCCTCGCTGATACCAGGCTAATAATAAGTATCTTATGATAGGAAGTGTGAAGTGCAGCCCGCCTGTCAAGTAGTCCCAAAGCTGGGGCACTTCAACATAAAGTGGAATAAAATGAATGTATAAAAAAATCTGTCGTGTTATCGTCCTATCTTCCTCTGTAGGACTCTATAGCCAAGTATTTAAGACCCATTCGACTTTAGCCATATAGGTCTAAAGAAGAAGTCGTGGGCTCGAATCTTGGTGGCGTGTGGTGAATTAATTAAGAGTGTGGATACTTTTTTTTACGATCTCCGAGAACAACTTTAAGTGCAGATCTACCTGTGCCTGAATTCCTTTCGTGTATAGAATAATTCGTATACACATGCACAAGATAAAATATGCACGTTACAGATCCCGTAGTTCATGTCAGCTTTCAGAAGAATACGGAAGCACGAACATACCCAGCAGCATACATCCCCGAAGTCAGAATGCGGCTACCTTCATGGTGGGCCAAAAATCAAACTCGGTCATATACACAAAATCGCGGCATTGGTGAACCTCAGAGCTCTAGCCGAGGAACGAAAATATATCTATATCCTCCTCATTACATCCCTGCAGTTTGAATGCGGTTACCTACACGGTGATAAAAAAACGGTCGCATATCCTCCTCAAAAAACCCTCACCATTGGTAAACCCCAGAGCTATAGCCGAAGATGGAAAAGATCCCTATTACCATTTATCAGCATACTATAGACATCTGGCTACAATAATTAGTATACATAAAACACTAACTTCATAGAATACATCAGCGAATGGACAGGCCTAGAACTCAACAAAATTTTGAGAAAGGCAGAACAGAGAGACGAATGGAGGAAACTGGTTGTCAAGTCTTCAGGGGTGCCCCCACAGTCACCAGACTAAGGGATAGATAGATAGATAGATAGATAGATAGATAGATAGATAGATAGATAGATAGATAGAGAGAGAGAGAGAGAGATAGATAGAGAGAGAGATAGAGAGAGAGATAGATAGAGAGAGAGAGAGAGAGAGAGAGAGAGAGAGAGAGAGAGAGAGAGAGAGAGAGAGAGAGAGATAGGCAGACAGACAGACAGACAGCCAGACAGAGATAGATAGCCAGACAGAGATAGATAGACAGATAGATAGACAGACAGATAGATAGATAGATAGATAGATAGATAGATAGATAGATAGATAGATAGATAGATAGATAGATAGATAGACAGATATATAGATAGACAGACAGACAGATAGATAGATAGATTGATAGGTAGATAGATAGATAGAGAGATAGAGAGATAGAGAGATAGAGAGATAGAGAGAGAGATAGATAGATAGATAGATAGATAGATAGATAGATAGATAGATAGATAGATAGATAGATAGATAGATTGATTGATTGATTGATTGATTGAATTTTATTTTCAGAAGGTGAAGGAGTAAGTATGGCAATTGCGTTTTTACATCCAGCCTTCTATAATGATACAAACTAGTAAAAGCAAACTAATAACAAGAAAATGGGGGAAAAAAGCATAATTCTGTTTGTAACAACTAATTATGTAACTTAATACTTCATAACTGTGAGGAGAGAGAGAGAGAGAGAGAGAGAGAGAGAGAGAGAGAGAGAGAGAGAGAGAGAGAGAGAGAGAGAGAGAGAGAGAGAGAGAGAGTTACATATTGTTCGATGATAGATGTTCTCGATACATTTTCTTGAAAGAATAATGGCTTTTTAGATATATATGTAGATGATTAGATTCTGACACAAACAATGAATAGAAAGCTGACTAGTTCGGTGGCCTCGATTGCTGTGGCCTTATGGTGACTTCAGTTTCGGTTTCCCATACTCTTCAGTGCATGTGATGAGGCGGTGTAAACACTAAAGGGATGGGAACGGGGGGAGGGGGGTGGGGTCAAAGGTTCATTATTATGACGGAAGAAGGTCGTTGGACGCATGTGGATGGGTCATCACCCTAAGTGGCTGTTTCATACAGTTGACTCTGCCACTTTGCTGTGATATTATGATTATATTATTGTCGTCAGTTGGGTGGCGCAGACACATGCGCATGCGCGTGCGCATATAGACATGCAGGCACACACACATGCACATGCATGCATGCAGACAGACATGCAGGCGCACGCGCGCGTACGTGCACGCGCGCACACACACACACACTCACATACGCGGACAAACAGGCCCGCACGCGTGCACAAATACACAGCACACATACACACATACGCATACACACATGTATGCATGCATACGCACACATACACACGCGTACACATACATATATACACATAAATACACGTGCGTATACACAAAAACACATGCGCGCGTGCGAGTACACACACACATAGTTTACGTGTGCGTGCATACATACACACACACACACTTCACACACACACACACACACACACACACACACACACACACACACACAACACAACACACACACACACACACACACACACACACTCACACACTCACACACTTTATGTTAGGGTTAGTTTTTATTCAGCACTGTTTAAAAGACATTTTTCAGTTTATTGTTTACTCTTTCTTGTCAGATTCTCTCTTTTTTCCCCGTCTAAAATTACTGAATGTGAATGGACGTTAAACTGAAGATTTCACACACACACATACACACACATACACACACACATACACACACACACATACACACACACACACACACCACACACACACACAACACACACACACACACACACACACACACCCTTCCTTGGAGAATCGTTTTATTTTAAGACTCTCTACTGCAATATGATGCACCAAGGGAGATGGGGAGAGGGGCTCAAAATCAGGACTGAGAATACAGATTAAAAAAAAAGTAAAATAAGGAAGTAACAGGAAGAAAAAAAAAGGCAGAAACACAGACATAGATAAAAGGGAATTCCTAGCACAAAATGTCCAAAAGATGGTGGGGGGAGGGGATGCTATGTATACTGACAGCCCCCTTCCCCTTTGTATCTTAATAGTTGCTTACAACACATACTGCAAGCTGTAAGCGTGTGGAGACAGTGAAAGCTGAAAGCCACACAGAGAACATAGACATAAGGAACCGAACAGTTCAATTGTCAGAGCTCTCACTTTCCCCAAGCTAAGGTTGAGCAGCATTGAGCGTGGTGGGTACCAAGTGGATGGGTGACCGTTTTTTCGCGCCTTGGCTTCAGTATTGTCCCCCACTTCACCCTGAAGCTGTAAAATGGATACCTGCCCTCTTTAGGGCCAGGGAAAGTATCAAAGCAATGAGGGAGAGCAAAGGCGCCGCCCTCAATATACTGGCCCCCTAGAGAAGCTGAGGTCTCTGAACATCTCGCTCCCCCAAGGACCACACAGGTTATGGGAACACCTTTACCTTGTACACCTCACGTGATCTGTGACCACGTCATAAGGTGCTGATTTGGGACTAGGCGCTGTTCATCAGGCTCTGATTAGGCTTTGAATCGTGAGGTCAGTCTGTGATAACGAACAGGTGTTATCAGGGAAGACCAAGGATTGACAGCATTGTTGCTATATACCATACTATACTCTGTCAATGAAGGAGACGCAGAAGTTAATGATAACACGCTCCCGGTCACTGAAAGTTTAATGATGATATTAACAATGATACTAATGATGTATGATAATAATAACAATAATACTAACGATAGTGAGGATGATGATGATGATGATGATGATGATGATGATGATAATAATGATGATGATAATAATGATACTACTACTACTACTACTACTACTACTACTACTACTACTACTACTACTACTACTACTACTACTACTACTACTACGACGACACGACGACGACGACGACGACGACGACGACGACGACGACGACGACGACGACGACGACGACGACGACGACGACGACTACTACTACTACTACTACTACTACTACTACTACTACTACTACTACTACTACTACTACTACTACTACTACTACTACTACTACTACTACTAAAATAAATCTAATGCAAGAATAATGATAATGATAATTAGTCTAATGATAACAATGATAATAATAATAATACTCATCATCATCATCATCACCGTCGTCGTCGTCGTTATCATCATCATCATCATCATTCATCATCATCATCATCATCATCATCATCATCATCATCATCATCATCATCATCATCGTCATCGTCATCATCATAGTTTAGCTTTTATGAAAATGATCGTTTAGGTTTATGTAAAAAGCACTTCTTTTGATTTTATGTAACAATCATTTCACATCTTTATCGAAATAGTCATTTAACTTTACATAAAAGTAATCGTTTAAATTCACGTAAAAACGCAGCCGTTTAGGTTTAAATAAGAAATGATCATATACCTTAATATAAAAAATAATAGTTAAAGTTTAAATGAGAATTAATGATTTAACTTTACCAAAAAAGTAATCTTCAAAGTTTACATAAAAAATCATTTGACGTTACATGAAAACAAACGTTTAATTTTGTAGCTTTTGTATCGAGATACTAGTTTAATTATCTCTGATTTGGAAACATTGGAGTTACTATGATTTTGCTTATTGTAATTTTATATATATATATATATATCATTTATCCTTTTCATATCGAGGATAATGGAATAAGCGCTCCTGTGCTTTTTATTCACCGAGTCCCCGTGTGTATGCAATTTTGTAAATATCATCATGTGTTCCCAATGGCACACAATGGTCTACTCTTACGAAACTGATGACACATAGAGATGATGCAGCTGAAGCAGATGCAAGTACAAACGCACACATACATAATTATACACATAAACGCACAAAAGTACGCAATGCACACACATGCGTACAAATGCATTTGCAAACATACACGCATATACATACATACACATACGCATACACACACATATAAACCTGTTCCGCTTTTCACAAGGGTAGGCTACTGTGTCAACACACAGTAGCCTACTCTTGTGAAAAGCGGAACAGGTTTATATGGAAAAAAGCACGTAGATGCTTATTCAATTATCCTCGAAATAAAATATTCAATAAGAGAATAAATAGATATTAAAATAAAACACAGACACAAACACACACAAATACACAAATACATACACACAGACGCACACAAGCACACACACACACACACTCACACTCAAACACACACACACAAACACACACACAAACACACACATACGCACGCACACACACAAACACACACACACTTACACACACACTCACACACAGACACGCACACACAGACACACAGACACAGACACACAGACACACAGACACAGACACAGACACAGACACAGACACAGACACACACACACACACACACACACACACACACACACACACACACACACACACACACACACACACACACACACACACACACACACACACACACACTCATAGTCCACTTTTTCTTTCCGTTTATGTTTGCTTCATAGTCCATTCGCAAGTTTACTTTAGATTGGACTTTACCTTTTCTTGTTTTGATAACGTGTTATTTTATCAATGATATTTATTGCCTGTAAGAACAACACACACAACACACACACACACACACACACACACACACACACACACACATCACACACACAGAGTCACACACACACACACACAAACACACAGAGTCACACACCTACACACACACACACACACACACACACACACACCACACACACACACACACACACACACACACACACACACACACACAACACACACACACACACACTCTCTCATATATTGTAGCATTTACCTTACTCAAGTTCACTTGCTTCTATTTGTTATCTTTTTGTATGTATAGTTCAAGCAGTTTCTGATGGTTAGACCTGGGTTTTGTTGTTGTTGGTTTTTTTTTTCTATTATCCTTCATTCACCTGTCCACACAAATACACCGACTTTTTTTTAATCTCTTTTCCTTCCCAATCATTTGTCTAAAGTCACTTTTTAGTGGATAGGCGTTAAAATGCACACACACACACACACACACACAACACACACACACACACACACACATACACACACACACACACACATACACACACACACACACTCTCTCTCTCTCTCTCTTTCTCTCTCTCTTTCTCTCTCAAAGCACGGTCAGTCATCAGTTACTTTCCTAGCATCTATGATATGGATGGCGCCGTGTTTGTGGCGACATTAGAGCCTCGAAGAAGGCAGCTTGGTTTACAAGTACAAAGCAAGTCTGTCGGAAAAAAACCCTGATACTGTGTACTTAACAATACATAGCATAACAAACAATAATCATGATAACAAAATACACTATGATGCATCATAGCAGGCTGCCTTCTTAAGGACTTTGGTGTCGCCACAAGACTGGCGCCACCTGTATTAAAGATGCTAAAAATGTGTGTATGCAAAAGATAGAGCACTCTCTTGGTGCCATGGGCTCTTTTACAGCGCAAAAGTCTGTGTAGAACGGGACTCAAATCCGTGCTTTATTCCTTTATCTTCGATATATCAAAGAATAAGTTATAAAACAAATAAACAGATACACACAGACAAGAAAGGAAGAAACAGCAGTAAAATCTTCAAGTGTCGTGCTCAACAAGTTATCCTGTTACTGTCAGTGCAAGACGCTTCTTCGTTCCATGATGCACGTGAAAACCTGAACTATACTGTGTTCACCCCCACACACAGGTCAGGTGATGAGCAGTGAACGGGTTGCAGGCACCTCACCTCACCTCACCTCACCTCACTTCACTCTACACGGGACCAGCGCTAACGCCACTTGGTGTCTATGCAGGCACAATGATTCAAAATACCATCACTTTGCCGCAGCGTCGACATTTCGAGCAGTTTTGACCTGAACCTACAGGTAAAATTGATGGTTGTTTTTGTGTAGTGTTATAGTGGTTTTTATTGGTCTTGCTCCGTTTTTTTTTTTTTTTTTTTTTTTTTTTTTTTTTTTGGGGGGGGGGGGGGTTCTGTGTGTCAAGTCCAGTGAAGTTGAAACGATCTTTATTTAGTGTCAAAGATTAACTTTACACAACTTTTATTTTTCATCCTTGCGTCATTGTGTGTTTTTAAGTACCTGACACATTGTTAGGTCCAGCACATTCATCTTTGGCATTAGAGAGAGTTCTTTTCTTTTAAGTCTCTCTGGAAAAAAAAGGCGGGAAAATGGACCATGAAGGGAAACAACAGACAAGGAGGTAAGAGGAAACAAAGTAACAAGGTAGAGAGAGAGAGGGATAGAAAAGAGGGAATTTATAGAACAGGATTTCCAGAAGGTGGGGATGATATTCATGGAGACAGGTTCCTGGCATCCCCATGAGGGGAGTCCAAATGATTGGGGGGGGGGGGGGGGGGGGTATGGATTGGGTACTTGTGTTAATTCCATTATCGTCGATGTAAAAGAAAGAATGAATAAATAAATAAATAAATAAATAACTAAAGGAAAATTTTCTCGACAGGCGCCTGGGTGGTGGTATGATCTCAGGCCATCAGATCACAAGCTCAACGTTCTAACCACTAGGCTAATCATCCTGTGCCTCCCATTTGTTTCATGTGAGAACTTCTGTATGAGGAGTGAAATAACTTTGTAATTTTAGAAAACATAAGAATTCACACAGTTGTAATAAACAGAATGGCATATTTTGGTTTATCACACACAGATTTGAAAAGTATTAAAACGAAACATATCCACACATACACAGACACATTATTCAGAATGACAGAATTTTGCATTCAAGGATTATCATAGAACAATTCAATGATTATCGTAGCATTAAACCAGAATAACCCAGAACATTAAAACAGAATAAATGTGTTCATGTTGCATCATTGTAAAATAGCAAGTTTTCACTACTTCTTTCTGGGGGCAGCTTGCTCCTAGCTTATCCTAGCTAGAGTATTTAAACTTTTTTTGTTTTTCTACAGAGAGGAGCCTTGTGTCATCAAGACGGCTGACAAACAGCAGACGACCACCACTACCACTGCCACCACCACCACAACCACCACCACTACCACTGCCACCATCACCACAACCACCACTACCACTGCAAGACAAGACACTCCGAAAGTATCATCTGGCCTGACCCCAACCCCCCCCCCCCCTCTCCCCAGTGGCCAAGAGCCTATACAGCGACTTGGAGGACCTGCAGCCTACTGCTGCCTTCACTGCAGAGACTGAGCTGTCTGTTCTGCAAAACAGAGGACTTCAACCATCAACTGAATGTGAGTACGATTATCATATCTTGTAGATTTGATACACTTGGCATCATCTGTCTGTCACTTTTTTTTTTATACTGACAATTCTCTCTCTCTCTCTCTCCTCTCTCTCTCTCTCTCTCTCTCTCTCTCTCTCTCTCTCTCTCTCTCTCTCTCTCTCTCTCTCCTCTCTCTCTCTCTCTCTCCACTCTCTACTCTCTCTCGCTCTCTCGCTCTGTCGCTCTCCTCTCTCTGTCGCTCTCTGTCTGTCTGTCTGTTTCTCTCTCTTTGTGTCGCTCTCTCTATGTCCCCTCTCTCTGTATCCATGTGTCTGTCTGTCTGTCTGTCTGCCGTCTCTCTCTCTCTTTTACTGACAACTCTCTCCTCTCTCTCTCTCTCTCTCTCTCTCTCTCTCTCTCTCTCTCCTCTCTCTCTCTCTCTCTCTCTCTCTCTCTCTCTCTCTCTCTCTCTCTCTCTTGTCTGTTGCTTCATACGTCTTTTCTCTACCCCTCCCCTTCTATTCGGGGATGTGTGTTGTTGTTTGTTGTAACAGGTTTTCGAGGCAGTTTGTTTACGCCTTTTTTCTATTAGGCTACGGTCTTTTTCTTCCTTCTTCCTGACACCTCTCGTCTCTGTCTCCGTCTGTCTCTGTCTCTGTCTCTGTCTCTGTCTCTGTCTCTCTCTCTCTCTCTCTCTCTCTCTCTCTCTCTCTCTCTCTCTCTCTCTCTCTCTCTCTCTCTCGCTCGCGCGCGCGCGCGCGCGCGCGCGCGTGCTCTCAACACACACACACACGCACCTGTCTCTGTCGTCTCTGTCTGTCTCTGTCTGCTCTGTCTGTCTCTCTGTCTCTCTGTCTCTGTCGTCTGTCTGTCTGTCTGTCTTCTGTCTGTCTGTCTGTCTGTCTGTCATGTCTGTCTTCTCTCTCTCTCTCTCTCTCTCTCTCTCTCTCTCTCTCTCTCTCTCTCTCTCTCTCTCTCTCTCTCTCTCTCTCGCGCGCCGCGCGCGCGTGCTCATAACTGCCCCTACCCCCCCCTCCCGTATTCCAGCGTGTGTTTTGTTTTGTTTTTTGGTTTGTTGTTGTTGTAACATGTTTTAAAGCTGTTTATTGGGGGGTCTTTTTTTTGGTTAAAGACGCTCTAACCCCCCACCTCTTTCTCTCTGTATTTTTCTCACACTCTGTCTCTGTCTGTCTGTCTGTGTGTCTGTCACTCTGTCTCTGTGTGTCTGTCTTCTGTCTGTCTGTCTGTCTGTCTGTCTGTCTGTCTGTCTGTCTGTCTGTGTGTGTGTTGTCTGTCTCTCTCTCTCTCTCTCTCTCTCTCTCTCTCTCTCTCTCTCTCTCTCTCCTCTCTCTCTCTCTCTCTCTCTCTCTCTCTCTCTCTCTTTCTTTTCTTTTTTCTTTCTCCACCGCTCTCTTACTTTCACACACATACACCCTACCAACTGGTCAGACATTAATGAATCCTATTTATCACATAGGTATGGATTTTTTTTTCGTTCCTCAGCTAGAGCTCTGAGGTTCACCAATGGTGAGATTTTTGAGTATGCGACCCGTTTTTGCCCACCATGAAGGTAGCCGCATTCCGACTTCGGGAATACATGTATGTATGTATGTCTTCGCTTTCAGACACTTCGGACCAACCTTTGACCTTCTCACCCCAAAATCCATGACCCCCATGACTCTCTCTGGTTAGGCCCGTATTGATAAATAAAAGGGTAGGGAATGGAGACAAAGGAAATGCAAAGAAGCTTCTGCTTCTGCTTCGTCGAACTTTCTCAGACAAGCAACTCGCGCTGTCTTGCCACAGGTGCGAAAAATCCCCGCGCATCTGACTTCTTAGGTCTTGTGACCGGGGATATCATTCCGTCCCAGAGATTCGTTTTCATGAAGACTTCAGCATCCTTCCCGATCACACAGAAAACGCATAGTGAGCAGTCTCTGTAGGCCTACTGCATGCAGTCTTCCGCAGTGGAAAGTCTACAGAGGTCAGTCAGTATGCACACAGCCACCGACCACACTACTGCCGCCTTGCAAACAACCGATTTCACAGGCAGGACCAGAAACAACACAACCGGCTGTGAGATATCTGGACAATGGTCACCACACAGACAGACATCTGTCTCACCTGCACATTTTCCTCCTTCATCACCTTCCCAAGTCTTGGGGCACTCACCCCTGAAGATTTTGCAACCAGCTTCTCCTCCTCCAGTCCTCGCGCACGCGCAAATTTGAGCTTTTTCAAGTAGCAAGTCGAGCCATCCAGTCCACTCTGTCGCGTTCATTTTGCTGGACTTGAACTGACTGTCCGGTCAGTCGCCTGCCGTCAAAGGATCACTGGGCACCACACTTCTGATTGCTTCCTCAATTCTTGCTAAACGAAAACAGTAGATAAAATAAATAGAAATATAAAAGAATAGGAACAATAATGAAAAAACCTAAACCATTTAAAATAAACGAGAAAGAAAAGGAAATGGTATACAGAGATAGAAATGAAATCAAGAAACGACAATAAACCATAGAAATAAAAAGATAGGAAACTAAAATTAAATGCAAGGATGAGAAGGCAATCTCGGTGACAGTGATCCAGGTGTCCGTAAACACCACCACGACATTGATTCGGGTGTCGAAACACCTACGACTACATACTGTGTCGTAAACACACGCATTGATTTGGTGCCCGTAAACACCACGACCTACATTATCCTGGTGTCCGTAAACACCACGACCTACATTCATCCTGGTGTCCGTAAACACCACGACCTACATTCATCCTGGTGTCCGTAAACACCACGACTACATTCTCTGGTGCCGAACCACGACTACATTCATCCTGGTGTCCGCAAACACCACCGCCTACACTGATCCTGGTGTCCGTAAACACCACACCTACATTCATCCTGGTGTCCGTAAACACCACCACCTACATTCATCCTGGTGTCCGAAACACCACCACTACATTCATCCTGGTGTCCGTAAACACCACCACCTACATTCGATTCTGGTGTCCGTAAACACACCACCTACATTGATCCTGGTGTCCGTAACACCCACTACATTGATCCTGGTGTCCGTAAACACCATCACCTACATTCATCCTTGTGTCCGTAAACACCACCACCTACAATGATCTTGGTGATTGAAAATAGCATCACCTACACAGACTTTGAGACATAGAGATTGGATTCTGTTACCTCTCACTTGTTCACAGCATTTCCTTAGGCTTCTTCCTTCCCTTACTTTCTTCCACGCGGGTCCTAATCTGGTGAGTGGTCGTATGGGTCACTGAGAGTCCTCTTCTGTGGTGAGTCTTTGTGGATCACCTGGGAGCCGTCTCCTCCAAAATGAGGCCATAGTCTGGAAAGCTGTCACCATCAAAATATTCTGAGAACATGTAAGTATATATATAAAGCGTACAGCTGGAGAAAACTGACTTCTTCAAATGCTTGGGACGTGTAAGTATATAGAAAGTGTACAGCTATAGTAGAGCGACTTTATTATACATGATTCAGGTATGGGATGTTTAGCTAAGTCTTTGAGTAAAGTATAGTTCCCACCTGGAAACACGTGAGTCATTAAGGGTTTTTTTAATTGTAAAACACTGTGTGTTTTGAATTTGGTTAGTTTGCTGCTTATTGTGCTGAAAGAATGCCTCCATGTTTGGAATTTATTCATGAAAATGTGCAGAAAAGTGTACCTAATACTTCATTTCGAAATTTATTCAGGTCAATCGTGGCATTCAGACATCTCAAATCACACGCACACAACGCACGAAATACAGTCACGCACATGCACACGCCCGCACACACACACACAGACCCACACACGCACACACACACCACGAGCGACACAGACACGCACGCACACATCACACACACACAGCAGACACGCACGCACACGCAACACCACACACACACAGCAACACCACGCACACACACACACACACACAACACACACACAACACACACAACACAGCACCACGCACCAGGCACGCACGCACGCACGCACACACGCAGGCACACACACAGCACGCAGTTTTGCTGATGATGATTTCAGTTTCAGGGGCAGTGTGTCTGGAATCAAGGGCCAGTGACCTGACCTGACATGTGATAGTGATGTTGAGGGCAGCCATAGTGACCTGCCTTTTCTACAGAGGGGAGAGCAGTAAGTATCAGCAAAGCCCATAACCAAGATGGTCGTCAGGGTGGACATGAGGGACGCGGCACCGCAAATGACAAGGACATCAAAAACACGGCACATCATTGAGGAAACATCAAAGACAACATGGCAAATCATCAGTGACACAAGAACAACATCGAGGACAACACGCAATACGAGGACGCAAATCATAGTGTCAGAGTAAAGAACACTCCCCATATTATACCCTAGAGCAGAACATCAAGGCTGACAGAATGAAACATGAAACTTGATGTAAAACAGGGACATAGAACAGGAGTGTTGCACACAAGAAAAAAAGGAACATTAGCCTTTAACCCCTTCTCGGCAGCATGGAGAATTTGTCAACAAAAACGAGGTGTAGTGTATAACAAGAAGTATCGCATCGCTTCACCACCGATGGACAAATCAATATCAACATGAACTGCATTTTACTTATCGTAAGTTGCCTAATTCAAAGTTGCTTTGATGTCAAGTGAATCTTCCAGTGACGATTTCCGTGAAAAATTATCGCTCACACAGAATAGATGCATAAACAAATCTGTAGTTCTGCGAAATGGTCTTTAAAGCAGTAACAATCCCAGGTGAGTGTGATCAATAACCACACCATAGACTGATGCATCACCATACACAAGAGCGGCAACAAACCCAGAGAAAGGTACTCGTTGTCAGTATTCTTAGAAAGCATACACACTCCACACTGGGGCAGTTATTGCTCTAGTAGACGTTATGGCACAACATTTAATGCGAGAAAATTGTTTTGTAATTTTAGTTTGTTGTTAATTTTTTGGTCTACGAAGAGAGATGTGTAAAAACATAGGTACTTTACAACTATAGTTATGTAGACGATCAAGGTAAACAAAACGACAAAGTTATGGTGTAAAAGGCATCTGGTGGTGGGTGGCGAGGAATTTTTTCCATAGGCACTTTTAAGTTTTGAGGAATTTTTTGTTCCTTTTTTAAAAAGAAAATATTTTCTTTTTTAAAAAATTGATAAACGTCACATGGCTTGTAGCTTCCACCCAGCTTCAGTCTGAAAGAAAAATGATTTAGAGTGATGTCATTTAATGAAGTTTTGTTAAGCGAATCTATTCAAATAATTGAAAAAAATCTCTTGTTCTAACATGCCAATGCGTTAAGACTGGTTGTAAATGGCGCTTTTTATGTTTTTTCAATGATTCAGATAATGTGATTAATTTTGAAAAAAGCTATCGCCTGATATAACATGCTTAATGGGGAACAATAGGGCAAATGTTATTTTATTATTCATTATTAGTATTTTTTAAAATTAGTTACTTAAGTGATCATGCAACTCTTATCATGCCCCTTGGTGCATGTAAGACTGTTATTAAGTGTTGAGATTTTTGAAGTTTTTTTTATAAAAGGAATCGGATTTAAAACCTAGAGTGAAGTATATATATCTATTGCATAGATAACACAAAATGGTTGATAGCTTGAGGTCTTTTCTGTTTGGTGCAGATTTTTTTTTTTTTAACTCGAATTAAATGACTGGTTAAAGGAAAGCGACTCTTATATGAATATATATTAATGAGAAAAAAGTTCATAAGATTTTTTTCAAAGAAAATACTCTTTGTAACAATCTTTAGCGTTTTACGGCTTTACACTTAAAAATATCCTATCCACCAGAATTAATGCTCTTTGTTCATGCGTGTAGCACTGGTAATGTTCTATGTGTATTTTGATACGTTTTTGATTTGAAGTAATGGATATGGAAGCCAAGTACTCTTATCTCCACGTTTCTGCTCGAAAAAGAATGACTAATTCTTTGATATGTTATTTTTTATCAACCAGGACTAAAACAATTCATAATCCTATATTTTGAGAAGGGTATCCTTTGCTGTTCACTTTTTAAAATCTGTTTACTTTTAAAAATTATCTTTCAATATATTGGTTTTAAAAAAAGTAGTGTTCCTATATGTCACATTGTTGCGTATAAGATCAGAAATAGTTTGTTTTTTTTACATCCATTATTTTTTGTAAAAATTGAATCAGATTTCATATGTTGAGAAAAATACTTTGGTCTTCCATTGTAGGACTTGGGATAATCTGTGATGTCTTTTCGATTAAAAAAAAAATGACTCAACAATTTTTGTTTGGAAAAATACTTGTGGCTAAGTACCCTTTAATATCCCATGAATCCTTGTAGCACTGGCATTTTGTGATGTTTTGAAGCAGTTATTTTTTTCTTTTTTTTTCAAACATAGATGATGGGTGCAGATACAGCAATAGTTTGTAGTAGTAGTAGTAGTAGTAGTAGTAGTAGTAGTAGTAGTAGTAGTAGTAGTAGTAGTAGTAGTAGTAGTATGTAGTATTAGTAGTAGTAGTAGTAGTAGTAGTTTTGTAGTAGTAGTAGTAGTAGTTTGTAGTAGTAGTAGTAGTAGTAGTTTGTAGTAGTAGTAGTAGTAGTATGTAGTAGTAGTAGTAGAGAGAGAGAGAGAGAGAGAGAGAGAGAGAGAGAGAGAGAGAGAGAGAGAGGTGTTATGATTGCAGAATCAAGTTTCACAGTATTATGAACAAGGCTATGGGGTGATGTACCATTGATATAACATTCCGAAATGCACGTAGTATAAAGAAAAATTATAAGTTAAATTGAATTACCGTTTAAAATATTTCTAAGTGAACATTTTTTCGATACTTTGCAAAACATGTGTTGCACAATTAAAATTATAAAAAAATATTTCGATGACAATGGGATAAGCGCTCGTGTGCTTTTATACGTGTAGTCCCCCTTTTATGCGATTTAACAAAAAATGTCATCTGCTCGCGTTGGTGCACAATAACATACTCTTCCGAAAGGGGAGCAGGTTTTTAAAAGGTTTGCACGGTGTTCTGCGTGCGGTGTGTGTGTGTGTGTGTGTGTGTGTGTGTGTGTGTGTGTGTGTGTGTGTGTGTGTGTGTGTGTGTGTTTCGGGGGGAAGGGGGCGGTAGTGAAGAGGGGACATAACTTTTGGTAGAAGATGTATATTTTAAGGGTAAGGGTGTTGGGGGAAGGGGTAGAGTATGCATGTTTGGATCAGTGGGTCAAGGGGAAAACAGCGGGAAGGGGGGGGGGGGGGGGGGGTTAGCTGATAGTTTTCCCGGGTTCAATTTCGGCGTATTACTTTTTAAAAAAGAAAAATTGTTGCCTGGGTTATTTTGGGTGTAATCGTTTTGGGTTTTTTTTAATGGAGAAAAATTGTTTAAAAAATGTAAAATCTTCAATGACTTGGCTTAAAAACTGAACATTTATTGTAAAAAAAAAATTCAAACGCCAAAATCCAACAAAAACTTTTGATGTTGATAGGACTGGTAATTAGAATGATTTGATAAAACTTATTCTGCGTTCCCTGGCTCTGCTAGATTTTTAATCCAGTGATATAAACGATATATACCGTTGTGTCTAAAGCTACACACCATAGTGTTTGCCTGTTCCTGCGTCCACATGCATGCATGCTGACAGACCAGCCGACAGACTGACAACCTTTGCCCCTATATTAATTAACCTTGAACACTAACTCTAACCCTTTACAACTAATCTTTTTACTTTAACCCTGGCCCGTCATGTGGACACAAATGGCAGGTAGATTCCATGGTACATGCTTTTGACACTATGGCAAAACAATTTTTGTCTCGTAGGGTTAGGGGTGTTGTAAAGTTATTTTTTCTCGTTGTAGTATGGTAGTAACAACTGTCTGTCATAATCTTATGAGCGAAAAATAAAAACACTGCGCTGCCGTTAAGCGCCCGATAAAAACGGGCCCAGCGCGTAATTAATTTGATGATTTCAGGTAGGAGAGAATGGCCTTTCTTTTTTTTGAAACTTGGCAGAAAAATGGACCAAAAGGTAGAAAACGGTCAAGAAGACGAC
>CM060338.1:39497495-39499995 GCA_030674155.1 Stramonita haemastoma | reverse complement strand
TTTTTTTTTTTAGGATGTTAAATGCAAGAAATAACAATAGTGTAGTTTTCATATGTCATTTTTTAAATTGACAGATTAAATGTAAAAAAAAATACAATAGGGCATGTTCCAGTGTTTAGGAGATCAAATGCAAGAAAAACAGCTGTGTATTTTTTTTTTAAGAATGAACGCAGGAAATACAATAATATATTTTTGCGGTTATATTTTTATGTGAACCAGGAAATACAAAAGTTTTTTTTTGGAGACTTTTTATGAGACAGACTGCAAGAAATTCAACAGCAGGCCTACATCTATAGTTTTCAGGGTTTTTTTAATTTGTCCTGCATAGCCTTTGGTATGGGCAGGGGTGTTGTTAATTTGTATACTGGTGTGTGAAGTATATGTGGGAGAAAGCCCTTTTCATTTTTCTTTCTTTAAGTTTTTTTTTTTAATGGCATACAATGTAATATAGAAGGGATCAGGTTCTCTGCTTGCCTTTGCATTGAAGAGTTAGTGTGTATTGGTGGTAGATCTGTGTATTGATTATCTGCAGGGTGATCGATGGCAGATTTTACACCAATACATCTTATGAAGAATAAATGTATGTGAAAGATTTCATGCTCTAGTCTAGTAGTCCTTAAAGTATTCCTGTGTGGGGAGCATGTTGGTTTTTGCTTTTTTCTGAAGTTTCAATCAAATACCATTACAAAAATGAAATCTATTTATGTATTGGCCTTTGATAAAGGCAGGAATGGAAATGGGAAATTACTAATTCCCAATTTATTCCAAAGATATGGCAGATCAAGTTCTTTTTGTGGGTGGTTTAAAAAGAAATCTCTGTAAAATTGCTGGATTCAGGGTTGTAATCAAAATTATACTTATCTCTATATTCAGATCTGAGAATTTTAGAGAGAGACAGACAGAGAGAGAGGTGATGGAAAGATGGTGTGTTTTTTCTTTATGTGATATATTTTTCTGTTTGTTTAGGATGCTGAATGCAAGAAATACAATAGTGTATATTTTGTTTGTGGTTTTCTTTTAATTGGCAGATTAAATGTAAAAAAAATTCAATAGTGTATTTTCCAGTGTTTAGGAGATTGAATGCAAGAAAAACAATAGGGAATTTTTGCCCTTTGTTTTTTTTTTAGAGTGAACACAGGAATTACAATAGTATATTTGGGGGATTGTTTTTAAATATAAGATAGACTGCAAGAAATCCAACAGCAGGGCTATATTTTTCAGTTTTTTTATGAGATTGAACGCAAGAAATACAATATAGTTCTTTGTTTAAATTTTGAAGTGTTGGGAAGATTTGGGTTTAATGAAAGGTCAATTGAAAAAACAATCTTGTCCTGCATAGCCTTTGGTATGGGCAGGGGTGTTGTTAGTTTGTATAGTGGTATGTGAAGTATATGTGGGAAAAAGCACTTTTTATTTATTTATTTATTTTTATTTTTATTTTTTTTTTAAATGGCATCCAATGTAATATAAAAGGACCAGGTTCAATGCTTGCTTTTGCATTGAAGTGATGTTAGTGTGTATTGGTGGCAGATCTGTGTATTGATTTTCTGCTGGAAGATTGATAACAGATTTTACACTAATACAGCTTATGAAGAATAAATGTATCTGAAAGGTTTCATGCTGTAGTCTAGTAGTCCTTAAAGTGTTCCTGTGTGGGGGGCTTGTTGGTTTTTGGTTTTTTTCCCCTGTATTTTCGATTCAAATACCATTACAAATATGGAATCTATTTATGTATTGACCTTTGATAAAGGCAGGAATAAGAGTGGGAAATCACTTATAGACCAATTTATTTCAAAGTTACGGCAGATCAAGTTCTTTGTGCAGGGCTGGTTTTAAAAAAATCTCTGTAAAATTGCTGGATTTACAGCTGTAATCAAAATAGTACTGATCTATGTTCAGATCTGAGAATTTAAGACAGAGAGAGATGGGTGATGGAAAGATGGTGTGTTTTTTCTTTATATGATATATTTTTCTGTTGTTTTATGATGTTTAATGCAAGAAATACAATATATATATATCTTTTTAAATTGGCAGATTAAATGTTAAAAAAAAATACAATAGTGCATTTTCCCATGTTTAGGAGATGGATTGCAAGAAAAACAATAGTGGTTTTTTTTTTTTATTATAATGATTGCAAGAAATACAATAGTAAATTTTTGCCATTTCTATTTTTAGAGTGAACACAGGAATATTTTGGGATTTTATTTTAATGAGATAGACTGTAAGAAATCCAACAGCAGACCTATATTTTTCAGGTTTTTTTTTTGAGATTGAATGCAAGAAATACAATATAGCTTTCTGCTTAAATTTTGAAGTGTTGGTGAGATTTGGGTTTAATGAAATGCCAATTGAAAAAACAATTTTGTCCTGTGATTGGTATTGGCAGGGGTGTTGTTAGTTTGTAAAGTGGTGTGTGAAGTGTATGTGGAATATAGCACTTTTCATTGTTTTTCTTGTTTCTGTTTTTTTTTTTAAATGGCATCCAATGTAATATAAAAGG
>CM060338.1:39472495-39489995 GCA_030674155.1 Stramonita haemastoma | reverse complement strand
CCCCCTCCCTACCCCTATATACCAGCATCACCACCAGCAGTAGTTCAACCAATATTTTAAAAGAAGAAAACAGGATACATTCAACAAAACGCGTCATCCTATCTGGATACACTGATAATTATTTAAACAAACGTGTGTGTGTGTGTTGTGTGTGTGTGTGTGTGTGTGTGTGTGTGTGTGTGTGTGTGTGTGTGTGTGCGCAAGTGTGTGTACGTGTGTGTGTGTGTGTGTGTGTGTGTGTGTGTGTGTGTGTGTGTGCGTGCGTGTGTGTAAGTATGTGTGTGTGTGTGTGTGTGTGTGTGTGTAAGCGGGAAACAAGCAAAGTAGGCATAAAAGGGGAAAACCAGAATTAAAAAACCATAAAAACCCTTTAAACACAAGAGATACATGAAAACATAGAGAGAGAGGGGAGAGAGAGAGAGAGAGAGAGAGAGAGAGAGAGAGAAGGAGAGAGAGAAGGAGAGAGAGAGAGAGAGAGAGAGAGAGAGAGAGAGAGAGAGAGAGAGAGAGAGAAGAGAGAAATCAAATCAAATCAAATCAAATCAAATCAAATCAAATCAATCAAATTCTTTTATTTCGAGGATAATGAATATGCACTCTTGTGCTTTTTTACATTCAGTCCCCGCCCTAATCAGGGATTACATCAGTTTAAGTACGCCTCTAACTAACAACAATAATAAACCAAACAACAGGGCCAAAACATCAAGACAGTAATAAACTGAAGACAAGATGTCAGGACAGAAGATATAATAGAATAACAAAGGTGCAATACAGTGAACTAAAATTAATAACAATCAAGCAAATTATCATTATGATAGAAAACAAAGACAAAGTGAAACCAGAAAATCGATAATAAGTAAGTAATAGTTAAAACAAAACCAAGCAAACAAAAGTAGTAATTAAAACATAACAAGTTAGGTACTGGGTACATTGTCCAACCATCATCTGTCAACAAAATTAGTCATAGGCCTAGAGATCGAGAGATCGAGAGATGAGAGAGAAGAGAGAGAGAGAGAGAGAGAGAGAGAGAGAGAGAGAGAGAGAGAGTGAGAGAGAGAGAGAGAGAGAGAGAGAAGAGAGAGGAGAGAGAGAGAGAGAGAGAGAAGCAGAGACAGAGACAGACAGAGAGAGAGAAAGAGAGAGAGACAGAGACAGAGACAGAGAGAGACAGAGAGAGACAGAGAGAGGACAGAGAGAGACAGAGAGAGACAGAGAGACAGAGAGAAAAGAGAGAGACAGAGACAGAGACAGAGAGAGACAGAGAGAGACAGAGAGAGAGAGAAGAGAGACAGAGAGACAGAGAAGACAGAGAAGGACAAGAGACAGAGAGAGAGGACAGAGAGAGAGAGAGAGAGAGGAGAGAGAGAGAGGAGAGAGAGAGAGGGAGAGAGAGGGGGAGAAAGAGATGGAATGAGATGAATAAATGAATGAATGAATGAATGAATGAATGAATGAATGAATGAATGAATGAATAATCTTTATTTTTCAAGGGTTACGGATAAACATTCATATACTTTTTTTTCATTCGGCCCTTGTCCTGATTAGGGACTATCAAAGCAACAGCAAAAACATAAAAACAACAATAAAGAAAAGAAACGAAGAAAACCCAAACCCAAATGAACCACAGACCCCCTCCCCCCAAAAAAAACCCACCACAAACACCACCAACAAAAGTTCAACTTATAACTCAAAGAAAGGAGATAGGTATATTCAACAAACATACAATTCCCAAGTGACCCGAATGTTAAGGTCAAAACAGATACCTTGATCGTAATTAAGTAAATCAAATAGATTGAAATAGAGAGGAGACAGCATAGAAGAGAGCAACCCAAGCAAAAAATTATATGATATTAAAACATGCTCACAAATATTTATTACTTTAAAACAACACTTTGAATTAGTAAAAAACAAACAAACAGACAAAATAAACCTCAACAATAACAAACAAATACCATTTAAAAAATCAGCAACATTTTGATGTAACGCCCCATAAAATATCCAAACATAACATTTTTTCAAATTGTGTTCATAAAAATAAAGTTAAGAATCCAAGAAGGCGTAACAAATATGTGGAGAACCCCCCCTCCATCAACAAACAGAACAAAAATCAAATCAAAACAAAGCAAACCAAAAAATAGCAAAAGATACTGTCCTTATTCAGAGGACAATAATACAATTTCAAATTTAACATAGGAACCCAAACATTTTTATCTAATCCGAGAGAGAGGATGAATGGTCTTTATCAATTTGAATGAATGAATTCTCTTTATTTTTCAAGAGCTACATATCAACATTCACATACTATTTTTCATCGGGCCCCTACCCTGATTATGGACTATCAATGAATGAATAAATTATCTCTATTTTTCAAGGACCACAGATAAATATTCACATACTATTTTTCATGGGGCCCTTACCCTGATTAGGGACTATCAATGAATGAATAAATGATCTCTATTTTTCAAGGACTACAGATAAATATTCACATACTATTTTTCATGGGGCTCTTACCATGATTAGGGACTATCAATGAATGAATAAATGATCTCTATTTTTTAAAGACTACAGGTAAGTATCCACATACTATTTTTCATGGGGCCCTTACCCTGATTAGGGACTAGCGACAAAACAAGAAGGCACTCCCCCCCCCCCCCTTCACTGAAAAACCATAACTACAACAACAATCTGACAACTAATAAGATAAAGAAACAAGCGGTAAGTAAACGAACAACTTACTGCAGGTACACACTCTCTTATTTCTGTAAAAAAAATTATTAAAAATCACCAACTGTTCCAGGACAGTTAAAGTAAACTGTCCACAACCTAACACTAACTGGCAGACTAGCGTTTACATATATACCCTGCTGTTCTGCAGAAAATAATAAATGCAAGGTGTGCAAGATGCGTACTTACACGGCCTTCTCTCACCCTTGTTTCATTTGTGCCAGATATGGGCAGCAATAATCTCTCTGCCGAGCTGACAACATCTACTTTCAACTATATTTCAAAAGTATATTAAGAAAAAAAGGAAAATATACAATTTACCATTTTTTTCTTATTTTTCCTATATCGTTCGTTACACGTTCCACTATTGCGCGGCGCTTTGAATGCCCTCCCCTGACCATCAAAAACACTGTTGCCCTCTTTAAAACTACTAAAATTCATAACGGCTTGTCGCCCCATGCTTTGAATTGCCTCCCTTAGCAAGATCACTGTTGCCTTCTTTGTGCTTACTAAAATTCATAAAGGCCGCCGTTTCAGGGGAGTTAAGTTAACTAAGGAAACAACTTATCGACGAAGATCTTTCATGTCTAGCTTTGCATGTATTGCATCATTTACATCCCCCAAAATATTATTCTGACGGTAGATATCCAGAGATATTTATTCTGTTCCACTTCAGAAAGTATTTTTGTTTTAAACAAAAAGAAAGCATGCTGACACATTATATTTTCATTTATCTATTTATTTATTCTTTTTTATCAAGGATAATGGAATAAGCACTCATGTGTTGGGTTGTTTTTTTACATCCAGTCCCCGAGAGTATGCAGCTTTGTAAATCTTGTCATCTGTTCCCACCGGCATATAAGAGAGAGAGAGAGAGAAGAGAGAGAGAGAGAGAGAGAGAGAGAGAGAGAGGAGAGAGAGAGAGAGAGAGAGAAGAGAGACAGACAGACAGACAGACAGACGAGACAGAGAGAGAGGGGGGGGGGGGGCAAGGTAAGAGTCTGGTCAGGGAAAGTGAGTATGTGGTATCTGTGCATTCATCTGTGCAGTATTTATTTATTTTATTTTATACCACTTTATGTCAGTATATTTCTCTGCGTGAAATTCGGGTTGCTCTCCCCGGGGAGAGCGCGTAGCCACAAGTGTAGCGCTATCCATTATTATTTTTTTCTTTTTTCCTATCTGCAACTGTATGTTTCCCTATCAGAGTGGCTTTTTTCTACACAATTTTGCTAAGGATAACCGTCTTGTTGCCGTGGGGTTCTTTTGCGTGTGCTAAATAATGAAGTATAACGCACAGGACCTCGGTTTATTGTCTCATCCGAAAGACTAGCACTCAGACCACCACACATGGTCTAATAGATGGGGAAAAAGTTTGTGCCCAAATGTATATTATCATAATAGTGTTAATTTTGCTAACATCAGCGTGGCTTCAAGCCAATGAGCCTCGTCTCACGTTCATTTTGTTTGATTAATCCTTTTATTTTATTGTATTGTTTTATTTCGAGGATAATGAAATAAGCACTCATGTACTTTTTTAACATTCAATCCCGATTACATGCCGTTTTGCCAATTTTGTCATGCGTTCCTACCGGCACACAATAGCCTTCTCTTTTTGAAAAGCGGAACATGTTTTAACGTGTATGCAAGATGTTCTGCATGGATTTTCACACGGGACCTCGGTTTAAAATCTCTTCTGAAGGACTTTTGGGGGAAAGGAGACGGCACTGATGTTAACTCCAGGGGAAAATATTCCCTTCATCTTGGCACGACTTGAAGTGAATATGATAGTCCTATCATAATATGCATAGGGGAAAAGTCAAGTTAAGTCAAAACACTTTATTTATCCCATGGAGGGCAGTTACAATACGGACAGGCATATTGATACGAATCATAATCTCGAGAGACACAAGAAAGTTACATTTTTTCATATTGATTGAAACATTCCAATATCACTTCAAATAAAAAACAACAACAACACCACAAACATCTACCAGGCCTACACACATTGTGAGAGATGACTTCACGGTGCTAACAAGAGTGGACTAATCTATATACTAATCCTAACTAATGCGTCTTGCTCGTTATGTAATTTAACAACATTTAAACAAAAGAAAATCAATCTTTCCTTCTTCTAATTCATTCACGTTTCATTTTTGAAATTTCGGGAATACTTAAACAAACAAACAACCTACAAGTCATGGTGACTTTTAATTAAGCTTCGATTTATGTTAAAAAAATTCATTTGTGTTGACAGGAGAGAACGTGATCTAGGCCTACACCCACCCCTCTGAAAGGAGCCGTGAAAATCGACCATGGGACTTAATAAACTCACCTTGCTGCTGAGCAGCCTCCTGGCTTGTCTCCCTTGCAGCATTCTTGCGTCGTCCACATCGGAACAGCGTCTTCTGCTGGTTCTGTTGGACGGCCTCCGCCACGACTACCTCAACCAGCCTAATCTGCCGCTGCCAGGATTTGAGAAACTGGTGAAGCGAGGGGTGAAGGTGGGGGGACTGGTGCCAGACTTCCCCTCCTTGTCCTACCCCAACTACTACACTCTGATGACAGGTGTGGTTTATTTATTTATTTACTTACTTATCAATTGTTCTTTTATATCGAGGATAATAGAATAAGTACTCATGTGCTTTTTTTCTTTTACATCCAGTTGCTGTGAGTATGCAGTTTGTAACTTTCCATCTGTTCCCACCGGCACACGATGGTCCACACTTCCGAAAAGGGGAACAAGATTTAACGTGTGCGCAAGGTGTTCTGCGTGCGGGGCCTCGGTTTCTAGTCTCATCCGAAGGATTTTTGGGGAGAGTGAAGACTGCACTGATATTAACTCCAGGGGGAAAATCCCCTCGAACAGGAATCGAACCCGAGGTAAAGCATTCCAGGTAGAAGGGCCTGAATGTGAACAGGCACACTGGCCAAAAGATTGAGTGTTTGTACTAGACACAGGCATCTGAGTATGTAGTGCACCACCCTGTCCTTCCTTCGTACAGATGACATGCCCTACCCATGTAAATTGGGCTTGATGAGTCCGAACACAGTGCTTATAGTTTAGTGTTGTAATGTAAAGATTTTTTTGTTTTAAAAAAACTGTCTTAATTTGGGGTGGGGAAACAGGAAGGAATCTTATTTGTCTTCGTCTAACACTCAGACAGCAACTCCTGAAGCCCTGCCAAAGGCCGTGGTACGCTGAAGGTCCTCCAGGGGTACAAAAACCTTGTCCTTCCCTCATCAGCAGTTCAGTAGGCCAGATATCGGCCCTCAGGTTTTGATGTGTTGGACAGGTCTGGAGGAAGTGTTCCACTGTCATGGGAGAGAGTGCCACAAGGGCACATCGCAGAATCGTCAAAGTAGAATTTGGTAAACATGTGATGTCTGAGTCTGCAGTGTTCAGTCCCCAGTCTCACAAATGTTACTTGGTCATCTCTGGGCACACGGTAGTATTCATCCTAGGATGCTGCTGAAGCCATCTTCTCTCTTGCTTTTACTGTACACCAGTATTATTTACTTCATGTTTTTCCTAAACCACTCATGCCTATTATTTTTTTTACAAAAGCCTGTAGAAAAAATGTATCAACAGACAAAACAAAAACTCAGGATATTTTGATCCCAGAAGTCTGCAGTCGATTTCCTGATGATTTGCACAGGATTGCACTCAGAATCGCACGGCATCACGGGTAACAACATGTATGACGTCAGCCGTCAGGAAGCGTTCCTGCTGGCACGCAATCCTGAGCAGTTCCATCCTCACTGGTGGAATCACGCTGAACCCCTGTGGGTCACTGCTGCCAAACAGGTACCTCTCCGCCAACATGTGTTGTGTTGTGTTGTGTTGTGTTGTGTTGTGTTGTATTGTGTTGTGTTGTGGTGTGTTGGTTGTGTGTTGGTGTGTGTTGGTGGTGTGGTGGTGTGGTGTGGTGGGGTGTGGTGTGTTGTGTTGTTGGTGTGGTGTGGTGTGTTGTACTGTGTTGTATTGTGTTTGTGGTGTGGTGTGTTGTGTTGTATTGCATCGAATTGTATTGTATTGTATTGGTTTCTGGTACATGAGCTACTGGTGGCCTATTGACAAGGGGGGGGGGGGGGGGGGGGGTGCACGCGACTTTTTTTTGTGAATTCATATTAATACACGAAAAATTACACGATGCATTTAACGTAATGAAAAAGAGCTTTTTATAATTGGATACATCTATAAGCTCTGGCGTTAACTCTGCTACAATTTGAAGCCAAAATAACGTCGAAGATAAACAACAGTAAACAGTACTAAAATGATAACGAGAGCATTCTAGAATTGTATAGTCGACCAACCAATCAAATTCTACGGGAAATATTCAATAAGTACTCTTGATGTACATTACATCAATAGAAATGTTTCTGTAATTGTGTCACAAAATATTTTTAAAAAACTAATTGGTGTTCAGCTGTGATTGCCATAGTCTCTATGCTTCCGCAAAAAACTTTTGCAATAGATTTGATTACAATAATATTATCATTATTAGACGTTACGACCAAAAATATATTACCTTTGGAGAAGCTTCTTAATTGCAAATACTACAGCTTTCACGTAAGAAAACATATGTTTGATATTCAAATAGGAAATTTTGTGTGTGCCTGTGTGTGCGTGTATGTGTGTGAGTGTGGTGTGTGTGCGTGTTGTTGTGTGTGCGTTGCGTGCGTGGTGCGCACGTGTGTTGTGTGTGTGTGTGTGTGCGTGGTTGTTTGCTGTGCGGTGTTGTGCGTGTGCGCACTGTGTGTGTGTGTGTGTTGCGCGTGTGTATGTGCGCGCGCGCACGTTTCACTCACAGAACAAAAAGTCAATGATGTTTTACTGGCGAGGCTGTGAGATGGAGATTCAGGGTTATCGCCCTGCCTTCTGCCAGAACTACACAGGAGTACCCTCCCTTGAAGACTTCCGCTCCGCCATCAAAACCAGTCTCTCTGCGTTGGAGACAGGAGAGACAGATATGGCGGGTCTGTTTCTCTGTCTGTCTGTTTCCCTGTCTGTCTGTCTTTTTGTCTGTCTATTTCTGTCTGTTTCTGTCTGTCTGTCTGTGTGTCCGTCTTTCTGTGACTGTTTCTGTCTGTTTCTGTCTGTCTTTTTGTCTGTCTATTTGTCTGTCTGCCTGTTTCTGTCTGTTTCTGTCTGTTTCTCTGTCTGTCTGTTTCTGTCAGTCTGTTTCTGTCCGTCTCTCTGTCTGTCTGTCCGTGTGTCCGTCTGTCTGTTTCTGTCTATCTCTCTGTCTGTGTATCCGTCTGTTTCTGTCTGCCTGTTTCTCTGTTTCTCCGTCTGTGTGTCCGTCTGTCTGTTTCTGTCTGTCTGTTTCTCTGTTTCTCTGTCTGTTTGTCTGTTTGTCTGTCTGTTTGTCTGTCTGTCAGTCTGCGTCTGTCTGCTTCCATCTATCCATCTCTCTCTCTAGCAGCAGTATCGCATGATACACCTATTGGTTTGTGCTCTTTTTTGGCTTTTTGTTGTTGTTTTTGTTGTTGTTTGTTTGTTGTTTTTTGGCTTTGTTGTTGCTTTTTGTTGCATTTGGATTTTTGTAGTGTAGTGTAGCGTATGTGGTGTGATGTAGTGTGGTGTGGTGTGGTGTGGTGTGGTGTGGGGTGGTGTGGTGTGGTGTGGTGTGGTGTGGTGTGGTGTGGTGTAGTGTAGTGTAGTGTAGTGTAGTGTAGTGTAATGTAATGTAATGTAATGTAATGTAATGTAATGTAATGTAATGTAATGTAATGTAATGTAATGTAATGTGGTGTAGCGTAGCGTAACGTAGCGTAGCGTGGCGCGGTGCAGTGCAGTGCAGTGCAGTGTAGTGTAGTGTAGTGTAGTGTAGTGTAGTGTAGTGTAGTGTAGTGTAGTGTAGTGTAGTGTAGTGTAGTGTAGTGTAGTGTAGTGTAGTGAAGATGCTTCAGGAAAATTGTGCTTACATAATAGTGGATAGAAGAGTCCTCTTTCTTCCATGGTAGCCACAAGTCATTCCACCTCCACAGCTTTGCCTGAATTTTGTGGGCAGGGTGCTAGTCTTTCAACCAGGAAGACAAAAGGTGTATGGCAGAATTCTTTGTGAGACAGACAGACAGACAAACAGACACAGACAGACAGACACTGAGAATATAGAGATGCAGTGTTAACTAGACAAGGACTGGTATGTCACTTTGAAGTCCGCTTAAGATAGTGCAAAGCTTGCAACCTCTTGTTTCAAAAAACAGATCAACTATTGCTAGACCACAAAAGCAACCTACCTTACAATGATAACTGTCCTTTCTTTTCAGCCGTCTACTTTGAAAAGACGGACAAATATGGCCACCTCCATGGACCATTCAGTGCGGAACTAAACCAGACACTTCGTGACCTTGACCCCATAATGTCTGACCTTGTGGACCGCCTGTCTGACCCCGCGATGTCAAAGGTCAACTTGATGGTGTTTTCTGATCACGGTATGACGAAGGTAAGAAATGTCCATCAAAGTAAATGAGATTTTTCTGTTTTGAGTTTTGGAGATAGAAAATGTTCTTGTGTTTATTAAAGAAGAATTGAATTCCTATTTTTAAGTTTTGGAGATGGCCTTCAAATCAAGTCAAGTCAATTCAAATTTTTATTTCCAGGTGGTACATTGAAAAAAAGCATTGATTTGCTTTTTTTCATCAAATCAAATATCTAAAAAAAAAAAAAGAGAGAGAGAGAGAAAAAATAAACATCTCACCAATATTGTTTAACTAACATGATTCAACAACCTCAAAATTAAGATATAAGTGTGTGTGTGAGTGTGTGTGTGTGTATGCGTGCATGCACGTATGTATGCGTGAGTGCACGTGCGTGCGTGTGTGTACACGTGTGTGTATGTGTGTGTACGTGCGTGCGTGCATGTGTGCACGTGTGCGTTGTGTGTGTGCGTGTCTGTCTGTCTGTCTGTCTGTCTGTCTGTCTGTCTGTCTGTCTGTCTGTCTGTCTGTCTGTCTGTGTACACAGGTGAATGCAGCCATCGACATTTCAGAGGCAGTGGACAAGTCTGATTACCTGAGCATGCTGGACGTTGGAGCCCTGACCAGTATCTACACTGTACCTGGCAAACAACAACAGGTACCTCATACCTCATACAAATTCCCGGCCGAGGGGATTTTTCTCCTGGAGTTAACATCAGTGCTGACTCCACTCTCCCCCAAAGTCCTTCGGGTGAGACTATAAACCGAGGCCCCGTGTGCGAACGCACGCAGTACATCTTGCGCACACGTTAAATCCTGTTCCGCTTTTCGTAGGAGTAGGCCATCGTGTGCCGGTGGGAACAGATGACATTTACAGAACTGCATATACACGGGGACTGGATGTAAAAAAAAAAGCACCCGAATGCTTATTCCATTATCCTCGATATAAAAGATTAAATAAATAAATAAATAAATATTTCATACCCCTTTATGTCACAGCAGATATCTCTGCTTGAAATTCGGGCTGCTCTCCCGTGAAGAGCGCGTCGCCACGAGTGCAGCGCCTACCCAATAATAATATTTTTTATTTTATACCACTTTATGTCACAGCAGATTTCTCTGCGTGAAATTCCGGCTGTTCTCCCCAGGAAGAGCGCGTTGCGGATCGGTGGTCTACAGTTAACGCTCCTGCCTAGAAAGCGAAAAATCCGGGTCGGAAGTGTGCGGTGACTTGATCCTCGTTTGGGCCAAAAACTGTTCCCCCATCCATGAGATCATGAGTGGTGGTCTGGGTGCTAGTCTTTCGGATGAGACGATAAACCGATGTCCCTTGTGTTCAGCAATATCTTTTGGCGCACGTAAAAGAACCCACGGGAACAAGAAAGTTGTCCCTGGTAAAGTTTTGGAGCAAAAGCCATCTGGTAGAGCAACAAACACAGTTGCAGACTGGAAAAAGAACAAAAAATAATGGGTGGCGCTGCTCTTGTGGCGACGCACTCTCCCGTTGAGAGAAATCTGCCGTGCCGTGTATTGTATACAATACAAAACAACACAGTACAATACAATACAATGATTGATTCTTTCTGTCTGTCTGTCTGTCTGTCTGTCTGTCTGTCTGTCTGTCTGTCTGTCTGTCTGTCTGTCTCTGTCTCTCTCTCTGTCTCTGTCTCTCTCTCTCTGTCTCTCTTCTCTCTCTCTCTGTCTCTCTTCTCTCTGTCTTCTGTCTGTCTGTCTGTCTGTCTGTCTGTCTGTCTGTCTCTCTTTCTTCTTTCTTTCTTTCTTTCATTCTTTCGTTCTCTCTCTCTCTCTCTCTCTCTCTCTCTCTCTCTCTCTCTCTCTTCTCTCTCTCTCTCTCTCTCTCTCTCTCTCTCTCTCTCTCTCTCTCTCTCTCTCTCTCTCTCTCTCTCTCTCTTCCTTCTTCTTCCTTCCTTCCTTCCTTCCTTCCTTCCTTCCTTTCTCTTTTTTTAGACTCAACCCAAAAGTCTGATCCCACTGTCCTACAGACTGTTCCAGCAGTGAAGTAAAGTAGCACGTGCTGCTGTTTCAGGTGTACAACAAACTGGTGAACTTTCACCCCAACCTGACAGTGTACCGACAGAGTGACCTCCCTGAAAGATGGCACTATAAACATGGCCCCTACGTGGCGGCAGTGACCGCTGTAGTTGATTTGGGATTTTTCATCGTCACTGTAAGGCATTGACATCATACTGTTGTTGGTGTTGTTGTTGTGTTGTGTTAGGATTTTTCATCGTCACTGTAAGATATTTACATCATACTGTTGTTTTTGTTGTTGTTGTTGTTGTTGTTGTTGTTGTTGTGTTGTGTTAGGATTTTTCATCGTCACTGTAAGGCATTGACATCATACTGTTGTTGTTGTTAACATGTTGTTAATGTTATCATTATTATTATATGTTGTTGTTGTTTGTTGTTTTTATTATTATTGTGGTTTATTGTTATCATCATCATCTCATCATCATCATCATCATCATCATCATCATCATCATCATCATCATCATCATCATCATCATCGTCGTCGTCGTCGTCGTCGTCGTCATCGTCATCGTTATCGTCATCATTTGTTTTTGTTGTTGTGTTAGGATTTTTCATCGCCACTGTCAGGCATTGACCTATTACTGTCGTTGTTGTTATTATTATTTGATATTGTTGTTTCTTGTTGTTGTTGACTGTTGTTGTTGTTATTTATTGTTGTTGTTGTTTATTGTTTTTTTATATTACTGTTTGTTACAGTTGTTGTTTGTTGTTGTGTTATGATTTTTTTCGTCACTGTCAGGCATTGACATCTTACTGTTGTTGTTGTAATTATCATTTGTTGTTGTTTATTGTTTTTGTAATTGTTAATATCATACATCGTCACTGTAAGACATTGCCTTGATATTTTTGTTGCTATGTTTGAAATGGTATGAGCATGTCGATTGTTCCTAGTAATTCCAGTTGGACACAGCATACAGTTCGAGTCCTTGTAAGGGAACCCTATTTTCCCCAGTGGTGTAAAACTGACAGGGTTTTGCACACTTAACCTTCAACAGAGTATTGCCACTATAAAGAGGACAGGATAGCTCCGTGGTCAGAGCACTCGCTTTTCCCAAGATAAGGTTAAGCAGCATCGAGCGTGGTTACCAAGTGGATGGGTGACCGTTTGCACCCTTTGTCTTCAGTACAATCTCCAAGTTCATCCAACTGTCAATGGGTACATGCCCTCTTTATAGGGTCAGGGAAGGGAAAGTAGCGAAGAAGAGGAGATGGGCGCCGTCCTCAATATGCTGGCCCCTGGAGAAGCTGAGGTCTCTGACATCTCGCTTCCCAGTGACCGTATAACCTAAAGCGGTCACAGGAACACAGCACTGACGAGAACACACGCTGGTTTTCTTCTCCATTTCCCAGCAATCGTGTACCATTGCCTGGTTCTCACCGAATCTCTTTGGAGTCCGATCAGTACAGTGATTACTTATCGGACAGGGGCGGGATAGCTAAAGGATCAGAGCGCTCGCAGTCCCCAAGTCAAAGTTAAGCAGCATCGAGCGTGGTTACCAAGTGGATGGGTGACCGTTTGCGCGCGTTAGCTTCAGTACAGTTTCCCCCATTTCACCCAGCTGTAAATGGGTACCTGCCCTCTTTAGTGTCAAGGAAATAAAAAGCAACGAAGAAGAGGAGATGGGCGCTGCCCTCAATATGCTGGCTCCTAGAGAAGCTGAAGTCTCTGATGCCTCGCTCCCCTTACACCGCATAGGTTATGGGACACCTTAACCCTTTACCTTTGAAGTACAGTAAGAAAAGAGAGATTGCATAATGATCTTCTCGCTGGTACGCGTTGTTATCGCCGGCGCTGATGTTGCTATTGCTTGATGGTGGTGGTGGTGGCGGTGATGAGGGTGATAGTGTTGATGTTGTTGGTGTTGGTGTTGGTGTTGGTGTTGGTGGTGGTGGTGTGTCTTCTAGGGTCCCATGAAAGCAGATCCATCTGCGACAGTTCTGGCGGGCACGCATGGCTATGACAACGCCTACACTGACATGCAGGGCATCTTCATGGCTATGGGACCTGGTCAGCTGTCTGTCTGTCTGTCTGTCTGTCTGTCTGTCTGTGTGCATGTCTGTCTGTCTGTCTGTCTGTCTGTCTGTCTATCTATCTGACCACATTGTTTTCTGTCTGTCTACATGTCTGCCTCTCTGTCCACATTTTTGTGTGTCTGTCTGTCAGTCTGTCCGTCCGTCTGTCTGTCCATATGTCTGTCTGTCTGTCTATTTTTCTGTCTGTCTGTCCACATTTTGTCTGTCTGTCTGTCTGAGTTTGTCTGTGCCATCTTTATATCTGTCTCCGTCTTGCTGTTGTCTCTGTATCTATTTCTGTCTGCCTATTTGTCTGTGCCATCTGTATCTCTGAATCTGTGTGTGCTCTCTGTATCTTTATCTCTGTCTGACTGACTGTCTGTGCTGTTATTTCTGTATCTTTATCTCTGTTTGCCTCTCTGTGCTCTCTGTATCTCTATGTCTGTGTTGTCTGTCTGTCTGTCTGTCTGTCTCTGTGACTTCTTGGCTTTCTAGGTAGGCTCACGTTTTCTCGACTAGACTACCGGGTCACTAGAATAAAGTAGTTTATGATCTCCTCTCCTCTCTCTCTCCTCTCTCTCTCTCTCTCTCTCTCTCTCTCTCTCTCTCTCTCTCTCTCCCTTCTCTCTCTCTCTCTCTCTCTCTCTCTCTCTCTCTCTCTCTCTCTCTCTCTCTCTCTCTCTCTCTCTCCTCTCTCTCTCTCTCTCTCTCTCTCTCTCTCTCTCTGTGTCATCGTTTTTAGACAAACGTAAACAACTTGTTTTAATTGAGGAATCTAAATCTTCTATTTTGCCCATTTTGTTCGGTGTTCCTCAGGGTTCCATCTTGGGACCCATACTATTCTCAATATATATTAATGATTTACCCCTCTGTTTAAAAGCTAACTGTGAAATGTTTGCAGATGACACAACATTACATACTAGCCACACTAAATTAGATGACGTGATTTTTACCTTACAGACTAATATAGAACAACTGATAAAATGGTCTGATTCAAATCACATGAGCATCCACCCTCATAAGAGTAAACATATGATTATAACTACCAGACAAAAACGGCAGAACTTTTCTAAAATACGTAGTTCATTGGACATCAGTGGTAATATAGTTCAAGAAGTTGATTTTCATAAAGTTCTAGGATTAGTAATTGATAACAATCTGTCATGGTCTGAACATGTAAGAATGGTGTGTAAAATCATATCAAAAAGATTTATCAGCTAATGAAGATAAAACATTTCCTAAATTCACACTCTCGTAAACTGTTTTATCATGCTTTTATTGAACCACACATAAATTATGTATCAACAATTTGGGATACAGCGAGCGAAAACACTTTAAAACCATTGGCAAGTATGTACAGACGTGCTCTTAAAGTACTTCTACTAAAATCATCATCATTGTCATGTAATGATTACATCTCGCTTGATATTCTCCCTCTGAAATGGAAGTTAAGATACAATAAGGCAATTTTTATGTTCAAAATTATGTCTGGCTCTGCTCCACCTTCATTGATAAACAAGTTTAAGATAAATGAGTGTCGTTTTTTTCACAAAATAATGTTACCACTGCCCAGAATTGATCTGTTCAAATCTAGCCTTACTTACTCTGGTGGTTTATTATGGAATGATGTTTCATCCTCAGTAAATGTCAATACTAGTTTATATACTTTTAAAAATAAGTATTATTCGATCCTTATGAATGAATATACATGCACATTCACATGATATCTTCTCTTGTCTGGCATTGCATTTTATTTTCCTCTGTGCTCATCTCTCTCTCTCTCTCTCTCTCTCTCTCTCTCTCTCTCTCTCTCTCTCTCTTCTCTCTCTCTCTCTCTTATTTATTTATTTATTTATTCATTTATTTTTTTTATTTTTTTGTTTTGTTGACAAAATCTCCTTTTTGACATACATTTCTATGATGTTACAACGATTTTTTATGGGTTTTTTTTTCTCCTTTTTTTTTTTTTTCATAAATTTGCAGTCGATTTGTTTTCATTGTTATGATTTTCTTTGATTGAGGGCTGGATGTAAAAAAGCCATTATGTGTGCTTATTCTTATCCCTTAATAAAAGTGTTTCAAAGTGTTTCAAAGTGTTTCTCTCTCGTCATTCGATCCTAATGAATGAATATACAGGCACATTCACATGATATCTTCTCTTGTCTGGCATTGCATTTTATTTTCCTCTGTGCTCATTTCCTTCTCTCTCTCTCTCTCTCTCTCTCTCTCTCTCTCTCTCTCTCTCTCTCTCTCTCTCTCTCTCTCTCTCTCTCTCTTCTCTCTCTCTCTCTCTCTCTCTCTCTCTTTTTTTTACAAAATCTCCTTTTTGACATGCATTTCTATGATGTTACAACGATTTTTTATGTGGTTTTTTCTCCTTTTTTTGTTTTTTTTTCCATAAATTTGCAGTCGATTTGTTTTCATTGTTATGATTTTCTTTGATTGAGGGCTGGATGTAAAAAAGCCATTATGTGTGCTTATTCTTATCCCTTAATAAAAGTGTTTCAAAGTGTTTCAAAGTGTTTCTCTCTCTCTCTACCTACATCCCTTTAATAACTCATCTTTTTTTTCGGTTCCCTGTCTACCTTTGCCCCCTCCCTCCTCCCCCCCTACCCCATCCCCCTCCTCCTCCCCCTCTCCTCTCCTCTCTCCTCACCTCTCTCCTCTCTCTCAGCTTTCAAGGCCGGACAGCAAGTGGACAAGCTGCACAGTGTGGACCTGTACCAGGTGATGTGTGGCATCCTCCACCTTCCCCCCTCCCCCAACAATGGCACCTACTCTGACGTCATGCCCCTCCTGGCTGACGTCACCTCTGCGGCCAGCGTGGTGACGTCACTGTCTTGGACTGTCGTGTTTTTGTTGTGTGTTTCCTGTTTTGGGTTTTAGGGTGGTGGTGGAGAGGGAGAGGTTTTTTTTTTTTTTTTTTTTTTATTTTTTATTTTTTTTTTTAGCGTTGTGATGTGATGTTATTTTCAAAAGAGGGTTTGGTGAAGGGTGAGTATTGTACATTATAGCGAAAGTGTATGCAGTTTTAAAAATAACAAAATTCAAAAACAAACACAAAAAAACGAGAGTGTGAACCATATTTCTTTAGATTATTATGATAATGATATGTGTGGGTATTTGACTTTGGGCTGTTGTTTTGTTTTGTTTTGCTTTGGTACGGTTTGTTGTTGTTGTATTGTGTTTTTTTGTTTATTGTTGTTGCTTTGTTTCTTTGTCATTTTGAGGAAGGGGTGGATTGTGTTTTTGTTGTTGTTGTTTTGAGGGAGGGGGTAGGGAGCTGCTTTGTTGTTTTTGTTTATTGTTGAATATAGGAGCTGGGATGTCTGCTTTTTGTGTGTGGTTTTTCATTTTTGATTGCCTTTTCTTTTACTTGGAGTACAATGGAATAAGCACTCATACGCTTTTTTTTTTTATCCAGTCCTTACTGAGATGTTTGGATGTTATTCTTTGATTTTTTTCCTCTTCATCTCAAAATTTCTTACAAAATACAAGAGGAAAGCAATGAAGAGGTTAAAACAAATATATTTGGCATAATAACAGCTGTGTGGATTCTTTTAATTCTTAAAGAATATATGTTGTTTGTTTTGGTAGTGAAAAAATTGATGTTAAACTGCAAATCATGTTGTGAACTCTTATGATCACGTCTATACTAAGCATAGAAGTTAGCAAAGCACGGTTTATTTTTATTATCTTATCTCAGGGGACAGGGTAGCTCAGTGGTCAGAGCACTCGCTTTCCCCAAGCTAAGGTTAAGCAGCATCGAGCGTGATTACCAACTGGATGGGTGACCGTTTGCGCGCCTTGGTCTCAACACAGTCCCTCAGTCCACCCAGCTGTAAATGGGTACCTGCCCTCTTTAGGGTCTGGAAAGGTAAAGCAGCGAGGGAGAGGAGATGGGCGCCGTCCTCAATATGCTGACCCCTAGAGAAGCTGAGGTCTCTGATGCGTCGCTCCTCTACGACCGCATAGGTTATGGGACACCTTTTTATGTTATCTATGGCGTGATTTTTTGTGTGCTCTATATGTCTGTACAAGGCTTGTGTTTCTGATATCATGTGGCCTTTCTATAATTATGATGTACCCCGTCAGTGTTTTCAGAATAAAAAGTTGTCCTGCATATTTTTCTATCATTAGTTCAAATAAGTATGGCAGCGTTGTAATTTGATACCCACTATTTTGTAAACTTTGAAAGAGGTTGTCAGACAACATATGTGTAGAACTGACTTTCTGTCATTTTCAGAAATGTTGTTTTTTTGTATCTTGAGAAACAATAAAAACG
>CM060338.1:39459995-39469995 GCA_030674155.1 Stramonita haemastoma | reverse complement strand
AAGAAAAACGTTGGCTGAAATTGATAAGTGCAGACTGAGATACGTTGGTCATGCAAACAGAAACACACAGACACATCTGATGACGACAGTTCTCCAGGGCAAGTTTGAAGGCAGAAGGAAAAAGAGACAGAGAGCCAACACCCTACATTGCCAACATCACTGAGATCAGTGGTCTGCGAGGGCTGCAGGAGATGGTAGAACTCGGCAGAGACAGAGAGAGATGGCGAACCCTGGTGGCATTGTCTGGAGCTCCTGCAAGTGACATCAGCGATGGAGAAAGTTGAGTGGAGTGGAGTTGACTTGAGTTGTATTGTCTTGTTCAGTTTGGATGTGGCATGGTCGAAATTTGACGACCCGAGTTCGATTCCCGTTCGAGGGGAGTTTTCCCATGGAGTTAACATCAGTGCTGACTCCACTCTCCCCAAAAGTCTTTCGGATGAGACTGTAAACCGAGGCCACGTGTGCAAACGCACGCAGAGCATCTTGCACAAACGTTAAATCCTGTTCCGCTTTTCGTAAGAGTGGGCCATTTTGTGCCGGTGGGAACAGATGACAATATTTACAAAACTACATACACACGGAGACTGGATGAAAAAAAGCACATGAGTGCCTATTCCATTATCCTCGATAAAAAAAGAATAGAATAGAATAGAAAGCAACCATGAAGAGGAGTGTAAAGGGCAGTAATTGAAAAAAACTGGTCTGGAATCTTCTTAAACTAGGTTATGTCCCCTACATCAGTAAAAATAGGCCGGTTTATTAAAAAACAAAAGTTCTTCCGACTGATGCCGTTAGTGTGTGTGTGTGTGTGTGTGTGTGTGTGTGTGTGGTGTGTGCGTGTGCGTGTGTGCGTGTGTGTGTATGTGTGTGTGTGTGCGCGTGCGTGCGTACATGCGTGCGTGGGCGCTCGCACGTATGCGTGTAGTAGTAGTAGTAGTAGGCACTCATCAGTCTCGGAAGACTATGGAGTTGCGCTCTAGTCTTTAGAGCGCAAAGCCTGGGCAAGTATGTATGGAGGGCAAGCTGTTACCCATGCAGCAGACCCCCCCTCTCCTTGGCTCTGGAATGATCCATTGGAAAGGCATTGACCGATACGAATGGTTCCAGTACCGTCGCAGGAGCCATCAGAACGTTGCCATATACCTACAGCCCCGAGCCGCTCTGGGACTCCAACTCCCCGATTTTTCCTCAGGGATGGTGTCTAAACACGACACCTGTGTGCATGCTGGTTTGTTATAATTTTGTCATCCGCTCCTACCGGCACACGATGGCCTACTCTTCCGAAAGGTGGAACGGGGTTTTAACGTGTGCGCAAGATGTTCTGCGTGCATTCGCACACGGGGCCTCGGTTTCGAGTCTCATCCGAATGACTTTGACATTCAGTTCGATTTTTTCGTCAAACTGGGAAGAAAGGGCGAGGCTGGGTACGAACCCAGAAACTCACGATTTACATATTGGCAGGCGAACGTCTTAACCATCCTGCCACCGTCCTTCCTACGTATGCGTGAAGTTTCAGCAAACACATAATTATAAAAAAGAAATTCCAGTCCCGTATATTTTTTCTGTACAAACTTTGAAATCTGCCATTGAACACAACAGTTCTGCAAAGCTTTTTTCGCTATTCTATTGAGTCTGTCATTGGTTTCTCATTTATGTGCTGGTATGGTCGTTTATAAGTGTTTTAGAGACAAGTCTGCATTGAATGAAATTGTACAGAGATGTCGCAAAAATCTAGGCAGCACACACATTGATATATATATATATATATATATATATATATATATATATATATATATATATATATAATATATATACACATACATATACACCTATACATGTGTGTATGTATGTGTATGTATGTATGTATGTCTTCTTCAATTTAACGTCTTTCCACTTAAGTAATATTAGACGAATGTGTGTATGTATGTATGTATGTGTGTGTGTGCGTGTGTGTGTGTGTGTGTGTGTGTGTGTGTGTGTGTGTGTGTGTGTGTGTGTGTGTGTGTGTGTGTGTGGTGCGTGCGTGCGTGCGTGTGTGTGTATCCTTGGGACCGTGCGTGCATACGTGCGTGTGTGTGGGGGGGGGGGGGGGAGGGAGGTGCGTGCATGTGTGCCCACGAATGGTGGTGTGTGTACGCGTAAGGTTGGAGCCACAGAAAAAGAAGAAGGAAGAGGTGAGAGAAATGACTAAGAATCAAATTCGACTGAATGGGTGGTACCATAACACATTTTCTAGATACAGTCTTTCACATGATACTTGAATACTTCTAGCTACCCACCCTCTCTCTGTCTCTCCGTCGCTGTGTCTCTGTCTTTGTCTCTCTTTGTCTCTGTCTATCTGTCTGTCTGTCTGTCTGTCTGTCTGTCTGTCTGTCTGTCTGTCTGTCTGTCTGTCTGTCTGTCTGTCTGTCTGTCTCTCTCTCTCTCTCTCTCTCTCTCTCTCTCTCTCTCTCTGTGGCTATTTGTCTGTCTCTGTCTGTATCTCTCTCTCTCTCTCTGTCCTCTGCCTGCCTGCCTGCTCTGCCTGTCTGTCTGTCTGTCTGTCTGTCTGTCTGTCTGTCTGTCTCTCCCTCTCCCTCTCTCTCTCTCTCTCTCTCTCCCTCCCTCCCTCTTTCTCTTTCTTTCCAAACCTTATTTCCCCTTTGTTCAACACGTTTCAAATTAAAACAACAACAACAACAACAACAACAACAACACCATGAAGAGAATGAAAAGGAAACTCCAGTTCTCTCAAGTGGATCTACTTCGTGCTGTGAGCAATAACTTTGACACAACGCTGACACAACGACCTTGTTAGGGGGGGAGTCAAGTTCCCCTCGACATGACTGTGTATTGTCTTTGGCAAGAAATCGTAGACTTGTAGCCTACCAGCAAGGTTTAAAATTAATGTAGGCCAACGGCCATTCTTCTCTGATGATGTTTGTGTTGTGTGTGTGTGTGTGTGTGTGTGTGTGTGTGTGTGTGTGTGTGTGTGTGTGTGTGTGTGTGTGTGTGTGGTGTGTGTGTGTGTGTGTGTGCTGTCTGTCTGTTGTCTGTCTGTCTCACTTCTCTCTCTCTCATACAGGTACAAGGAACATCTATACTATGTCCAGATTCCCACTACAAAGGAACATCTATAATTATGTCCAGGTTCATACATACAAAGGAACATCTATGATTATGTCCAGGTTCATACATACAAGGAACATCTATGATTATGTCCAGGTTCCTACATACAAAGAGAACATCTATAATTATGCCAGGTTCATACATACAAAGGAACATCTATGATTATGTCCAGATTCCTACATACAAAGGAACATCTATATTCCCTGCTTCTACACACAAGGGGAATATCTATAAATTGTCTCTGCTTCTTACATAGAAGGAAACATCTATAGCTATGTCTAGATTCTACATAAAGGAGGAAACATCTATAGCTATGTCTAGATTCCTACATACAAGGAGAACGTCTATATGTTCATGGTTTCTACAAACACGGGCATATTCATAACCATGTCCTTGGTCCTACATACATACATACATGGGAATATCCATACGTATATCTATGGATTCTACATAGAAGGGAACATATATGTGTGGCTAATACCAATATTCTAGTGGTAATCTGCTTCATAAGTAACATGGGAATCATTGATTTGAAATTACAAGGATTAATTTGAGTGAAAAAAAGTCCTCTTTTTTGTTCTTTTGTATTTGTTATCATTGTCAGTTTAATCTCGGGAAGAGGGAGGGGCAGGGGCGGGGGAGGTGGGAAAACTAATGTTTAAAGTGTTGAGCTTGACCTTAGTCTGCGCGGGTACAAACCATCACCACGGAGATGACCGCTTAAAGGGACTGTTTTCCACTGGAGTTAAAATAAGTACAAATGCACTAAGAACATCCTGCCAACATATTAAAACCCATTCTGCCTTTTGGAAGAGTAGACCATTACGTGCCTTTATGAACGAATGGCAAATATCAAATTAAAACCAAAAAAAACCCTACTTAAATGAATATACTAGTTGAACCAAATCGCCCACATCTTGAAAGTAGCAGATCGTTTGCGTCATTGATAAGTGCTGAAAAAAACAAGATTTTACACACACACACACACACACACACACACACACACATACACACACACACACACACACACACACAACACACATACACACCACCACACACACCACGCACGCACACACGCACGCACGCACGCACACACACACCTCTTCCTCTCTCCTCCTCCTCCCTTCTCCACCTCCAACCTCATTTTTTGCCCTTTTCTTCCATCATCCCCCCCCGAACCCCCCCCCCCCCCCAACCCCCGACCCCCCCCCCCCCCCCCCCCCCCCCCCCCCCCGTCGATCTCCCCACCCTCGACAAAACAAAAGTGAAGAGGACTGCCCACAGTGAAGTAGATGTAGAGTGTCAAAATACCTCCTAGAGAGGAAAAATTACATTATTCACCAGTGTGCAAAAATGTCCACAACATACCAACCCCAAGTGTCTCATGACAGATGAGCTGAAGAGACATCAAGCACCGTCCTGTCTCTCAGCTCTCTGTCTCTCCCTGTTCCCCCTGTGGGGCCTGTCAGTATAAATACCATCTCCTCCCACCCCCCACCCCCCTCCTTCTGGAAATTCTCTTGCAAGGCATTCCCTCTTTTCTATCCCTCTTTTTTTTCTTTCTGTCTTGTTCCTTTTATTTTTTCGTGTTACCTCCTTTTCTTGTCTATTTTCTGCCTTTTTGGTCCATTCTCCTGGCTTTTTTTTTTCGAGAGGGATTTAAAAGATAACATTTCTCTCTCACGCCGAAGTTGGATACACTGGGTCTGATTTGTCATTGGTGTGTAATACATTCACAATGCGGACTGCTATTGGAATGAGAACGTGGATGCTCTTGCTAAACAAGGAAACCTCAGAAAGTTTGAATAGTAACGAATTGAACTCGACCAGATTAATATCAAACGATGGGAAGACAACATCAGAGAGTGGACAGCAGGCCTTGGGTGGAACGATCTAATACGAAGGGCGCGTGGGGAGTGGAGGAAGCTGGTTGCAAAATCTTTAGTTGTGCCCCCACGGTCCACGGGACTACGGGACAGGTGTATGTGAGGTAAGGTGAAGAAGATTAAAAATTATCACCAGATGAAATTAAGCCAGTATTGACAAGTTCTGTGTACTGTAAACTTCAGAAATTTCGTTTTGAATGTCTTTCTTCCTCACGAAATACAGTGACAGTTGTTTATGAATTGCGACTGAGTCGTTGGAACACAAAGTACTCCAAAAATGTGACATGCCCCTGTTCTCATTTTACTTAGTCTAGCATTTACTTTTTGATTGCCCTATTCTGAAAGAACTGTATACACAGAAGATAGCTGAAACGAGATCAAAATATGGGGACGTTCAAAGTAGACTATATCATATGATTCTCAGGAATATATAACATTAACTGCTGAAGTCAAATATCATTCAACCGTGGGAAAAAAGATAACTATAGTATTTCCCAGGACACTGCACACACTTCCGTCTCCTTTAATCAATAGTTTTGTTCTAAACGTTTGCCTGTCTAAATCACCGAGTAGTGATGAGACGTTAAACCAAGAAGAAAAAAAAGTCAGGTGTTTAACGTCAGCGCGACCCATTTTGGCTCATATGGAAGACAATAGTTACTACTGTCTGAGTGTTGGACAAGGAAGAAGTGTTTGTGTGTGTCAATGATTCCGTCTCTCTTCCTTTCCACTCTCTGTCTGTAATCTGTCTGTCTATATGCTTTCTGCTTGCCATCGCGCGCATGTGTGTGTGTGTGTGTGTGTGTGTGTGTGTGTGTGTGTGTGTGTGTGTGTGTGTGTGTGTGTGTGTGTGTGTGTGTGTGAGCGCTGAAACTATTGATTAATCATTGATAATTCACCAACCGTCACTCTATGAAAACAAAATGTATTCAAACATGCTATATTATCACAATGACAATTGGTACATAAAGATACATAAAAAAAATGAATATGCAAAGTATGTTTTATAGGAAGAGGTACAGAAAAGAAAAGCATATTGAGAGAACGCGATGTAAGGATGATCACAAAAAAACATGTTGGTGCCTTTACAATAACAAAGGCTCAAGACCTCTTGGTGAGTCTGTCAACAGAATTATTGATTTGTCCATCACAGCTAAGAGAGAAAAAAAAGTAATCAGAAAAGTAACAGACATTTTCTGGGCATCCTCAGGAAATGAAAAGAAAGATAGTTGATGTTTCAGTCATAACTTTAAGGTAGTTTTCGTAGCATGTCTGCTTAAAGTAAACAACAACAACAACAACAACAACAACAACAACAACAACAACAACACCCCAAAAGACCCAACAAAAAACAAAAAATCAAAGCCACCATATCTCTGTACATGTACTGAAAACTTCAGAAGCACACAAATCTTCGTATACCTACAGAAAAGTTACAAGACACAGTTGAACAAAGTTTATGAAAAAATAAAAAGTGAAGGTAACCAATTCTAAATGCTTCATCACCAGGAAATATAACCCCAATAAATTCCTGTAAGAAAATCAAAGCTGAAAAATACAATCTTTCTATGACAATAATGTGAGGAGCTATTCAGTGAGGACCCATCATCTTGCCTGACCTGACACGAGTTGTGGTCCCTGGATGAGAGGTCTTCAGAGGTCCTCGGGATGGGTGAAGCTGCGCCATCCCTGGTACCTTATAGCAAGACAGTTCCTGCTACCTGATGCTTTCCTACACTCTTGTCACGTCTACTGCATTCAGAGAAGCAAAATGACAGTCCCATCAGTTGTCAAAGCCGTCATCAAAATACAGTAATAGAAAAATGGAAGAAAGCTTGGTTGAACGGCAAGATGAAAGACAAACATTTCAGAAAACATGGTTGAGACAGACAGACAGACACAGAAAAAGAAACAAAGAGAAAGAAACAGTCCGAGACAGATAGACAGACAGAGAGACGGACAGACAGAGTTTAGTCTTACAAATGAATATAGGTGACAACGATTCCTGCACCAGTAATATAATTTTATAATGGCTATTCCAACGTCTCTATCACCACCCCACGGTGTCTTTCTTCCAGTCACACCGAACCTGTCCCGGTCCTCTTGCCTTTGACAACAACAGACTTAGCTCTGTGACAGAGGATAAGCCATGGAGATTCCGCTAGATGCCACCAACGTAGACTATGCAGTATGTTATTTGAATATTACCCTACTGCCTGGTATAGTAGCTATTGACCAAACACACACACACACATACATACACACACACACATGCACATGCACATGCACATGCACACACATATATGTTTGTTTTTCTTTATGTTTATTTGAAATTAATTGTAATTATTAATTATATGCAGTACCTTCTTAAGGCAATTGCCGAATGAACACTTGGGAATAAAGACTATCAATAAATGAACAAATGAATGAATGAATGAATAAATGAATGAATGAATGGATGAATAAATTAATGAATCAAACAATCAATCAGCCCCCCCCCCCCTCTCTCTCTCTCTCTCTCTCTCTCTCTCTCTCCTCTCTCTCTCTCTCTCTCTCTCTCTCTCTCTCTCTCTCTCTTTTCAATGCTAACTAAAGATGGTTCCAGACTAAGACATCCATACAATTACCATGTCCATTATGTGGTCATAATGTTGATGATGAAGTTCATTTTCTGTTCCAATGTAAAGCATATGAAACTATTCGTAATAAACATTATTTTCTCAGTCTACAATCAGCAGAAATTCAAGATATTGTTTGTATTATGTCATCTGAAAATGAACATGTGATTGAATCTGTTCTAAGTTTATTGCAGAAGCCCAAATATTAAGACAAAGCCAAGTCACCACCCATTGTATTAATATGGAATGATATAGTCACTTTAAAGAGCAATGTATTCTCGAGCGAGCAGATTTCAAAAAGGTTGATTGATATCTATCACATGTAATTTGAATAGATGGTCGATTCGAAAGTTGTCATTTGTTATTGCATTTTAGTTTGATTTTTCTTTTTTCTTTTCTTTGTATGTACTAGGTGATTTGTAACTGTATAGACGCCAATGTTATGATTAGTTTGTTACAAGTGGGTGGACCCTTTCTTTTTGCCAAACTTCATTGTACTGATCACGTATTTTACTTTTCGTTTACTGTTTCAACAACAACAAAAATTTCAGTTAACTCCCTTGTCAAAAGGCCTAGTTGGGCAATGACAATAAATTGTTAAAGCGTTAAAGCTCTCTCTCTCTCTCTCTCTCTCTCTCTCTCTCTCTCTCTCTCTCTCTCTCTCACACACACACACACACACACACACACACACACACACACACACACACACACACACACTTTATTATTCCATCATCATTTATCTACTATTTTCTCTATAAGAAAAATATAGTCTTCCCACAGCATGACCATCACGCAAAACCAACAACCTACTCCCACAAAAAACACACTGATACTTTCCAACAAGCGTATGTCACTCGGAAAGGCGCCGGAGCGGAAGAGACGCCATTTTACTTTTTTCCAAGGCGTTCAGGTTTCTGGCAAAGTGAGTGGGGAAGAAGACTGGCTGTTTGTTTACGGACTTGTCCTAGCGACACGCATTTCTCGCTCTTCTGTCCATCTCTCTTCTCTCGGCTCCTGTCCGATCGTTCAGCCATGCGAACCTCTCTGCGTGGCGCCTTTTTTCTCCTTCCTACACTGTCGTCTGCTGCGTTTTTGTCCTCCTCATGTCACGTGTCACTCAAGGGAAGTAACGGCCATTCAAAGGGAGCTAATTCCGCGTTGAGCGCCACGGGAGGGACTATTTCCTGCGCGTAGGGGGGCGGCTGGCGAAAGCGACACGGTGCGACACGGTCTTTCAGCACGCTTAGCAGGAGGTGGTAGTAGGGGGGATGTTGTAGTGATGTACAAGAGAGACAGGGACAGATACAAAAGGGAAAAGATGGGACATGTTATGTGTGTAGGTCACTTAGTTCTGTATGTCAGTCTCTCAAACAAAGAAAAAGGCTCTCAACTGTTTTGCTGGATTAATATTATTCATAAATTAATTATTCGTTTCAAATTTCAGGCACCGTTTTCTAATTGAAAGTGTCTTTCAAAAATAGATCTATATCCTTTTTTTTCTTTTTGCCTTGGCTAGAACTCCGAGGTTGACCTGCGATTGAGATTTTGCAAACATCACCGTTTTTGTCCACCATCAAGGTAGCAACAATCTGACTTCAGGGATGTCTCGAGTATCTGAGCACAAGAGATGCAGATGAAAGGTTGAAAATCTGCTGTTGTTAAGTAGCCTTGCACATCAGTGACATTGTCAAAGCTCAGAACAATCTTGAAAGATCAAAGCATATTTCAGCCCAAAGGGAAAAGTGTACCTTAACTTTAGTGATAGCATTCTCTTTTCCTGCTCACAAAAAATGACCTTTTTGAGAAGACTGAGAGGAATGAGAGCATTGTATCTGTTGGCTGATACCTCATATTGAAAAAAGCTAACCTGTTCAACACTTAGAAGGGAACACTTGTATGTTACCCACACTTCGCTATATAATCTGGTCTTGCGAATACCGACCTGCAGAGTACTGTGCCATGAACCATCAGGAAGGATGGACAGAGAAAGAGGGAAGACCCATGGCATCAACTAGACCCGTTTTTTTTCCATCCACAGATTACAGACAGCACACCACCTTTGTCTGTCGTATGAGTGAAAAGGCACTACGCTGCCGTTAAGCACCTGATAAGTCAGGCCCAGAGCATCTGACTTCAGCGTGAATACAGATATGAATTCTCAAACAAATGTTAAAAATTGGGGGGTGGGGAGGTAGAGAGAAGGGGGAATATAAATACTTTATCATCCCAAAACAAGGAATTCTTGTATGTTACAAACTAGTGGTGTTTGCTGATTTTTTTTAAAAGAGCAAAAAGAATAGACATGGAGTGTGGAAGAATGTCAGAAAGTCAGTGCTGTCCCTTAACTGAAGGACTGATCAATCAGATATAAGTTTATGTGACTAA
>CM060338.1:39447495-39452495 GCA_030674155.1 Stramonita haemastoma | reverse complement strand
GAGAGAGAGAGAGACAGAGACAGAGACAGAGACAGAGACAAAACAGAGACAAACAGACGAGACAAGACGAGAAAGAGACGAGAGGAAAGTAGAGAGAGAGAGAGACTTTGAGAGACAGAGACAGAGACACAGAGAAAGAGCAGAGCAGAGCAGAGCAGCAGAAGGAGGGAGAGAGAGAGAGAAATCCAGTTAGTGGTAAGGTATCAATTAGGGTGACGCACTCACTTCACGGGCAAGACTGATGCAGGAACTGCCATGTCTTTGACGTTTGATATTGGGCAGTGCTCTCTCTGCTCTTCTCTTCTGTGGAAAATGTATACTGGGGATTTTTTGTGTTCTTTTTTTGTTGTTTAGTTTTGCTTTCTTTTTTTTTTTTTGGTGGGGGGTGGAGGGGGAGGAGGGGTGGTGTGTCTGTGTGCTTGTTTTTCTGTTTGCTGCTTTGTCTGATTAATTTTGTCTTCACCTCTGTGTCTCTGCCTGTCTGCTTATCTGTCTTTGTGTCTTTCTATTTGTCTATTTTGCTTGTCTATCTGTCTGTCTGTCTGTCTGTCTGTCTGTCTGTCTGTCTGTCTCTTCCTCTCTCTCTCTCTTTCTCTCTCTGTGCACAAAGGCAGAGAGAGAGAGAGAGAGAGAGAGAGAGAGAGGAGAGAGAGAGAGAGAGAGAGAGAGAGAGAGAGAGAGAGGAGAGAGAGAGGAGAATGAGAGAGAGAGAGAGAGGGAGAGAGTGAGAGAGAGGAGGAGAGGAGAGAGAGAGAGAGAGAGAGAGAGAGAGAAGACTGACAGACAGACACAAGCGCGTGCACACACACACACACACACACACACACACACACACACACACACACACACACACACACACACACACACACACACACACACACACACCGAAAAACAACCCAAAGAAAAAAACAACCAAAACCTTGGCCTCTGCTTCCAGTCTTCTGGAATAATTCTCTTCCTGGTTCCAGGCCAAACTAATCATCAGACCGATTGATTGCCTATGTTGAAACCTACTGGCAGAAGAAGAAGGAACAAACCCAGGTCCAAACAATGGACCATCTTGCGACTTCACCCTTCAGCAAATTTGAATAGATGTGCAATTATCATCTCCGGCCATCTGCAATAATGGTCATAATCACTTTGACCATTTGTGTAAAGAAAAAGACGGAATCAGGAAGAGAAAAAAGGAGAAGGAGGAGGGGAGGGGAGAGAGATGAAGAGAAAGAGGAAAAGAAAAAGAAAAGAAAAAGAGAGAAGAAACAAGTGTGTACAGGCAGCCAAACCTGCTGTGTTTGTAGGTTTTCATACCTGCTCTGTGTATAGACAGTCACCCGTGTTGTGTGTATAGGCTGTCAAACCTGCCGTGTGTATAGGTTGCCAAACCTGCTGTGTGTATAGGTTGCCAAACTTGCTGTGTGTATAGGCTGTCAAACCTGCTGTGTGTATAGGTTGCCAAACCTGCTGTGTGTATAGGTTGCTAAACCTGCTGTGTGTATAGGTTGCCAAACCTGCTGTGTGTATAGGTTGCCAAACCTGCTGTGTGTATAGGTTGTCAAACCTGCTGTGTGTATAATCTGACACCCCTACCTAGAGTGAGTGTGCTGTTGGCTCAGTGGGAAGACTGGGACCACACAGTCGAGCTTCCTCTAGATCTATATTACGGATGTGAATTTTTGAGAGTGTTGCTCAAATTACTTGACCAACACTGTAGGTGTCTGTATCTCTCAGGCCTGGTTAATGCCAGGATACATTATGATAGTAAGCGTAAAGTACAACTCTGTCAAGTAGTCTCAGAGCAGATTTACTTCCATAGCATCATCAAATCATCATCCTCATTACCATTGATCATCAAGCAATAATAAAAATTGCCTCTGGTTCGTTGAAATGTAGCGCTGGGTAGAGCACTACACTGAGCTAAATGCAAGAAAAATTGTAGTGACATAAGAGGCCCTGAATGCCATAGAGTGCCTACCAAAACTGGAAGAGCCTGACTTGAGATCCAACTATAGATGAACTCAGTGGAGCCCTGGACTCTCTTGCCTCTGGCAAGGCACCTTGGAAAGATGGTTTTCCCGCCAAAGTACTGAAGTGCTGCAAAGACACTTTCATCACCGGGTTGCATGAAATCCTCTGCCTCTGTGGGAGTGAAGATGAAGTACCACCAGACATAAGGGGTGCTGAGGTCGTCACATTATACACTAAGGTGACAGAAGCGATTGCAATAATTTTCGCGGCATATAACTCATCATCGTTGGGAAAGAGGCTCCATGTACTTGCAAAGCAAGTCTACCCCTAATCGCAGAGCGGTTTCCAAGTCAACGGATCCACTATGAACATAATCCTCTCTCTCAAACAACTTCCGAGAGATGAAGGGAGCAGAGGCAGCCACTCTTCGTTGCCTTCATAGACCTCACAAAGGCTTTTGATCTGGTCGTTAAGGATGGCCTCTTCAAGATCTTCACAAGATCAAATGCCCGCCCAAACTTCTCACTATTGGCGGATCCTACCACGAAAGCATGAAAGGCACCTTCGTCTTTGAATCAATGAGGCAAATCAGGGTTACGTCCTGGCTCCCACTCTGTTTGGAATTTCCTTTGCTGTGATGCTGAAACACGCATTTGGTTCAGCAGCTGAAGGTATCTACCTCTGAACAAGGTCAGACGGAAAGCTCTTCCACCTCTCCAGACTAAGAGCTAAGACTTAAACCCAGCTGAGGTGCCTGTGTGACTTCCTCTTAGCAGACGACACGGCAATAGCTGCTCTCTCAGCTGAGGACCTACAGAAGCTCATGACTCACTTCAGTGATGCCTGCCAAGACTTTGGGCTTACCATTAGCTTGAAGAAAATACAAGTCATGGGATAGTATGCTGACTCTCCCCCAGCCATCAGCATCAATGATCATGAACTGGATAATTATATTGTTCATGGCTTTGTGTACCTGGGCTCAACTATCTCAGACAGCCTATCGCTTGACGCAGAGCTCAACTCGCACATCGGCAAATCAGTTACCACCATAACCATACTGACAAAGAAAGCATGGCACAACAGCAGGCTGACTGAGAACACAAAGATCCAGATCTACAGAGCCTGTGTCTTGAGCACCCTCCTGTATGGCAGCGAGTCCTGGACTTTGCGAGTCTGACAAGAGCGAAAGCTCAATGCTTTTCACATGCGTTGCCTCCGACGCATCCTGAACATCACCTGGCAGGACAAGGTCCCAAACTACGCTGTCCTGGAAAGAGCTGGATGCATCAGCATGTAAACGCTGTTGAAACAGAGACGTATGCGCTGGCTCGGCCATGTCGTGCGCATGGACGACGGATGGATCCCTAAAGACTCCCCTATGGAGAACTTGTGCAGGGAAAACATCCCACAGGCAGACCACAGCTGCGATTCAAAGACGTGTGCAAGAGAAACTTAAAAGCCCTGAACAACGACCAGAACAACTGGGAAGCAACAGCCCTCGAACGGTCAGCCTGGAGACAGACTGTGCAGAAAGGTCTCTCCAAGTTTGAAGAGACACTTGCTCAGCAGCACGAGGCAAAGAGAATGAGAAGAAAAGCTGCAGACCAGGCAGACAGACAGACCAGCGTCAGACTTCATCTGTGCCCTCTGCTTTAGGGACTGTCGTTCCCGTGTCGGACTGGCCAGCCACACCCCACGCTGTACTAGACTAAACACCCAGAGTGCAACTCCACAGTCTTACGAGACTGAAGGATGCCTGCATGTATGTGTTTGCTTCCTTACGAGAGAGACATTTTTGCTTCAGAATTTTGCCTCAAACAACTCTCTTGTTGCCTTGGGTTCTTTTACGTGCGCTGAATGCGTGGTGCACATGGGACCACAGTTTCTAGTATGATTCGAAAAAAAAACAACTAGCACCCAGACTACCACTCTAGGTCTATTATAGGAGTGACTCGTTTGCGCTCAAACTGGAGTCAAACCTGCACTTCTCACTTTCTAGGCAGGCGCGTCGCCTCCAGACCACTGACCCAAAGATGCACACATGTAGAAGTAGGCACCCATCAGTCTCGGAAGACTATGGAAGTGCGCTCTAGCCTTTAGAGCGCAAAGCCTGGGTAAGTAAGTATGGAGGGCAAGCTGTTACCCATGCAGCTGACCCCCCCCCCCCCTCCCCCCTCCATGCCACTGGAATGATCCATTGGAAAGGTAATGACCGATACGAATGGTTCCAGCACCGTCGCAGGAGCCACCAGAACGTTGCCATATACAGCCCCGAGCCGCCCTGGAACTTCAACTCCCTGATTTTTTTCACAGGGATGGTGTCTAAACATATCTGTGTGCATGCTGGTATTTTATATTTTGTCATCCGCTCCTACCGGCACACGATGGCCTACTCTTCCGAAAGGCGGAACGGGGTTTTAACATGTGCGCAAGATGTTCTGCGTGCGTTCGCACACGGGGCCTCGGTTTATAGTCTCATCCGAATGACTTTGACATTCTCTTCGATGTTTTCGTCAAACTCAGAAGAAAGGGCGAGGCTGGGTACGAACCCAGAATCTCACGGTATACTTGTTGGCAGGCGAACGTCTTAACCATCCTGCTACCTTCCTTCCTCATGCATACATGTATATGGACAGAAAAAGCAAATAGAGGGACAGACACAAACAAACAGACAGAGAGACAGACATTCTGGCAGTTAGCTACAAGTGCAAACAGGAGGACATGGAAAGAGAAAGAGAAAAAACAAAAAAAGCTCCTATCTTCGAGCATTGACGTCCATCGTGCACACACACCACACGCACGCACACACACACACATACACACACGCACGCACGCACGCATGCACGCACGCACGCACACACACATATATACACACATACACACACACTCGCGCGCGCGCATGCGCGCACACACACACACACACACACACACACACACACACACACACACACACACACACACACACACACAACACACACACACACAAAAGAGGCTGGGTGATAGAGGGGGTGGGAGAAGAAGATGGAAAGAGAGGG
>CM060338.1:39436546-39447395 GCA_030674155.1 Stramonita haemastoma | reverse complement strand
ACCGCAGCGTAGTGTACTGCAGTGCAGTGCAACGTAGTGTAGTGTAGCGTAGTGTAGTGTAGTGTAGTGTCAGTTAACAGGCTGCAAGCGTCACACAGCATACTTTGACAGATCCTGTCGTGGCATTATCATTCTAGTGGAGAGATAAACACAAAGAGATAGTGATACAAATACCGCCACCATCCTCAGTGTGGGAGTTCGCTTCATTTGTCGTGCACGTTCTTCGCCTAACAGGTCAGTGAAAGTACCGTTTAAGTCCAAGATTAATCATATTAATCTCTGTAATAATGTTAGTCTCTATAAACTGCTGCGCTTGAAGAAGATGATCGCGTGTAAATACAGACAGAGTTGAAATAATTCCAGTTATTTCTGTGATAAAGTTGTTTTCATAACTGTAGAGTGTACAAAACAACAAAATAAAATACGTTGATGTCTGTATTTATAAGCTTAGTGTTTGTGTATTTATTTGAAGTACAAGATCGTATGCTATGAAGACAAAGATGAAATGATCGTAGCATCCTCTTTGTAATTATAAGTCTCTTATATATATCACTTGAAGGAGACTCTCACATACAAAACTCTCAACGTTAAAATGCAAACACATTTTCTTATAATAATCAGTCTGGCTTGATTCGTTTGACAAGAACAATCACGAACAATATAGAAATAAAGACAATGATAAAATTATGATATATATCAAACTGTCTGTAATAAATAGTCTCTCTTGTTTCATTTGAAGCAAACAGCCAGGTATAATAAAGGCAATGATAAAATGATTATGTCTAAATCTCTGTAATAAAATATAGCCTATTTATTCATTTGACAGAGACAGGTACATACAATAGAAATAATGATAACATAATATGTTAAAATCCCCGTAACAATAAGTCTCTCTCTCTATATATACATTTAAAGAGGACAGTCACGAACAACAGAGAAAAATGAAAAGATATAATACGCTCACTGTAATAATTACTCTCAAGGGACAAAACTGTGTGTATTTTCTCGGAAGCTCAATTCAATTTTGTTGTTATTGTTGTTGTTAAAAGATTCTTTCTTTGTTTTGCAAGTCTTACATAGAGAGTGCTCTTCGCTTTGCTTTCATTTGACGGTATAATAACCTAAATGTGAAAACAAAAATGGTCTTCAGAGAATTGTGAGATTCTGCTCGAACTAATTGGAGAAGAACAAAGAGAACTATCGTTCTGCAACAACAACTTGTATGCAAGTCCGAAGGAGACTATAAACCGAGGTCCCGTGTGCGAACGCACGCAGAACATCTTGCGCACACGTTAAATATTGTTCCACTTTTCGAAAGAATAGGCCATCGTATGCCGGTGGGAACAGACGACAAAATTTACAGAACTGCATACCATACACACGGAGTTTGGATGTAAAAAAAAAGTTCCTCAGTTAATGGTCTCATTCGAAAGACTTTTGGGGGAGAAGGGGAGTCGACATTGGTGTTAACCTTCGGGGGGGGGGGGGGGCGGTCAAATCCCCTTAAACAGGGTTAGAACCAGAGCCGTCAGATTGCGAGGGCAATGTAAAAAAGTGTAGACCACCAGGCTACCCCGTCCCATTTATTAATCACTTATTTATTATTTATTATTTATTATTTATTCTTTTATATCGAGGATAACGGAATAAGCACTCATGTGCTTTTTTACATCCAGTCCCCGTGTGTATGCCCATTTATTGCAACTGAAAAAAAGAAACAATCTCCTCAAGCAGAGATCTAAGTGGGGACTTCTTAATAATAATAATAATGATAATGATAATGATAATAATAATAATAATAATAATAATAATAATAATAATAATAATAATAATAATAATAATAAATATTATCATTGTTATTATTATTATTATTATTATTATTATTATTATTATTATTATTATTATTATCATTATCATTATCATCATCATCATCATCATCATCATCATTATTATTATCATTATTATTATCATTATCATTATTATTATTATTATTATTATCATTATTATTATTACATGGAATATATATAGCGATATATCTTGCAAAAACAAATCCAAGCGCTTGCATTCAACAGATACGACACACAAACAATCAACAACAATTGCTAGTTTTAGAAAATAGCAAATTCAAATGCACACACACACACACACACACACACACACACGCGCGCGCGCGCGCACACACACACACACACACACACACACACACACACACACACACACACACACACACACAACATACACACACTCATAAAGGTTATACACTTTGGCAGGGTAAAGGGGATTTCAGATGTTGAAGACAGGGACAGATAGGAGATGGAAACAGCAGGCAATAAATCTTAGGTTTCAAAGAAATGTGTCTTGAGGTTGGATTTAAAAGTGTCATATGTAGGCTTTTGCCGAAGGGAGAGAGGGAGGTCTTCCAGATCGATGGACCAGAAATAGAGAAAGAGCGGCGGACAATGGTAGATAGGTTGAAACTAGGTATTCTGAAGGACATAGTATCTGCAGCTTAGCGGAGGGAACGAGAAGATGTGTACATATGAAGACATTCCCAGAGGTGAGAGGGCGCAGTTTTGTGGAGACATTTGTAACAGATGGTACTGATCTTGTAGTTTACTCTCTGAGGTACGGGCAGCCAGTGGAGAGATTGCAAGAGAGGGGTAATGTGCTCAGATTTTTTTCTTTCTGAGGACCAGTCGAGCTGCAGAGTTTTGAATTCGTTGAAGGGAGTGGATAGATGATGCTGGCAGACCAGCCAAAAGAGAATTGCAATAGTGCAGACGTGAAAGAATAAGAGAAGTGACAAGTTTGGATGTTGCATCAGTGGACAGGTACTTTCAAATTGCACTGATACGCCGTAGTTGATAGTAGCATGACTGACAGGTCTGGGTGATGAATTTTGGCATGGAGAGTGTGTTGTCGATAACGACTCCTAGATACTTGACAGCACTAGATAGAGGGACTGACCTATTGCCGAATTCTATTGAAGATGTTGTGATGGAAGACAGTTTATGTTTGGTCCCTACAAACATGGCTTTGGTTTTATCTGCGTTTAGTTGTAACTTGTTCTGTATCATCCAGTTTTGGATATCTTGAAGGCAGTGGGACATATTTGTCAAGAGAGAAGGCAGATTTTCAGGAGTATCACAGCTTAGAATCTGAGAGTCGTCTGCATAAAAGTGATGGTTGATCTGATGACGGTTAATAACATTTGACGGTGGAGCAGTATAGAGAGTGAAGAGAACAGGGCCTAGAACAGATCCTTGAGGGACTCCGCATTCTAGTTTGGTTGATATGGAATGAATCTTGTTTACTGCAACAGTTTGGAATCGGTCTGTAAGGTACGAACTAAACCAGGTGAGGGCAGTGCCTTTAATACCAAAAGTGTTTTGGAGACGGGAGAGAAGAATTGAATGGTCTATAGTGTCGAATGCTGCAGATAAGTCGAGAAGAGTGAGAACGGAGATTTTCCTTGAGTCAGAAGCATGTAAAAGCGTGTTTAAGGTGTGGACTAGGGTGGTTTCGGTGCTGTGGTTGATGCGGTAGGCAGATTGGAACGGGGGAAGGAGACTATTGGAATGAAGATGGCTGTTGAGTTGTTTCAGAACATTTTTTTCAAGGACTTTAGAGATAAAAGGTAGGATAAAAGGACTTGAACCTTGTCCCTCAATAACATAAAGATCGCACAAGCTCCAAACTCTAACCACTAGGCTATCCACGCTCTCGTTACATCAAATGATTTCAGATAAATCTGATGAGTACAGGGCCACACTTATCAAAAGTACACGCTGCAATAGAAATGGTGATTATTCGATGTATCAGTTGAGAGATAACACTTTTATTTTAAGTAGCAAAAATTTAGTTTGCTGTATGAATGAAGTCAGTGTCTATTTTTGTGTGCTTTTTTTATTCGTTTAGTTGGGTTTGGTTTGGTTTGGTTTGCTCTCTCTGTCTCTCTCTGTGTCTCTGTGTCTGTGTCTGTCTGTCTGTCTGTCTGTCTGTCTGTCTGTCTGTCTGTCTGTCTGTCTGTCTGTCTCTGTCTGTCTGTCTCTCTCTCTCTCTCTCTCTCTCTCTCTCTCTCTCTCTCTCTCTCTCTCTCTCTCTCTCTCCTCTCTCTCTCTCTCTCTCTCTCTCTCTCTTAGGACGATTCATATATCATTCCAACAGAAGGCGTTCTGCTTTAGAATGATGGCTGTAGCAAAATGATTAACGTATTTCTCAAGTTGTTTCAGTGTCTTATGCTACTCTGTGTACAATTTGTGCCCTAATTATCAATTCTCTAATCAATTTTTGTTATTCATTCATTTATTTAGTTAGTTACTAAATTTATGTTTAGTCTAAAATGCTGCAAACATTCTAATCAGATGTATGCTAATACCACAAGTGAATGTTATAATCGTTGTGCTTGGAAGTGTTTTCAGGTGCATTCTTGGAAAGGATTGAGAATGAAATTAATGTGTGGGGGGAGGGGGGGGGGGATAGCGAGTGTGTGAAATTGTAATGGGTCCGGTGGCCTTCTACAATAAAATCGTTCAGAGTTCAGAGTTCAGAGTTCTCTCTCTCTCTCTCTCTCTCTCTCTCTCTCTCTCTCTCTCTCTCCTCTCTCTCTCTCTCTCTCTCTCTCTCTCTCTCTCCTCTCTCTCTCTTCCCATGTTAAGGTTGCTGTACTTCACTTAGTTCTGTAGTGTCCACACTCATGAGAACGGAAGCACTCATGTGTCCCACAGCGTGTCGTATCTCACTCACACACACACACACATGCACATGCACACGCACGCACAAACACACACACACACACACACATTTTCACACTAACACACACTCTCTTTCTCTCTCTCTCTCTCTGTCTCTCTCTCTCTCTCTCTCTCTCTCTCTCTCTCTTCTCTCTCTCTCTCTCTCTCTCCTCTCTCTCTCTCTCTCTCTCTCCTCTCTCTCTCTCTCTCTCTCTCTCTCTCTCTCCTCTCTCTCTCTACCATGCACTCACACACACCATGTTCCACTCACCCATTCTCTCTCTTCTCTTTTCTCCTCTCTTCTCTTCTCTCTCTCTCTCTCTCTCTCTCTCTCTCTCTCTCTCTCTTTCACACATGCACACAACAACACAACACCACACACACATGCCATACACAACGCAACACACACATTTTCACACTAAACACACACCCCACTCTCTCCTCTCTCTCTCTCTCTCTCTCTCTCTCTCTCCTCTCTCTCTCTCTCTCTCTCTCTCTCTCTCTCTCTCTCTCTCTCTCTCTTCTCTCTCTCTGCACACACAGACACAGACACAACACACACGACACACACACACACACACACACAGCACATACACACAACACCACACACATGCACATGTTCACATAAAACACACGCACATTGCTCTACCGTTACATGCTCGTCAAGACTTCGTCTCTCATGCGTCTCTTCAAATCTCACGCGACGACTCATGCTCCTGCTGAATTGTCTACACAAGTCTCTTCTCTCTTTTCTCTCATCTCTACACACTACACACACAACACAGCACACAACACAGACACACACACACACACACATACGCACACACACACACATAATCATGAATGTGTCATGACCAAGGCAGTTACTACGTACAAAATTACAACAGACTATGTGTCATTATCATGCGTGTTATAATATCATACGACATCGACTAATTAGTGAGGAATTGTCAATGTGATAGTATTTTGTTTATCTATACAATCCATACAACACAACACACAACAAACTAGACGAAACTATAGCGTTAACAACTAACTCTCATCATACTATATTCTACTCTCTCTCTCTATACTTCTCTCTCTCTCTCCACTACATACACTCTCGCATAATATAATTCATATTTTTATATTAACTTCTAATAATTATCGTGTGTATGTGTGGCTCTTATATATACACTCTCAATGGAATTATGCTGTTTACTACTCTCTCTCTCTCTCATCTCTCTCCTCCTCCTCCTCTCTCTCTTCCTTCTTTCTCTCGTCTGCTCGTCTCTTCGCTTCTCTTCTTTCTCTCCTCCTCCATTCTCTCCTTTCTGTGTGTGTGTGTGTGTGTGTGTGTGTGTGTGTGTGTGTGTGTGTGTGTGTGTGTGTGTGTGTGTGTGTGTGTGTGTGTGTGTGTAAATAATCTTTATTTTTCAAGGATTACAGAATAAGAATTTACATACTCTTTGATATGTGTGTACGTGAGAGAGACAGACAGACAGACAGACAGAGACAGACAGACATAGAGACATACAGAGAGACAGAGAGACAGAGATACAGACAGACAGACAAACAGACAGAGACAGAGAGGCAGAGAGAGACAGAGACGGAGACAGAGAGACAGAGAGAGAACACGAGTGTGAGCACGTGGTTGTCTATAGTGTCTTTAAAGATAGCACCATACGTGATTGTGTTTCCTTGTCACTTCGAAACTGTTTCAGCGTGTAGTTGTTATTGTCTATTTTGTTCACATTTCTTGCGATTTGGAGAGGTATGTGAAGGTTCTGTTTATATCTATCACTGATTTTTTTTTCAACTACTTTTGGGAGACTTGTTGTGCCAATAGCTTGTTTCAGTTCATGCTAGTCTATAACGCTTGTAACCATGAATTTTTTGTTTATAAAGATGATGTTTTCAATTGCTAACTTGTTATGTTTTCTTTACTATTTATTTATTATCGGTTTTTGCTGGTTTTGTTTTGTTTTTGCTTTGTTTTTTATCGTAATGATTTGATTGCGTGTTTTTTTATATTTTAGTTCTGTGTATGTGCGCTTTTGTTATGTTATTATTGTTTTCTGTCCTTGCCTCTTGTCTTCTGTTTGCTAATGTTCTTGTTTGTGGTCTCTTGTTTTTGTTATTTGGTTTATTATTGTTGTTGATAGTTAGAGGTGTTTTTATATTGATGTAATCCCTGATAAGGGTAAGGACTGGATGTAAAAAAGGCACATAAGTGTTCATTATCCTCGAAATAAAAGAATTTGACTTGACTTGACTCGCTATGCTTGAATTTTAATTGTTCATTTCAATTTACTGTGGTTATACTTGGAGAGAAAAAGTTAATTCAATAACTCATTATGCTCTTTTGTAGTGTGCGATGTTGAAGACTTGAGGTTATGTCAGGATCTACTGCAGAATGATAAGGTTACCACCTATTTTATTTTCAACCAAATAGGGGCTGGGGAAGGGGAAGGGGGCAGGGAGGGGGAGGGGGCTGTGGGAGGGGGGAGGAAGGAGATGGGGATAGCTCAGTAGTTAGAGAGCGGAGCTCGTGATCTGGCTGCCAGGGATCTTCATCCAGTCAGTAGGTCAGTCGGTCAGTCAGTCAGTCAGTCAGTCAGTTAGTCAGTTAGCCAGCAATTCAATCAGTCAGTCAGTCAATCAGTCATCCAGTCTCTCCAAAGACAGGAAGCTCTCATGCTTTCCAAAGCAAAATCACAGCATTTCCACACAAAAAAAAGATGCAGTAGGATATTTCCAAATTGTACATAGCTGTTAGACATAACACTTTATCAACAATCTGTTAGTAGAATTAGGGTTTATCGCTTGTAAATATTTGAGAGAGGGTTTTTTCTGACAGAGGATAAAAGTTGATACCCAACACACAAAAACAGCCATTTTTTAAATATATCTGCATCCCCAAAGTTAGAATGCGGTTACCTGAATTGATGGAGGGGGGGGGGGGGGGGATTATCGCATATGCACTTATCTCACCACCGGCGTGCTTCAAAGCTCTGACTGAGGAACGAAAAAAAATCGTAAAAAGTAAAATGCAGAACATTTTATTCAATTTTTGTTCAGAATTTTACTAACACTTTTATTTACCATTTCATCATTAATTTTAGTAAATCGGTCGATTAATGAATTCCCTTGTTCATTCATTTAACCTTATTTGTTGTTATATCTGTTGTGTTTTTGTCTTTGTGTTTTTAACATTTATTATCTTCTTATCACATTTTCCCCCTGAGAAGGACAAACATAGACCACAATAATGACGATAGTTCCGATAACCGAGAAATGCCGCTGATGCTACAGCAGGGACACATTCAGTACAATGTCAGTGTTCAGTTTCGCTGTACCTAAAAGATTCCTTGTAATTATCTAGGCGTGACTTTAAGGAAACTGAACAGCTAACTATTTTTCTAATCACACTGTACCTTTGCAGCCCTCACAAGCAAAAAGCATTCGTTCTAATAGCAGGTTTCTTTATATGCATATGTATATAAGTATATAAGTATATATATATATATATATATATATATATATATATATATATATATATATATATATATATATATATATATATATATATATATATATATATATAAGCACGGGATAGCTTGGGGACGCGATAGCTCAGTGGTCAGAGCACTCACTTTCCCCAAGCTAAAGTTAAGCAGCATCAAATGAATTATGGTTACCAATTGGCTCGGTGACCGTTTGCGCGCATTGGCTTTAGTACAATAGCCTACCCCAGTCCATCCAGCTGTAAATGGGTACCTGCCCTCTTTAGGGTCAGGGAAGATAAAAGTAGCGAGAGAGAGGAAATGGATGCCACCCTCAACATGCTGGCCCCTAGAGAAGCTGAGGCCTCTGATGCCTCGCTGCCCCAACGACCACATAGGTTATGGGACACCTTTACTTTACCTTATTTACATAAGCACATGCAAGCACACATCCACACCCTAACATTCTTCCTTTTTCATCATTTCAGACAACAACGAAAGATGGGCAAAGCATCGACAACCTGTCGTCTGCTTGCTGCAGTGTGTTTCCTCACTTACCTCCCTTGCACCCTGACGCAGACGACATCTCCACGTTTGTTGTTGATTCTTTTGGACGGCTTTCGCCACGACTACCTCAACAAGACTTCAGCGCCGCATCCTGGCTTTGACAAACTGACCAGGCAGGGGGTGAGGGCGAAGCGATTGGTTCCCGACTTTCCCTCCCTCTCCGTCCCTAACTGGTATTCCCTCATGACAGGTAAAAATGGTTTGGCTGTGTTGATGATGAATAGATAAAGAAAGATAGAAATGAATAAATGAAGAAATAAAGACACCCATGGAAGAACGGATAGATAGATAGATAGATAGATAGATAGATAGATAGATAGATAGATAGATAGATAGATAGATAGATAGATAGATAGATAGATAGATAGATAGATAGACAGACAGACAGACGGACGGACGGACGGACGGACGGACGGACGGATAGGCAGGCAGGCAGGCAGGCAGGCAGGCAGGTAGGCAGATAGATAGATAGATAGATAGATAGATAGATAGATAGATAGATAGATAGATAGATACATAGATACATAGATAGATAGACAGATAGATAGATGACGGGGGGGCGGGATAGCTCAGTGGTCAGAGAGCTCGCTTTCCCCAAGTCAGGTTAAGCAGCGTCGAGCGTGGTTGCCAGTTGGATTGGTTACCGTTTGCGCGCCTTAACTTCAGTACAGTCCCCCCAGTTCACCCAGCTGTAAATGGGTACCTGGCCTCTTTAGGGACAGGGAAGGCAAAACAGCAAGGGAGAAGAGATGGGCGCCACACTGAATATGCTGGCCCCTAGAGAAGCTGAGGTCTTTGATGCCTCGCTCCCCTAGGACCACAAAGGTTATGGGACACTTTTACCTTACCTTTACCTAGATAAATACCAAAGAAGTAAACTAGATAAACGAATCATAAGACGAAATGTACTAATGTGAACATAGCAGCAACAAAATACCCCACTTAATTTAAACCATTAAGGTAGCCACATTCTGACCTTGTGGATGCAGGTGGAAATTAAATCTCCTATTCTTTCCAGAACAGTTGGAAGGTACCTACCTCCCTGCTCTTTCCGATTTTCAACTGTCATGGATTCTTTTGATGTGCACAAATCCGTAAGCACACGGGCCCACTGGTGTAGGGTATCCTCTGAAAGACTTGACTTTTGGTTCGATTTTCCAGTCAAACTGTCATTGCACGCACGTACCCACATCCAACCCTTACATTCCTCCTTTTTCTTCACTTCAGATAACAACGAAAACTGGGCAAAGCATCAACAACCTGTAGTCTGCCCTTCAGGGATGATTAAAGTGTTTTTGACTTGACCTGACTTGACTTGAAACTGGGAAAGAAAGGGCAAGGTTGGGGATCGAACCCAGAAGCTCATGGTTCACTTGTCAGGCAGGAGAACGTTTTACCCATCGTGCCACCTTTTTTTTTGCAGTCCTTCGGATGATACTATAAACGGAGGTCCTGTGTGCGAACGCACGCAGAACATCTTGCGCACACGTTAAAACCCGTTCTGCTTTTCGGAAGAGTAGGCTATTGTGTGCTGGTGTGAACTGATGACAAAGTTGACAAAACTGCATACACACAGGGACTGGATGTAAAAATGCACATGAGTGCTAATTCCTTTATCTCCGAAATAAAAGAGAGGGGAAAAAAAAGAATAAACAAACAAATGTAAACTAAAAGAGCAAACTGTCTCTCTCACTGTCGCAGGTCTGCACACGGAAGCCCACGGGATGACGGGAAACCACATGCATGACGTGTCAAGGGAAGACAACTTCCTCCTGTACCAGTACCCCCACCCCGACATCTCCTCCCTCTGGTGGCAGGGCGGGGAACCTCTGTGGGTCACAGCCGCTCGACAGGTCAGTCCCTTCTTCACAGTCAAAGTCAAAGTCAAAATTTTATTTCCAGATGGTACATTGAGTAAGCAATAGATTTGCTTTTTTTCATCAAGCCATCTATCTAGCAAAAAACCCCAAACAAAACAAAACAACCTCCCCCCCCCCCAAAAAAAAAAAAAAAACCCCACTTAAACAAAAAGCAGACTAACTAACAAAAATGAAGCAGCAAGCA
>CM060338.1:39414046-39424046 GCA_030674155.1 Stramonita haemastoma | reverse complement strand
CCACACTGCTTCCATCGACAAAAAACTTTCTAGAAAGAATACATTTCTGGTGTTTGCTTGTACAAGTATAATTTACGCAAAAAAAAAAGAGTGGTTAATACATAAAATTTCCTTTTTCCCGAAATAAAACAAAAAAAGACCTTTAAATTTTTTTCTTTTATATTAGCAAGAAAAATGTGTTTGGATAAAAAGCTGTTTTGACAAAAAATATTTTTTTTAAAAAACCCCCAGACTGACTTTCACTCTTTTTTTTTTTAAATTAAAAAAAAAAAAATCGATTTTAAAAAGTTTTTTCAAAAGGTTTAGAAAAGACAACAAAATGGAAATCGTCAAAAATTTTTAAAACGGAAAAGGGGGAAATCACCCGACTTGAAAACCCCAGGTATAATTTTAGCTTTTTTAAATTTTTTAAAGGGGAAAAGCAATTTTTTTCAATGCACAAATTAAATAGGGGGGTTTAAGGAGTCAAAAAACACGGGGTTGAAAGATTTAATATTTTTTCATCAAAAGCCCTCAATCACAGTTCAAAATTTTTTTTTAAAAACAAAATTTTCGAGTAATCAAAAAAATCATTGGGGGGGACGTAAAAAAATTTAAATTTGGGTTTTTTAAAAACCCCCCGAAACTGTTTTAAAAAATGAAGAACGTTTCTCTTGAATTTCCCCTTTTAAATAACTTAAAACTGAAAATTTTTAAAAAGACAGTTTTTTTAAATTTCTGAAATTTTTTAATGGCATGTTTACTTTTGGATACACTTTTTTTGTTAATAAATTTATAGCTTTCCAACTTGGGGGAAACATTTGCTGACAAACCCAAAAACTTTTTTTTGGGAGTTTCGCTTTTTTTGGGGGTTTAATTGAAATTTTAAATTTTTTTTTTTTTTTTTTATATTTCCTTTTTTTCCCCGAATTTTTAGAAAAGTTTTCATAATGTATTTTTGATTCAATATCTTTTGTTTTTCCCAAAGGGGGTTTTATTTTTTCCTTAACCTTTCCTTATGAAGGGGTTCCCTGTTTTTTGTAAACGAAATAAAAATTAAAAAAAAAATTTTTAAAAAAACTTCATTGGGAACTCTATTTGTTTTAATGGTTTTAAATTTTGAATTTTTAAAAAAACAAAACAAAAACCTTTATTTTAAAATTTTTAAATCTTTTGTAATAAATTTTTAAGCCAACCTTTTGGAAAATTTTTAAACGATTTTTGAAAACCCGGAAAAAAAAACGGATTTTGATCGGGTAAATCCCAAAATGGGGCACAAACCGGGCTAAAATTTGTTTCGTGTTTAAATATAAAATTGACTAAAAAAAAGTTTTAAATTTTTGTTAGTTACCGCGTTGGTTTGTCAATCAACTGTTCAAAGTCCATGCATGTGGGAGTTAGGGACCAAATTTAAAATTTTGTTTTAAAAAAACTATGTTTTAAAAAATCCAAGAAAAAAAGGTTTCTGGTTCAAAAAGTATCACTTTATCCATAAGGGAAATTAAATTTTTTTATCCATACTGTAAAATTCGAAAGGGTTTCGGGGGACAAAGCCTAAAAAAGAGGGCCCAATTTTCGCGCATTTTAATTTCTACCAAATTGATTCAAACATGAACACGAAAAATTTTGGGGGCTTTTACAATTTTTTTGAAGTTAAAAAAAATTTTAAAAACCGGGTTTTGGGGGTTTTTCAGGGCTAGACGAAGATTTGGGGACCCGGGATGTTTATGCCTCCCAAAAAATTTAAAATTTTTAAGAAAGGCGAGACTCGGCACAGCAAAATAAATGAAAGGGGGTTATCATTAAAAAATAGAAGGGGGTTGCAATATCGTCTTTTTAAAATTTTAAAAGCTTTGTTTTTAAGAATACCAACCCCGGGAAAAAAAATCTCATGGGCCAGTTCCAAATTTAAAAAACATTTTCAAATATTGGGGAAAAAACCCCAAATCGGGAAACCCCAATCTTAAAAAAATGAAAGGAAAACCCAAAAAAAAAGGTTTTAAAAAAAAAATTTTGGGGAAAACAAAAAAAGTATACAAAAACAATATCAGAAAATTTGACAATAAAAAATTTTAAAAATTTTTTTCCACACATAAAACCACACCACTAAAAAATAAAAAAAAAACCCAAAATTTGCATCACAAAAAAAAAAATTTTAAAAAAGACTCACACGGGTTTTTTTCAACTAAAAAACTATAAATTTTTTTGAGCAAGAAAAAAAGAACAATCTGAAAAATTTTTTTTTTTTTTAAAAACAATGAACCAAGAAAAACAAACTGATCACAAAAAATAAACCCTTACTTAACATTTAAAATAAAATTTTTTGGGGCAAAAAAAGTATTTTTTTAAAATTTATAATATAAAAAAAAAAAATTTTTTTTTAATTACAATTTTTCCCAAAAATTTCCCTTTCCGCCTCTAAAAAATTTAAACCCGTTTTTCCCCACCCTTTTAAAATTAAATGCTGGGAATAACCCAAAAAAAAGCCCTTTTGGGGGAAAAAACCACATGTGTATGTTTTGTGGGGGCCCCTTTTTGGCGGGTGTTTTTTGCGTGCGTGTGTGTGTGTGGTGTGTGTGTGGGTGGGGGTGGGGGTTTTTGGTGTGTGTGTGGTGTGGTGTGTTTTGTGTGGTGTTTGTTTTTGTGTGCGCGCAAATTTTATATCTGTTCTGTTCTTGATTTTGGGGGTTACATGCGCGAAAAAGGTTTTTAACGTAACGTTTTTTAAAATTTTAGTTTTAAAAAAGATTCAATTTTTAAAATTCTGTACTCATCATCATCATCAAAATCACGTCATCGCCCGTCATCGTCGTCGCGTCGTTGCATCATCATCATCATAAAACACAGCACAGCACAAGCACAGCACAGCAGAAATATAGTAGAAAGTACACAGCAGTATTAATAAAAGAGTTTTAGAGAAAAAGAAGTAGTATAAGTAGTAGTATAGTAGATAGTAGTAGTATTAATATTTTAAAATTTAAGTATCATTATCATTATCTTTTCTTTAAACATTATCAAAATAAAAAAATAAAAAAAAATTTTTTAATTTATTATTATTATATTATTTTTAAACTTTTTATTTTGTTGTTTTTACATTGTTGTTGTTGTCTTTTAAAAAATTTTATTACACATCAACACGACCCCAAAACCTAGGAACAAAGAAAAAACAGACAAATTTTCAGCTTGCATGGCAGATTTTATCCGGGGTAAAGTCCACCCCTTTCCTTTTTCCAATCAAATTTGAAGTCTTTTTTCTCTAAATTAAAATTTCCTGTACTGTCATTCCTTACATCACCATTCCTGATTCTTCTCGATTTGTTCCTGTCATTCATTCTTTCCATCGGGCCAATCCTGGGTGTTTTTTGGGTCTCTGAGTTTATTCCTGGGCAATTTTTTTCTTTCCCTCGTCCCAAAAAAAAAAAGAAATCTTCTCTCTCTGAGTTATATTTTCCCCCCATTCATTCTTACCATCGTCCAATCCATGCTTCTCTGAGTTTTTAAAATTTCCCTTTAATTTATTTTTAAACCCTCGGCCAATCCTGAGGGCTTTTCTGAGTTAAATTCCTGTATTTTATTCTTTCCAAAGCCCCAATCCCGATGTCTTCCAATTTTTAAAACCTGTCTTCATTCCCAACCCAAAGTCCCCAAAAATTAGTCTTTTCTGATTTTAATTTTCCGTCAATCCTAACATCGTCAATTACGAAACCCTTTTACCGAACAAAAAGGCAGTGTCTTAACCCGTGCGAATCAAACAAGGACAGTAAAGTTTTTGGGTTTTTACCCGTTTTTAGTCTGTATTTAATTGGCCCAAACTTTAATCAGTTTTTAAAATTTTTTACTTTAAAAAACATGATTTGGGGGGGATTGGGGAACCCGGGTTTTTGAAAAAAATTCTACTTTTGCTTTGTCCCCCAAAAACAAAGTGTGGGATCTATCCCTTCCCATCCATCCCCCCCCCACTACTAAAACAAAAACCCTCAATAAAAAACCACAGCACACAAAGGGGCTTTTTTTAAAACCCTCCCTGGGGGGGGAAAAAAAAAAAGGGGAGGGCCCCGCGCCTTTTGGCAAACCGGGTCTCCCCCCCGGGGGAGCCCCAAAATTTTTGCAGGAAAAAAGCTGTGACATAAAGTTATAAAATGAAAAAAAATAAAAAAAAAAAACAGAACCCACAACAGCCCCCCCCCCCCACCCCATGCCATCCACCACCACACCCCCAACCATCCTTTTAAAAAAAAAAAAAAAATGGAGTTGAAAGTGTTTTTTTTTCCCCCCGGGGCGGGGAAAAAAATTTCCCCACCACTTAAAACCCCCAACCCCAAACACAAAACACAAACAACACACACGCTCGCGTTTCGGGGCATATATAAATATAATAAAAATATAATAATATGTGTGTTGGGTGTGGTGTGGTGTGTGTGGTGTGTGTTGTGTGTTTTTTGTGTGGTGTGTTTGTGTGTGGGGGTTTTTGTTGTGGGGTGGTGTTGTGTTGTACGGGTCCCCCCCACATAAAGGCCCCCCTTGCACCAGGGGCAATTTTTTTTTTTTTGACATTTTAAAAAAATTTGCAATGAAATTTGGGGGTACAAATGCAAAAAACAACGAAAAAAGAAAAAAAATTTTTTTTTAAAAATCATTACAAATTTTTTAAAAGAAAAACTGCTTGGGAAAAGTCAAAAGAAAAATGGACAATTTAAGTATCCAAAAAAAGGGGGGCAAATAAAAGCTTTGAAATTTTTAAAACCCCTTTAAAAACAAAGGGGAAAAAAATTTGGGTTTTAAAATTTAAAAAAAAAAGTAAATAATGCCCCAAAATTTTTTAAAAAACAAAATCTAAAATCAAACAACCCACCCCCCAACCTGCCTTTTTAAAAGGGGGCCCAGGGGAAAAAAAGGGGTTAGGTAACCCCTTCCAATTTTTTTTGCGGGGCGTCAAATAAAAAAAACAATTATAAAAATATAAAAAATACAAATTTTACTGTAAAGGGGGGCCTTTAAAAAGCTGGAAAAACAAAAGGTGTTATCACACAACACAACAGGTCAGGGAAAAAAGGGGCCCCCTTTTTTATGCTGTCCCCGGGCCACATTTGGCACAAAAGGGAAACCGACAAAAATAAAAATTTTTCTTTTTTGGGGGAAAAAAAAACCGACTTAAACTTTCAGTTTGCCCTACTTTAGGGATTTGCAAAATTTAAATTCGGGAGAATGGGTTGGGGAAAAAACTTAAAATTTCCCAAACAAAATTTTTTTAATCAGAAAAACAAAATTTTGTGATGGAAAGACGGGCACAGCCATATCAAAAAAAACAATTGCAGAATACACATTTTTTTTTCCCTAAAGGGAACTTTTGGGGAAAAACCCTAATTTGTATTAAAAAATTTGCAATGAATAATAATTATGGAAAAAATTTCCTTACAACAATTCAATTGGGTTTTGATCACCCAATCTTTGCCTTTAAAAAACAGATATAATCCAAAATGGGTTTATGAAAATAAAAAAACAGTTTTTTATCATTGTGTTAAAAAAATGAAATTTATTTTTTGCTAATTTGCCCCTAATCTTCACGATTCAAAAACTAAAATACTTTTTGGAAAATTTGCTTTAAAAAACCCCAAATTTTCTTTTTTAGATTAATTACTCATTGAAAAGCAAGAAATAAAAACGATTGTGTAACTTTTCCATGTAAAACTACAAATTTAAATATTTATGCTTTTTAAAAACCTAGAGTGTGAACGTTAAATCTACTGTAAAAATTTTCGTAATTTCATAAAAGTGTATCTGAGAAAAAACCCCCCTCAACACTGAAAAAAAATTGGGTTGGCATTCCTTATACGGGTTAGTTTTTTAGCCATACCAAAACGGGAATAAAACTTTTTGTTTGGGGTTTTTCATTCGATTCTCTGTCCTCTAAAAAGTCTGTGTCTTTTTTCTGTTCTGTCTGTCTGTCTTCAAACGGTTTGTCTGTCTGCCTGTCTCGCTCTGCCCCGTTTTCCCTTCCCTGCCCGCGTCTGTCTTCTGTCGGGTCTGCGGTCTGTCTGTCTATCTGTTTTTCTGTCTGCTGTCTCTGTCTATCTCTGTCTATCTCTGTCTATCACTCCCCTCTTCTCTCCTCTCCCCCTCTCTCTCCTTTTCCCCTTTTCTCCCCTCCCCCCCTCCCTCCTCCCCTCTCTCCCTCTCTCTTTTTCCCCCCTCCTCTCCCCCCCCCCCTCTCTCTCTCCCTCCTCTCTCCTCTCTCCCCCCTCTCCCCCTTTTCCCCCCTTTTTCCCCCCTCTCTCCCTCTCTCTCTCTCTCTTCTCTCTCTTTTCCTCTCTCCCCCCCCCATCTCTCTCCCCTCTCCCCCTCTTCCTCTCCCCTTCTCTCTCTGATGGAATACAGCATGTTCTTGTTTTTTATTTCAGATTTGTTTCTTTTTTCCTTCGTTTCCCCTTCACAATACTATCTTTTTTTTTCAGCACCTTAATTAAAAAGTGTAAAATTTCCCCCTTTTATTTATTTTTATTTACAACATTAAAAAGCGGGGGGAAAACCCCAAACTTGTCATAAAAACCCCCTTTTTGGGGAATGAAAAAAACTAGTCAAGGTGTCAAAAGCCCCCGTGTGGTTGTGTGTGTTTTGTGGGGTGGGGTGGTGTTTGTGTGTGTGTTTGTGTGTTTTGTTGGTGTGGTTTGTGTGTGTTGTGGCGTTTTTTTGGGATTTGTGGTGCGTGTTATGTGTGGTGTAAAGTGTGGTTTTAGTGCGGTGTTGTGTGTGTATTAAAGTGTGGGTAATGGGATGGTGTTAAAGGGGTTTTAGTGTTTGTGTGTGTTGGTTTCAACCCATTCTTTCTCTTGCCTTCCCCCCCCCCCCCTCTCCCACTTACTACTTTTAGAGGAGAAAAAAAAACGGGGGGGAGGGTGAGGGGAGGGGGGGGGAAGTTAACCCCCCCCCCCCCCCATCCCCCCCACCCCTCAGGGGGGGAAAAACCCAAGGGAAAGGGGGGGAAATTTTGACAATCACAAAAAGTAAAAGAGGGGGGGAGGGAAAAGGGGGGGGGTGGTGGGAGGGAGGGGGGGGGAGGGGGAGGAGGGGAGGAGTGAAGAAAAAGGGGAATCATTTAGCCACAGCCGGGGGGGGGGGGGGGGGGGGGAACCCCCCACCCAAAAGTAAACGTATCTTGAGGAAAAAAAACAGTGAAATTTGTGACTGTGTTGGGGTTTTTGTTCTTTGTGTGTGTTTGTGTTGTTTTTGTGTGGGTGTGGGGTGGTTTTGGGGTGGTTGTGTGTGGGTTTTGGAGTGTGTGTTTTTGGTGGTGGTTGTGGGGGGAAAGGGGGGGAGAGACAGACAGACAAAAGGGCCCTCAGAAATAGCAGAAAAAACAGACAGACAAGAGGGAGAGAAAAAAAAAATTTTAGTGTGGTATCCCCAAAGTATTGGGGCCCCAAATAATATCTATTGCAAACACTACTGGGGAAAAAGCTCTTGTTTGAAAAGGGCCTGGGTTTTTAAAATTCAAAGGGGGGTTTTTTTTTATCCATGTTTTTTTAATTTAAGTTTTTTGAAACCTGTCCCCTTTTTTTTGTTTTGTTTGTCGCGTTTTTTAAATTTTTAAATTTTTCGCTGTTTTTTATTTATTTTTGTTGTCGCGTTTTTATTCCTGTTTGTTTTGCGTTTTTATTCCCCCTTTTTCGCTGGTTTTTTTTTATGTTTTTTCGCTGTTTTTATTTTTTTAAAATTTGCGCTGTTTTTTTTTCCCCCGTTTTTTCGCTGTTTTTATTCCTTTTTTCGCTTGTTTATTCATGTTTTTTGCTGTTTTTATTCCTGTTTGTTTTTGTTTTTTTCCTTTTTTTTACTTTTTTTTTATTTCCCGTTTGTCGCGCTTTTGTCTACGTCCCCGGGGTTTTTTTTTTATTTTTGAGCTGTTTTTTAAACATGTTTATCGCTGTTTTAAGCAAACTTTTTAGTAAACTTTTTTTCGTTTAAACGATATATATAAAATATAATATAAAAATATATATATAATAAAAAATATATATATATATATATAAATATAAAATATATATATAAAAATTTATAATCCGTAAAACCCCCCACATACGCCCACCCCCCCTTGCACAGTTTTGGGCAAAATTAGGGGGTGGGCTTTTGCTGGGAATAGACCCTTTGCACAAAGTATTTTTTGTGTTAACCGTGAATTGAGTGAATAAAAACCCCCCGAAAGCATGTAAGTTGGGTTTGTGATAAAACTTGACCTTCCACAGAAAATTGAGGGCCCACCCCCAAAACTTTTCCCACCTCCCTTCATTATCCAGAACTGGAGGGCTTCCAATTTAAAAAACTTAAGTGTCCCTTCCGCATTTTGAAAAAAAGGCACGAGAGTTTTTAAAGAGTCAATTCCGGCCATCAAAGAAAACTCGCAAATTTTTTGGTACCACTGACAGACAAAAGACGTCGGGGGAAAAGGATGCCGTAATTTAAATTATTTTTAGAAGGGTGGGGTGAGGAAGGGGACAAAAAAAAAAAAAAAGGAAAAAAAACGAAAGGAAAGAAAGGGGGAAAGATGACTTTGAACGGGGCTGCACAAAACCTGTTTAAAGGAGCATGTCTCTTTGAAAAAAGCAGGGGGGGCTTTTTCTAGGTGTTACCCCCTTCAAACTTTTTGGCCCAAGTGGGGGGTGGGCGTTTGCTAGATGGGTTTTTTGGGCTTATTTAGGGGTTTTTTCCCGGGGGGATAATAAAATATATATAAAATAATATATTTTAATATAAATATAAAATTTTTAATATATATTTAAAATAATATTATATATATTTGTTTTTGTGTGTGTGTGTGGTTGTGTTGTGTGGTGGGGTGTGTGTTTGGGGGTGGGGTTTTTTGTGTGGGGGGGTCGTGTTTTGGGTTTTTGGGGCTTTGTCTGTTTCCCTTTTTTTTGTCGTGTGTATTTTGTGTACCTGTTTGTTTAACTTTTTTTGTGTTTAAATTTTTTTTGTTGTAATTTTTGTGTTTTGCTGCCTTTTTTTTTTGGGCAAGTATGTTTCCCTTTTGTGTATGTTTGGTTTTTTCTGTGTGTTTGTGTGTGTGTGTTGTGTGTGTGTGTGTTTGTTTGGGGTGGTTTTTGTGGGTTTTTTGTGGTGTGTGTGGGGGGGCCCGGCCCCCGCCTTTTAATTTTTTGGTGGAAATGTTTGCCTTTTACACCACTATTTTTTTTTTTTTCGTTTTTTTCGGCCTATTTATTTTGGCGCGCAATAAACATATTTAAAATCCGCAATATTTATCATACTTTAACAAAGGCATCCCTCCTCCCTTTCTCTGGCCCCGTTTCTCCCCTGATTTTCTTTCGTTTTTCCCCCTCTTCTGTAATTGACACCTGGGGTTTTTAAAATTCCCTTTTTCCGGGGGGGTTTTTCCCTGGAGGGATCATCTGCTGACCCCCTCCCCAAAACCTTTGGGGGAGACTAGAAAAAGAACCCCCCTGTGCAATGCACGCAGAACATTTTGCGCCCCCCGTTAAACATTTTTTCCCCTTTTTGTAAGAAAAAATATTTTTGCCGGGGGGAAAGATGAAAAGAAATTTCGAAACTGCATCCCCCCAGGGGGCTGGCTGTAATTTTTTTTTTAAAAAGCCATAATGCTTATTTCATTATCCTCGTTAAAAAAAAAAAATAAATAATAAAAAAAACTATACTAACCCCAAAAAAAACTTTTTAAGTTTAAAAACTTTTAAATCACTACTCATCTTTTTGCCCCCAGTTTAAAAAACCCCCTTCCGCCTCTCGGAAAGAAAACCCCCTTTTGGGTGGAAAAGAATTAAAAAATTATATATTAAAAAAAAAAACGCCCAACCCAGGGGGTCGTGGGTTTGACAAAACCTCCCTGAAAAAAAAAATAAAATAATGGGATTGCTGCCCCCTTTGGGGCCCCGGGCCTCCCCCCCGGGGGAGCAGCCCCGAATTTCACGCAGAAAATTGCTGTGACATAAAGTGGGGATAAAAAAAAAAAAAAAAGAATAAAAAAAAATAAAATAAAATAAAAAAAACTTACTAC
>CM060338.1:39403623-39408623 GCA_030674155.1 Stramonita haemastoma | reverse complement strand
AAAATCGACGGCAGAGAGAATCAAACTGTGATAGTGTTGCGCCTGTCACCGGCCCACCGGCATCCTGCTACACACAGCCATGGTGACAGTGTTGGTAACAGTGTTGTTTACCGTAAGAAAGGGGCAGCGCAAATTGCTAGGGACAAAAAGCGAGTGGGACACATAAGGTTAGTGTAATGAACAAACAACATGAACATTCTGTCTCCCCTTCGGATTTGTTTCTCCCGACACCCCCAAGTTTATTTTACAACACCGAAAATAAAATGGCCATGGACACATTCAAAGGTGACACGCCCACTGGCCCTCCTCGCTGCGCTGCAAAATCCGCACGTGCAACACGGCAAGCCGTCTCCTCTCCCTCATGCATGCCTGATGTTGACCCCGTGTCAGTGACAGTGCAACCGCACGAATTGGCGCTTGAAGACTGGAGTCTCGACTCTGACACGGACAAGAATACTGACAATGAAGAAGTCATATCTGTGAGCAGTGACCGCCAGCAGTGCCGCCTGTGACACTGGCAGAGCACAGCTCACGGAAGATGTGACAGGGAACAGCAAGAGAGCGAACCACTGGAAACGAATGCCGAAAGTGCGACTGCCATCGACGAAGCAGGAGGCGGCTCCACTGTGTCCGGCGAGGATCGCAGGGAATTGATGGAACTTCTGCAGCAATTTGCAGACACAATGAACAGGGGCTTTTGATTCATTGGAGAAAGCAAATAAAGACGGGAGGGCAGCTGAAGACAGGAATCTTCCCGACAGGTCCAGTGACCAGCCAGCAGTACAACCACATGGCTGATGCCGCTCTGTGACTGTTCCTCGGTCCTTGCTACGACATGGGTTGTTACCAGTGACATCCACACAAACTATTGCAAACAATACCGCGTTTCGGTTACCAATCAGGAAGAATCCTTGATATTGTACAGTTTGAAATTTTGTTGTATCTTTCGATTTCGGTCCCCTCCCCATCTACCCATTTGTGAAAGGGTGAAAAACCTAACACAATAAATCTTTGTCATTGTCATTGTCATGTCATTGTCATTCTCTCTCTCTCTCTCTCTCTCTCTCTCTCTCTCTCTCTCTCTCTCTCTCTCTCTCTCTCTCTCTCTCTCTCTCTCTCTCTCTCTCACACACACACACACAACACAACACAACACAACACACATCGCCTCAACATTTATTAATACCACCCCTTCGTTTATCTCCAAACAACAACAATAACACAACAACATACAATATTATTATTATCACACAACCCATCCAACACGGGCACCGTTATCCATTAAAAAAAACTTTAAAAACCCAACGCTTTCTCAAAAAACACCCAAACCCAATGTTGCCAACCATTGTCAACATGCATAAGTGCAACCAGCCAGGCAGTTAGGTTTGGGGTTGGTTTTTTTTTTTTCTTTCTTTCTTTTCTTTCTTTCTTTCTCTTTCTTTCCCAGGTGAGTTTCGCGCTTTCTATCGATCCACCACCAGTATTTGATAACACGATTACACATCTCCCAGGTCGCTTTCTCATCTCCCTGTACCGTCCATGCCCCTATTGCCTTTCCCCCTCTCTCTCTGCTTTCTAGCTTTTTTTGTTTTTGTTTTGCCTTTGAGTCCGATAGCTGTTACTACGCATGCGCCAAGCAGCGCCCGACAAGTCACGTGACTTCCTTTTGTAGTGGGGTGAAAGCGAGGCTGGCGCCATGCAAACAGCTGTGACAGTGGTCTACCTTTGTTTCCCTTCCTGTCGCTGTCACTCATGTGCACACTACACCTTTTACTTTGGTGTGTGTGTGTGTGTGTGTGTGTGTTAAAAGGGGCGGAGGGAGGGGGGTTGGGGGGTGGGAGGTGGGTGGGGAGGGGGAGGGGGTGTAGAAGGGTGTGTGTGTGCGCGCGCGCTGTGTGCATACAATAAGTGTTTGTGTGTGTTGTGTGTGTGTGTTGTGTGTGTGTGTGTGTGTGGTGGGGGGGGAGTCGCGTGTGTACAATAGATGTGTGTACAATACAGGAGTGTGTGTGTGTGTTATGTGTGTGTGTGCGCGCACGCGTCTGTGTGGGAGTGTAAATGTGTGTGTGTGTGTGTGTTTGAAGTTGCTGTTGCGCACAGCTTTTTGCAGATAATTAGCACAAAGAGCATCAGTCACACATGTCACACAGCACAGCAATCACGCTTTATACCGAGAACAAATGTCCTCACAACACACACACTCACACCAACACACGCACACACCACACACACACACACACACACACACACACACACACACCACCACACACACAAACTTTTGGCATCGAAGCACTAGACTACGTTTCAAAATCGATGCTTTCTCCAAACTCAGCTCAGGGGTGGGGGGAAACAACACTTCACAGTGGTGATAATAATTATGATTACGATGAAACAGGAGACTGAAGGACGATAATTACCCAGTGTCTCTGATAGAAACTGTCACTTTTTGACAGCCTCCACCCGGGAGTGAGTGAGTGGGGTAGATTTACCCTGTCTGCTGCAGCGGTAGCAAGACCAGGCATCATCACTGCACCATGCAAAGTCTGCATTATGATCAGCATATCTCTGAAGATGTCATGACGTTTTGAAATTCGTACCAGGTAACAATATTCTCCACTCTTCCAGCCCCCCATCCGCCCCATCTCTCTCTCTCTCTGTCTCTGTTTGTCTGTTGTCTGTCTGTCTTCTCTGTTTCTCTGTCTCTCTCTCTGTCTTTGTCTCTCTGTCTCTGTGTCTTTCTCTGTCTCTGTCTCTGTCTTCTTCTGTCTCTGTCTGTCTCTCTGTCTGTCTGTCTTCTGTCTTTTGTCCTCTCTCTCTCTCTCTCTCTCTCTCTCTCTCTCTCTCTCTCTCTCTCTCTCTCTCTCTCTCTCTCTCTCTCTCTCTCCTCCCTCTCTCTCTCCCCACCTCTTCTCTCTCTCTCTTCTGCTTTCTTGAACTTAAATTTATCACAAAGGTTTAGGCAAAGATTGCTGAAAATGAACTGTGCAGCATTATCTTTTTTAATGAAATATCTGATTCAACTTTTGTCCTGCACTCAAATTTTCAAGAATTTTGATTCTCAGCCTTTTTGACAGAAACAACATTTTTATATACTTCTGGCTTAGGCCTGCTGCTTTGATTGTAAGAACACATAGTTTACCAGTGTGTGTACACTCAACAGCAAAAGTTTACACATTTCTGCACCCGAGATCACACGTGAGTGTGTTCGTACACACACACACACACACACACACACACACACACACACACACACACACACACACACACAAACACACACACACAAACACACACACAGATATACACACACATACACACAGATAGATAGATATATGTGTGTATATATATATATATGTAATATATATAATAATCACCATCGATCAGTGTTGTCAGTACATTCATCAGTATCAATAGAATAGATATTTATAAAAAAAAAACAAAAAAAAAACCAAGTTCCATCAAAGTGGCTTCAAATCAAATGAAAAACGTAACATTTTAATACCAAAATTGTTTAATATTCTGTGCAATGTCTTTCATTAGATGAAATATGAAATATTGCATTAGAGACTAATCATGTAAAAATTATGGAGGCCAACATGTAAAACTACAATAGCAACAACAACAAGGAGGACCTTTGGCTCATGGCTTTTCCATCCCACCTAACACACTTCACTGTTCTTTTTTTTTTTTTCCTGAGAAGTGTCCCGTGCTAGCTCTCCTGGTCAATCAAGAAACTATTCACTCCTATCTCCATACATAAACAATTTTCTGCAAAGAAGAAAGGACATTTGCATGGCAGACTATGAAATATCATGGTATGAAAGCTAACAACAATTTGAAATTACACTGTATCTTATCATAACTTTCTTTATAAACATATCCCCATACACAACATTGTTTATAATATATCCCCACGTGGAAAGCAATAATAAACACACAAACAAACAAATAAAGCAAAAAGAATGTTTTAAAAAAAGGATTTTACTACGCTGGGGAATTTATTTTTCAAGTCAACAACAATTCGAAAAAGCACGTCTTTACCAGGCAGAAGTGAAAGAGACGACAAGAGTCCTGCCTTCTCTCACCTCACAAGCTGTCCAGAAGAACAATCACACACACACACACACACACACACACACACACACACACACACACACACACACACACACACACACTGCAACAACCTCCTGCCTTCACTCCCGACATTCCTGCCGCCATGTGTGTATCGCTGTCCCCTTTTGATCCCTCTCCGCCATGTTGGTTTGGAGGCGCTGTCAGGACAGCAACGACAGAGGGCGACACATGTCTGGAGAGGCGCAGAGAGAAATGAGGAGACGAGAGAAAGAAAGGGTCACAAGAGAGAGAGAGAGAGAGAGAGAGAGAGAGAGAGAGAGAGAGAGAGAGAGGGGTGTATCTTTAGAAACAAGACAACCTGATAGATACTGAACGAAGATGTCTTTTTGTTTTTTCCCTCCTGTTTTGTCTGTTACTTGAAGGATGTGGTTTTCACATAGTAGTCTGGCTTTTTGTTGGTCTATGTGGGACTGTGTACATTAACCAGAAATATCTGAAAATGAAAAGATGGATCAGTGGATCGGTGGTCTAGAGATAACAGGCATGTCTAGAAAGTCAAAAGTCTGGGTCGAAGTGTGCCATGGTTTATATCCCGTTTGGGACTAAAAACTTTTCCACCATCCATTAGACCATGAGTGGTGGTCTGTGTGCTAGGCCATGTCAACTGGCTCTCTGTTTGTAGTTGCTATGAGCAGATCTTCAAATGGACCCTTGCTGTTTGATGGTTTGGGGTACTTGTGTTTTTGCTGGTATCTCTGTTTAGCACGTTTAACAGCTAGTGTCTCGCAGTAACATCGTTGTTTGGATAATTTTGTTAGTGTCAGTGTCTCATGTGTCTTGCATACAAGGGTGGGATAGCTTAGTGGTTATAGAATATCATGCTCATGATTTGACTCCAGGGTTTGAGGATGGACGTAAACTACCACCGA
>CM060338.1:39388623-39398623 GCA_030674155.1 Stramonita haemastoma | reverse complement strand
GGACAGCCACGGACAGAGGGCGACACATGTCTGGGCTCCAGTATGGCGGCAGACGAGAACTAGAACAGGGTCACAGAAGAGAGAGAGGAGAGAGAGAGAGAGAGAGAGAGAGAGAGAGAGTTAGTTTTTTATGACAGATGTTGCAAAATCTTCAGTGGTGTCTCCGTGGTCTACAACACTATGGAATAGGTGAAGGTGAAAGAGTAGAAAAATATACAACTTTTCTCTATCAGTCTGTGGGTGTTTTCTTTATTGATTTTTCTATCTATTTTTTGTTGGTTTGTTTGTTTGTTTGCTTGCTTGTACTTTTTCTTATTGTCTCTTTGCTTTTTTGTGTCTGTTTCTTTCTGTAATTTTTCTTTCTGTCAATTTGTACCGTGCTTTTACATGTGTATGTATGTTTGTTTTATTCTTCAATTTAACGTCTATTCACATTATGTGATATTAAACATGTATATATATACATATATATATATGTATATATATATATATATATATATATATATATATATATATATATATATATATATATTATTATATGTGTGTGTGTGTGTGTGTGTGTGTGTGTGTGTGTGTGTGTGTTTGTCATCTGTTCCCACCAGCAAACAATGGCCTACTCATGTGCGTGTGTGTAATGTGTGTGTGTGCCACATTTAAAAAAAAAAATCAGCCGGGACTGAAAGTTGTGTATAATGCAATATAATACAATACAATACCATGAAATGCAATACAACACAATACAACACAACACAACACAACACAACACAGCACAACACAATAAACAACACTCCCTCCTCCGACAATGCAGAGCATACTAAAAAGGGGGTGGGCATGAGGAGACAGGGAAGGATGGAGGAGGGGGGAGGAGAACAGAGAGTTGTCAATGTCATGTCATGTCAGGGCTGAAATGGAACGTCACGTCAGGATCAGAGAGTGTAGCGCTCTGTCTCTGTGACATTTGGCACCGTTCTGATAATGGTCCGATGACCTTCCTCCTACAAACCATTACCGTAAGTAACGTGCTGTTGAACGTGCAGCCTGTAGCAGTGACAGTCACCCTCACGTCAGCATTGTATAGGGCGTTCAGTATATATATATATATATATATATATATATAAGATATATATATATATATATATATATATAATGTGTTGTGTGTATGTGATGTGTGTGTTTGTTGTGTGTGTGTGTGTGTGATGTGTGTGTGTTGTGTGTAGTTGTGTGTGTGTGTTTTTATTTTCATTATTTTTATTTATTCTTTTACATCAAGGTAATGGAGTAAGCACTCGTGCTTTTTTTTCATCCAGCCCCGTGTGTATGCATTTCTTTCGTAAATACTGTCATCTGTTCCCACCGGCACACTATGGCCTACTCTAGTGAGTGTGTGTGTGTGTGTGGTGTTGTGTGTGTGTTGTGTGTGTGTGTGTGGTGTGTGTGTGTGTGAGTGTGTGTGTGTGAGTGTGTGTGTGTGAGTGTGTGTGTGTGGTGTGTGTGTGTGTGTGTGTGTGTGTGTGTGTGTGAGTGTGGTGTGTTGTGTGAGTGTGTGTGTGATGTGTGGTGTGAGTGTGTGTGTGAGTGTGTGTTGTAGTTGTAGAATGTGCCTTTGGTGTAGGATTTAGTTACAACAATCACATACATTCTGAAATGTCAAAGTGAAGGGTGTTTTTTTTTTATAACTTTAAAAAATATACTTTTATTTCGAGGAAAATGGAATAAACAGATATGTGCCTTTTTCATCCAGCCCCCGTGTGTATACACTAGCAGTATTGTAAATTTTGGCTTCCGTTCCCATGACACACAATGGCCTACTCTTCAAAGAGACGAAAAGGGTTTAAAGTGTGTGCTAAATGTTCTGCGTGTGTTCGCACACAGGATCTCGGTTTATAGTTTCATCCGAAGGACTTCCTTGGGGAGTAGAGTCGGCACTGACGATAACTCCAGGGTAAAAATCCCCTCGAACGGAAATTGAACCCGGGTCGTCAAATTGCGAGCACAACGTTCTGACCACTAGGCTACCCCGTCCCCTATCCTGCCTTGAGCAGTGACAGTCACCCTGACATGAGCATGTACAGAGCATTCAGTATACATAGAATGTGCCTTTGGTGTAGGATCTAGTTACAACAATTAGTATAGATTCTGAAATGTCAAAGTGAAGGGTTTTTTAAACTTAAAAAAAGAACCCTTCTTTTTCGAGGATTATGGAATAAGCAGTTATATGCTTTTTTATTTTACATCCAGCCCCCGTGTGTATGTAGTATTGTAAATTTTGTCTTCTGTTCCCATTGGCACAAAATGTCATACTCTTCCAAAAAGCGGAACAGGTTTCAACGTGTGCGCAAGATGTTCTGCGTGCGTTCGCACACAGGACCTCGGGTTATAGTCTCATCCAAAGGACTTCCTTGGGGGGAGTGGAGTCGGCACTGATGTCAACTCCAGAGGAAAAATCCTCTTGAGAAAGATTCAAACCCGGTCAGCAGATCACGAGCAAATCGCTCTGACCACCAGGCTATCCCGTCCCCGTTTTGATGTGGAGGAACTATTTCATAATCGCAAGGGTTTTTTGTTTTTTTTTTGGGGGGGGGGGGGGGGGTTGCCAGTTGTGAATCATGGACTCTGACAGCAGAGTTAGAGAGAAGAATCCAAGCATTCGAGAACAAGTGCCACAGAAGACTCCTCAAAATATCATACAAAGAACACAAGATCAATAACTATGTGAAAGAAGAAATCAAAAAGCGTGTGGGCCCCCAAGAGCCTTTGCTCTCCACCATAAAGAGGAGAAAGCTGATGTGGTTTGGTCACACCACAAGACACAACACCCTAGCAAAAACCATCTTGCAAGGAACAGTCGAGGGCAAGAGAAGAAGAGGCCGCCAAAAGAAATCATGGGTTGACAACATCAAAGACTGGACTGCCCAACCCCTGCAGCGCCTCCTACTAGCCACACAGGATCGTGAAGCATGGAAAAAGATCTCCGTTCGTCTCTTCTCTCATGTCCCCCCTACGTCCTTTGGGACATGGGACTGAGTGAGTGAGTGAGTGAGTTGCCAGATATGAGTAGATTGACTTATGATGTTGTTCCAATTGACTTAAAGGGGTATACAAATACAAATGGAATATCTCCGGTGAAAGCTTTGTTCACAGTTACAATGTTGTTTCTATCTATGACAGTACCCCATTGCCTGCAATTACGTTATGAGTCATCTTTTTTTCCCTATCTCAGTATGGCTTTGACCACTCATGTCATTGGAAGCTAGGTAAATCGATTACTATTTCAATTTTGTTTTTGATATAACCCTGGTGAGTCATCTCTACATGCTTCATTATAATAGATGTAAAAAAGCACACGAGTGCTTATTCCATCATCCTCGATATAAAAAAAGAAAAAAAGAAAGATCAAATAAGTAAATGAAAGAATATCATATTAGGTCGAGTTGGGTTTTTTTGTTGTTGTTTCTCAGCAAGAGCTTCGAGGTTAGCCAAAGGTAAGATTTTGCGTATGCGACCGTTTTTGCACACCGTAAATGTAGCCGAATTATGACTTCGGGGATGTATGCTGATATATGCATATATAGACTTTGGGGATCTATCTATCTATCTGTCTATCTATCTATCTATCTATCTATCTATCTATCTATCTATCTATCTATCTATCTATCTATCTATCTATCTATCTATCTATCTATCTATTTATCATCTCATAGCCTGGCGACCATGGGGGCACCCCTGAAGACTTGACAACCAGACCCCTCCACTTCCTCTCTCTGTTTCGCTTTTCTCGGGGTTTTGTTGAGTTCTAGGCCTGTCCATTCGCTGATGTTGTCCTCCCATAAATTGGAAATAAGGCAAACAAATAGTGAGAGAAAACTCCCAATAAAATTAATGTGAATCGAACATGGTGGATCAGTGATCTAGGCGGTGATGCGCCTGCCTAGAAAGCGAAAAGTCCGAGTCGAAGTGTGCAGTGGTTCGAATCCCCTTTGTGCCCAAAACTTTTCCCCCTTCCAATAGACCACGAGTGGTGGTCTGGGCGCTAGTCTTTCGAATGAGACGATAAATCGAGGACCCGTGTGTTACACATCTTTATTTGGCGCACGTAAAAGAACCCACGGTAACAAGGGGGCTGTCCCTGGCAAAAATTCTGTAAAAAAAAAAGCCACTCTGATAGGGAAACAAAATTCAGATGCAGACAGGAAAAAGAAAAAAAAAAGGTATGCGCTGCACTTGTGGCGACGTGCTCTCCCAGGGGAGAGCAGCCCGAATTTCACGCAGAGAAATCTACTGTGACATAAAGTGGTATAAAATAAATAAATAAATAAATAAATAATAAATAGATAAATAAATAAAATAAAATAAAATAAAATAAAATAAATAGAATAAAATAAACGGCCAGCTACATCTGTCCCATCATCATCACTGATTTATTCCAGACTTGCTTTCTCCCCTCATCTCTAGCCTACTAGCAATGCTGGAAGAGATGAGAAACCAGCAGACATAATTATAACAGGGACCTGTAGCCTGTATCTGCAGCCTCTGTGACAAGAGAGAAGGAAGAGGGTGGGAGTGGGGGGCGGGGGGCGGGGTAGGGTAGGGATGAAGGTACCGAGGGGAGTTAATGAGGCATGGAGGGTATATAATTGGTGCGATATTCCGCTCTGAAAATGTCATTCAGGAAATCTGCCTCATACCGTCACAGGCAAAAACAGGGGCGGTAGTATCTTTCCTTTTTTTTTTCTTTTTTTTTTTTTGAATTTCAGATGGGTATCCCCTGTGTGTGTGTGTGTGTGTGTGTTGTGGTGTGTGTGTGTGTGTGTGTGTGTGTGTGTGTGTGTGTGTGTGTGTGTGTGTGTTGTGTTTGTGTGTGTGTGTGTTGTGTTTGTGTGTGTGTGTGTGTGTGTAGAGTGTGTGTGTATATGTCTGAGTGTATGTGTGTGGGTGGGTGGGTGCGTATGTGTATGTAGGTGTGTGTGTGTGTGTGTGTAGAGGTGTGTGTGTGTGTGTGTGTGTGTGTGTGTGTGTGTGTGTGTGTGTGTGTGTAGAGGTGTGTGTGTGTAGGTGTATAGGATGGAGTAGGGAGTGGGTAGGTGGGTGGAAGGAGAATGCTAAATGCTGTTGTTTGTTTGAAATAAGCTTTGTGGGTGGTTATGGTTGTGATTCATATTTTTCAAAAGGTTAAAATCTGTAACGTAAAAAGTGTTTCCCTGAACATCAAACACATATAAATAAAGTAGAAAAGAAACGAGAAAGATTGAAAACGATAAAAACAAATAATAAACGAATGAATAAAAGAACGAAACAGGAAAGTTGTATAAATAGTATGATAAAAAAAGGGTGTCCCGTAACCTGTGTGGTCGTAGGGAGCGAGACGTCAGAGACCTCAGCTTCCCTAGGGCCCAGCATATTGAGGGCGACGCCCATCTCCTCTCCCTCGCTGCTTTACCTTCCCTGACCCTAAAGAGGGCAGGTACCCAATTACAGCTGGGTGAACTGGGGGGACTGTACTGAAGCCAAGGCGCGCAAACGGTCACCCATACAATTGGCAACCACGCTCGACGCTGCTTAACTTGACTTGGGAAAGCGAGCGCTCTGACCACTGAACTATCCCGTCCCCTCATATAATAGAGTTTAGGTGCCCAGTAGCTTTTCTTTTCAAAAATGTAGTAAAAACATGTGTTGGTCTTTTCATTGTAAACTTAGATTACTATTTCACAACAATCCCCCATAATTATTTTAGAGCAAAGTAAGGGACATAATCCTCCATGTTGGAACGATTGTGTGATGACGTCATGGAGGCTACAGCCAATCGCAATTGCCTTGCCACCAGTGCATACTGTAAACAATTCAGGGGGTGCATGCATACAATGAGCTAATCCCCTCGCTTGAAGGGGCGTTTTACTTGGAGTGGTCAGAGCGTTCGCTTTCCCCGTTAAGCAGTGTCGAGCATGGTTACCATTTGGACCCAGTTCACCCAGCTGTAAATAGGTACCTGCCCTCTTTAGGGTCAGGGAATAGAAGGTAAAGCAGTGAGGGAGAGGAGATGGGCACCGCCTTCAATATGCTGGTCCCTAGAGAAGCTGAGGTCTCTGACACCTCGCTCCCCTACGACCGGCTAGGTTGTGGGACACTTTTACCTTTTACTTGACCTCTACGTGTGGGTGTTTTTATGACTTTGACCACGTATTCACGAACGAGAAAATTCCACAGGTTACATTATTGGCATGTTAAAGCAAGAAGCTAATATCGACTACTTCCTGCTTGCCTGACTTCAAGATTCAAGATTTTATTTGAAGAAAACTCCCCGAGAGGTACGTTTCTACTTCAGTGAGGATCGAAGTATCATTCAGTCTGCCTCTGCTCTGTGCCAATTATCTGATCAATGAGCTAACCAACCAACCAATCAACCAACCATCCAACAAACCAACCAGCCAACAAACCAACAGTCAACCCACTAACCAATCAACCAACCAGCCAACAAACCAACATCAACCCACCAACCAATGAACCAACCAATCAACAACCAACCAACAACCAAACAATCAACCAACAACCCGTCAACAACCAACCAACAAAACAACAAATCATATTATATTTATATAACTATAGTGTCCTTATTTCTTGTGTGTTGTTTGGTACTGGGTATAGTTTCTTGTTCTGGTATTTCAATATTGTTATTGTTTAGTTTAAGGATTTTTTTAAATCTTGATTTTATCCCTGGTAAGGGCGGGGACTGGATGTAAAAAAGCACACGAGTGCTTACTCATTATTCTCGAATAAAAGAATTTGCGTGTGCGTTGCGTTGCGTTGCGTTTGCGTTGCGTTGCGTTGCGTTGCGTTGCGTTGCCTTGCTTGCCTTGCCTTGCCTTGCCTTGCCCTTCTCTCTCTCTCTCTCTCTCTCTCTCTCTCCTCTCTCTCTCTCTCTCTCCTCTCTCTCTCTCCCTCTCTCTCTCTCTCTCTCTCTCTCTCCCTCCCTCACACACACACACACACACACACCACACACACACACACACACACACACACACAAAACAAACCACCACGAGACAAACACACACACAGCCATCATAAACAAACCAAAACCAGCAAACAAACAAAACAAAACAAACAAACAAAACAAAACAAACAAGCAAAGCAAGGTCGATTAACCCAACACAACACAGCCTTAAAGAGGGAAAGCAGACAAAAAGCGCAGCCAGGAAATGAGAAGAAAATCCAACACCATAGTCCATGCCCATACAATGCCCCAATACCCAGATCCCCGCTAACTTCCGGCGGAAGGGAGACATTACTACACTGTTCCGTCTGACCGCGCATTAAGTTTGGTGCTGGGGGTTCTCTCCCCTCCTTCCCACTCTCCTCTCTCTCTCTCACTCTCTCTGTCTCACTTTCTCTCTGTCTCTCTCTGTGTCTCTCGTCTGTCTGTCTCTGTCTCTCTCTGTCTCTGTCCTCTCTCTCTTCTCTCTCTCTGTCTCTCTGTCTCTGTCTCTCTGTCTCTGTGTCTCTCTGTGTCTGTGTCTGTCTGTCTGTCTGTCTGTCTGTCTGTCTGTCTGTCTGTCTGTCTGTCTGTCTGTCTCTCTCTCTCTCTCTCTCTTCTCTCTCTCTCTCTCTCTCTCTCTCTCCTCTCTCTCTCTCCTCTCTCCCCTCTCTCTCTCTCTCTCTCTCCTCTCTCTCTCTCTCTCTCTCTCTCCCTCCCCCCGATGAAAAAAAGTAGGTAAATGCTTACTCTGTTACCCTTGAAAAGTAAAGATTATTCATTCATCTCTCTCTCTCTCTCTCTCTCTTCCTCTCTCTCTCTCTCTCTCTCTCTCTCTCTCTCTCTCTCTCTCTCTCTCTCTCCTCTCTCTCTCTCTCTCTCTCTCTCTCTCTCTCTCCTCTCTCTCTCTCCTCTCTCTCTCTCTCTCTCTCCCTGATGAAAAAAAGTCTGTAAATGCTCACTCTGTTACCCTAGAAAAATAAAGATGATTTATGCATTCATTCATTCATTCATTCATTCATTCATCTCATTCATTCCTTCCTCTTCCTTCCTTCCTTCCTTCCTTCCTTCCTTCCTTCCTTCCTTCCTTCATTCTCTCTCTCTCTCTCTCTTCTCCTCTCTCTCATCTCGTCTCTCTCTCTCTCTCTCTCTCTCTCTGCTCTCTCTCTCTCTCTCTCTCTCTCTCCTCTCTCTCTCTCTCTCTCTCTCTCCTCCGCCTCCACTGTTGTCTCCATCCCACTTTACACCTTCTGTCACCCAGTTCCCAACCTCACTTCTCTGTTTCTCCCCTTTGTGATGGATCTCTTGTTTTTCCCTGGCCTTGTATCTGTTATTCTCATGTTTCTGCCTGTTTGTCAGCTGTCTGTGTCTGTGTCTGTTCTGTGTCTGTGTCTGTCTTCTGTCTTCTGTCTGTCTGTCTGTCTTCTGTCTGTCTGTCTGTCTGTCTGTCTGTCTGTCTGTCTGTCTCTCTCTCTCTCTCTCCTCTCTCTCTCTCTCCTCTCTCTCTCTCTCTCTCTCTCCTCTCTTCTCTCTCTCTCTCTCTCTCTCTCCTCTTCTCTCTCTCTCTCTCTCTCTCTCTCTCTTCTTCTTCTTCTTTCTTGTTCTTGTTCTTGTTCTTCTTCTTCTTCTTCTTCTTCTTCTTCTTCTTCTTCTTCTTTCTTCTTCTTCTCTCTTCTTCTTCCCTTTTGTCCTCCTCCTCTTCAATGTCAAATCTGATGTGCACGATTTTCCTCGACACACACAAAACAACTTTTATGTTTTACACACACACACACACACACACACACACACACACACACACACACACACACACACACAACACACACTTTGACGCACACACACACACTTTGACACACACACGCACACACACCCCACACACACACGCACACACACATACACACACATACACTTTGACTCTCACACACACACACTTTGACTTACTTACACACACACACTTTAACACACACACACACACACACACACACACACACACACACCACACACACACACACACACACACACACACACACACACACACACACACAACACACACACACTATACCTAGCTCTACACACTCACACACACACACATAGTCTGGAAGAAAAAGATGTGAAGTTGTAGAGGACTTCTAAAGCACTGCTGCTGGAGAGGCCATTCATGTCTGACTCCACGAGAATAATCCATGGCCGTTTGGCACGTAATCATTGTCTGGTGTCCGTGGATCTCTAGTCACGATTGATCGACAAAATCAATAAGAGGAGGAGAGATTACAGACATGATATTATTCGTTTCTCCTTCCTCCTCCTTCCCCCTTCCTTTTTTTCCTTCCTGATGTTGATGTGGTGTTGATTATCAGGATGAGTGGTGTGATTCAGGTAGAAGCGTTTACTGGTTTGTAAAACATATCCGATAAATGCGTTAAGTTCTGTGGGATTTGTAAAATGTATTCAATCCATGTAGGGTTATAAAGCTGTGTTTTTGTTGTAAAATATATCCATTGCATGTATAAGGCTATATTTATTTGTAAACTATATGCAATAGATGCACGAGTCTCAATGGATTTGTGAAACGTAACCAATAAAAGCGTAAAGATCTGTGAGTTTGTAAAATATATCCAATGTATGTGTAAAGCTCTGTTTATTTGTAAAACATATTTAATGAATGCATAAAGCCATATGGATTTTGTATAACATATCCACTAAAAGCATAAGACCCTATGGATTTGGTAAAACATAATCACAAAATGCATTAAACAAAATGGATTTTGTAAAAAAATTTAAAAAGTCCAATAAGTGTACAAAGCCCTAAGTATTTTGTAAAACATATCCAATAAATGCTCAAAGCTCTTACATCAGTGGTTCTGTATTCAAATTGATTGAAAAATCAGTTGTTTGGGGTTTTCTTCTTAATAAAGATAACAAACAAATGATTATTCATTTTATCATTGTATGGAATGCGGCATCCACCATGAACGGTTGCAATATTTAAGTAAAAAAGCTTGATAATTAGTTAAAGGTATCCAGTAAGGGCAT
>CM060338.1:39376123-39383623 GCA_030674155.1 Stramonita haemastoma | reverse complement strand
AGAGAGAGAGAGAGAGAGAGAGAGAGAGAGTATTATTGTAGACTTTCCATTCAAGAAAGCAAGAAGACGTGGAAAAATAAATGGCGCCCAAATCCTGTACGAAGCAGAATTTGCAGAGGACTAAATACAAAACAAACATCTATGTATTAACTTGACGTGAGTTCTTGTTTTCTTTATCATCTTGTTTTTTTTAATTTTGTTTACGTTCCACCACTTTCTCCGATCTATGCCTATGCCTTTTTGATGTTTTATCTTATTAACAAACAATGAGGCGTGACAAAGTTTATGTATAGAAATCATAAAAGGAGAAACTATTGTGTGGACAGCGGCCACAGTTTATTTTATGTTTACTCGTTTGACGAGTGCAACTGTGCCAAAGATGCTTTACTTTTGGTCAAGGAATATTGTTTATATTTTTGTTTTGCCCTTGCTTGAAAATGCACTTCTAATGTTGTACTTACCTGTACTGTTATCTAATAATATGATCCTATTTTGTTCTTGTTTCATCTTTTCTTGCTAGTCGTATGTACATGGATGGGACGTGGATAAAATAATCACAACAACAACGACAATAACAACGAATACACATAGAACAACTTTGTTATTGTTGTTGTTGTTATTACTACTACTAGTAGCAAATAAATATAATAATAATAATAATAATAATAATAATAATAATAATAATAATAATAATAATAATAATAATAATTATTATTATTATTATTATTATTATTATTATTATTATTTATTATCATCATCATCATCATCATCATCATCATCATCATCATCATTCATCATCATCATCATCATCCTTTGTTACTCCCATTATCATTATTTGGTTTTTTGCTGTTATTGTATTGAGTTCAACATTTGTCACATTTTTTTTCCTTCTTTTTTTTTTTTGGTTCCTTCTTTCTCAATTTTTAGGGAGATTATTTTTGTTACACTGTACAGTTTATATGTTGCTGTTTTTATTTTTATTAATAATTATTATTTAAACCACTTTGTGTCACAGCATATTTCTCTGCGTGAAATTCAGGCTGCTCTCCCCGGGGAAAGCGCGTCGCCACAAGTACAGCACCTACCCATTATTATTTTTAAAAATTAATATATTTAGCCCCGAGCCACCTCGGGGACTGTTCTGACAATGCTGTTGTGATATTTTGGTCTTATAGTTGTTGTTATTCCCCTGCACTCTTCTTTATTGCTGTTAGTTGCTGGGCTCTTTTTGAAACGAGGACGTATGTTTTGATTATTGATTTTTGTTTTATTGAGGCCTAGGTGTGCATGGCAGACAGAATAGTGTTGTTGAGATATGTGCGTGGCCACTAGTGAAAAAATGCTATGTATAGGCCTACTATGATTCAAACTTGGAACCTTTAAAGCGCTATAGCTGTAGGCAGTCTCGGAAGACTATGGAGTTGCGCTCTGGGCTCTAAAGCACAAAGCCTGGGTAAGTAAGTATAGAGGGCAAGCTGTTACCCATGCAGCAGACCCCCCCCCCCATCACCTCTCGCCCCACCCCCCTCTCCACGTCGCTTGAATGCTGGGATGGTCTATTGCAATGGCTGATACTAATGCTTCCAGTACCGTCGCAGGAACCGCCAGAAGGTTGCCATTATATACAGCCCCCAACCGCCCTCAGGACTGCAACCCCCTCCGAATTTTCCTGAGGAATGTTGTCTAAACACGACACCTGTGTGCATGCTGTTTTTTTTTTTTGTTGTTGTCATCCGCTCCTACCAGCACACAATGGCCTGCTCTTCCTAAAGGCGGAATGGGTTTTGAACATGTGTGCAAGATGTTCTGCGCTATGACGGTGTCGTTTCAATGAAAAATATTACTGTATTTGTAAACACGGATTTTTGTTATATTGGTTGTAATGGCCTATTAAATTTTCTCATGTGTATAATTATAAGAAATATAATTCATGTCAGCTTGAATTACAGTTAAGCTGTGTCAAAAGTAAAATCAATAGCAATTTACTCCAGGACAAAAAGTAGTATATTTCGTGTTGAAAATCAATAGGGTAAGTTCGGGGCTGTATTTAATATCATTATGTACAGAAATAGTTGCTGGTGTTGTCGTTGTTATTCTTCTTGTTCTTTTTTCGTGTTTGTTGTTGGCTTGTTGGCTTTTTTCTGTCAGTCCTTGTTGTCATTGTTGTTGTTGCTGCCGCTGTTACTATTGATAAGAGTAATGATGGCTGGTTGTAGTGGTGAGGTAAGGGAGGGTGTAGAGAAGTGGGGGGGGGGGGGTTGGTATTTAAATTTGTTGCAAAGTAAAAGTGGGATAGTAGGGAGTAAGGGGTAAGATAAGGATTCAGACACTCGACTACAAAAAAAAAAGTGAGGCCACGCGGGCTTGCGGTAGATGTAAACTTGTAGTTTTATTCGCTTATTTGTTTGTTTGTTTGTAGAATCAGAATCAGAAAAAAAAAAAAAAAATATTCGCCATTATTTTTTTTTTTAATCTATTTCTTTGTATTTTTTTTAGTCTTTTCTTTCCAGGATAATGGAATAAGCACTAATGTGCTTTTTTCTTTTACATCCATAAAGAGACTTATTTGACACAGAACATAAACGTATTCAATGTATATGGACATGTTTGTTTCTTTGCCTTTTTGTGTGTTTTTTTTTCTTTCTCCGGGCAAGGTTTAAGACTACGTTTGGGGGAAAAGGTTAGCCTAGTGGTTAGAGCATTGAACCAGCTTGCAATCTAACAACACGGGTTTGAGCCCTAACTGAGAGACTCGTTGAAGGGATTTTTCCCCGAGAGTTAAAATCAATACCGACTCCACTTCCGAGAAACTCCTTCGGGTGAGACTGTAAACCGAAGTCCTCTAGTGTGCGAACACACGCAGAATATCTTGCGCATACAGTAAAACTCGTTCTGCTTTTTGGAAAACTCGGTCGAAGGAACAGGTGTGGGGGGGGGGGGGGGTGATCTAAAAAAAAAGATGACACATGCACTCTGATGTCCTGTTTAGATTATCATCCCCGAAGTCGGAATGCAGCTACCTTCATGGTGGGCAAACGATCGCATACACAAACATCTCACCATTGGTGAACCTCAGAGCTTTCACTGTGAAACGAAAAACAACGATGTCATTTCATTTTATTTATCTATTTATATCGAGGATAATGGAATGAGCACTCGTACATTTTTTTTTTACATTCAGTCTCCGTGTGTGTGTGCAGTTTTGTAAATTTTGTCATCTGTTCCCACCGGCACACAATGGCCTACTCTTACGAAAAGCACGACAGGTTTTAACGTGTGTGCAAGATGATCTGCGTGCGTTCTACAAACGATGGCAACAACAACAACAACAGCAGCAACAACAAAACAAAAAATATTCACTAAAAAACATATCAAACTTGTTGTTTTTTGTTGTTGTTGTTGTTGGGTTGTTTCTTTTTTTTTTTTTAACCATGCTGTTTTTGTTTGGGGTCTTGCACGTATGCTCCCCACCCCCATTCCCTACTACCAACACCCCCCGCCCCACCCCACCCCACCCTCTTCTGTGCGTTGTTAATCAGTTTTTGTTTTGCTTTGTTTTGGTTTGATGTGAGGTCGGTTGGTTGCCTGTCTGTTTTTCTGGGACATTATTATTTATTGTTTCGGGACATATATACACAAACTGCATAGATAACAGTAAAGGAGAGGAGAAAGAGAACGTGACAGAAATAGGGCGTGAAGGAATTAAAGGATGGAGGGGGCGGGGCGATAGAGAAGAGGGTGGAGGGGGAAGAGAAGAGAGCCTAACTCGGGAACCGCATTCATCCTCTTCCTTGTTCGTTGTAGTATCAGTTGGGTTTAGTACCATGCTAGATAGATCTATGGCTTTGTCAAGAGATCATCAACAGAAAAGGTGGGGTTTTCACCAAATGTTTTTTTTTTTTTTTTTTTTTACAATTTGAATTGGATTTCTTACCCCAAAAGCCAGAAGCGCTTCGATTTTTTGGTTGGTTTTTTTTTTTTTTTTTTTTTTTAAGATAGTACTGTTACAGTTATCATTATTGTGCGTAACATCAATAAAACAGCTGCAACGACAACAATGATAACACTGCAACAAAGGCGAAGAAAAAGAAGAAGAAGGTAGATGAGAAGGAGGAGAAAGGAGGAGGAGGAAGAGGAGGAGGAGGAGGAGGAGGAGGAGGAGGAGATAATCAAGCTCAGATGAGTGATGTGATAAATGTGTTGTAAAAAATAAGATGCCTCGATTACGTGTTGTAAGAAGTAGTGACGTGATTATTACATGTTGTAGAAATGAGTGTTGTGTTTATTACAAGTTGTAAAAACGAGTGTTGTGGTTATTATACGTAAAAACTGTATGTTGTGGTTATTGCATATTGTAAAAAGGAATGTTGTGTCTATTACATATTGTGAAAAGAAGTGCTGTGGTTATTACATGTATAAAAGGAGTGTTGCGGTTATTATATGTTGTAAAAATGAATGACTTGGTTATTACATGTTAAAAAAAATAATATCGTGGTTATTACATGTTGAAAAAAATGAATGTCGTGGTTATTACATGTGAAAAAAATTGATATCGTGGTTATTACATGTGAAAAAATGAATTCGTGGTTATTACATGTCGAAAAAATTAATGTCGTGGTTATTACATTTGTGGTTATTACATGTAAAAGATGAATGTCGTGGTAAATACAAGTTGTAAAAACGAGTGTTGTGATTATTACATATTGTAAAAAAAGAAGAAGAGTGATATGTTGATTATAAGTTGTGAACATGAGTGATGTGATGATTGCATGCCGTAGAAATGAGTGATATCATTACATGATTGCAAAATTAGTGATGTCACGTGTAGTACAAAAAAAGGATGTGATCATTACGTGTTGTAAACATCAATTTGTGATGGTTATATGTTACAAAGATAATAATGTGATGGTCATGTGTTGTAAAAATAGTAATGTGATGATTACGTGTTACAAAATAATAATTGATGATTACAGGTTGTAAAAATAATAATGTGATGATTTCGTGATGTAAAATACTTATGTGATGATTTATTGTCCTAAAAAATTAGAAATAGATCTAAGATGATTACGTGTTGTAGAAATGCTGATGTAATTAGTACATGTTGTAAAAAAATAATATTAGGATGAATACGTTTTGTAAGAATTGATGAAGTGATAATTACAAATTGCAAAATTAATGATGATGTGATGACTACATGTTGTAAAACGGGGGGATGTGATGATTTTATGTTGCAGATTTCAGTGATGCCATAATTACATGATGTAAAAAGAAGTAATGTCATGATTACATGATGTGAAAATGAGTGATGTCATGATTACATGATGTAAAAATGAACAATGTGATGATTGCATGCTGTATAAATTAGTGATGTCATGATTACATGCTGTAAAACTGAATAATGTGATGGTTACATGCTGTAAAAAGGAGTGATGTGATAATTACATGCTGTAAAAATGAGTGCTGGTCTGATTTTATTTGCTGTAAAACTGAATGATGTGATGATTACATGCTGTAAAAAATGAATGATGAATGAGTAATGTAATGATTACATGTTGTAAGAACTGATGTGAAAAATATGCGTTGTAAAAAATAACCTAGCATAATTATCAAAATGAGTTATAATTATGACAATTATGACAAAAAGAAATGGAAGCATGATATTGCTACAATGGACACATAACCTTATCACCGTGTACGAACGCATGCAGAACATCTCGCGCGCACGTTAAATCCTTTTCCGTTTTTCGTAAGAGTAGGCCATTGTGTGCCGGTAGGAACAGATGACAAGATTTACAAAACTGCATACACACAGGGACTGGATGTAAAAAGAAGCATGTGAGTGCTTACTCGATTATCCTCGACACAAAAGAATGAATAAATAAATAAAATCACATCTCTCCACTGATAAAGGTGACCACATTAATTTTTTTCCAAAGGAGGATTATCACTGAAGAGAAATGACTATGCTATTATGAGGACAAAATGATTAATGAAAAACAGGCATAATCATAATTAACAAAATAATAAATGAGCTCTCTGGCTGCTAGGAAGTCTTGAGTGATTATCAAAACACAATTCTTGATATGATTTTTTTAAGCAAACTGAATCCTGTCTGCATATCAAAGTAATGAAGATGAATATGGCGAGCAATGCTAATGATTATGTGATTATGGTGGTGATAGATCCGTGAGGATATGGTCCTCAACACACACACACACACACACACACACACACATACACACATGCACGCACGCGCAACACACACAAAAACCCACACACACACACCACACACACACACACACACACACACACACACACACACACACACTCCCGCACACACACACACACACACACACACACACACACACACACACACACACACACACACACACACACACACACACACACACACACACACACACACACACACACAAATGAGGGAGTTGGAGTCCTCAGGGCTGTTCGGGGCTGTATATGGCAACGTTCTGGCGGCTCCTGCGATGGCACTGGAACCATGCGTATCGGCGATTGCCTTTCCAATGGATCATTCCAGCGACGTGAGAGGAGGGGGAGGGGAGGGATGTCTGCTGCATGGGTAACAGTTGTCCTTCGTACTTACTTAACCAGGCTTTGCGCTTTAGAGTCTAGAGCCTAGAGCATTACTATACCCTGATCAATCGAGAGACTTTAGTATACAAATAAAGAGTGCTGGAAACAGCTCTACAATGGAGTGCTCATTCTTAGTAGTAGTACTAGTAGGCACCCATCAGTCTCGGAAGACTATGGGGTTGCGCTGTGCTCTAATGATTAGAGCGCAAAGCCTGGGTAAGTAAGTATGGAGGGCAAGCTGTTACCCATGCAGCAGACCCCCCCTCTCCACGACACTGGAATAATCCATTAGAAAGGCAATGACCGATACGCATGGTTCCAGTACCGTCGCAGGAGCCACCAGAACGTTGCCATATACCTACAGCCCCGAGCCGCCCTGGGACTCCAACACCCTCGATTTTTCCTCAGGGATGGTGTCTAAACACGACACCTGTGTGCATGCTGGGTTTTTAAAAAGATAATTTTGTCATCCGCTCCTACCGGCACACGATGGCCTGCTCTTCCGAAAGGCGGAACGGGGTTTTAACGTGTGTGCAAGATGTTCTGCGTGCGTTCGCACACAGGACCTCGATTTATAGTCTCATCCGAATGACTTTAACATTCAGTTCGATTTTTCGTCAAACTGGGAAGAAAGGGTAAGGCTGGGTACGAACCTAGAACCTCACGGTTTACTTGTTGGCAGGCGAACATCTTAACCATCCTGCCACCTTCCTTCTTGTCCTCATTCTTGTACGTTTCCAAAATCAAAGTAGAATATATTATTATTGATCTGCTGTATTACATGAGGTGTTTTTTTCCCCCTTTGGCCTCAGTAATTGCTTCCTAGTATGTTTTAGAAGTATTTTTCATTAGACTTCTTCTTTACTTTACTTTTGGTAGTGTTATACATTT
>CM060338.1:39368623-39371123 GCA_030674155.1 Stramonita haemastoma | reverse complement strand
CGCTTTCTAGGCAGGCGCGTTACCACTGGACAAACGATCTATCTGTCCGTGGCAAAGCCCCTAACATGTAAATAAAGAGGTATTTCTGTGACTTTTTTTTTGTTTGTTTTTGGTGCGGTTTTGTGTGCTGAGGTGGTTATTTTCTGTTGCATGAATATCATAAGGTAAGTGATAATATTATTAGGGTTTGTTTTGATAGTTGAAGCCATGTGTTATTTTTTGTTTTATTTTGTTATTGTTCGTTGTTGGTGTTGTTCTTGTTGTTGCTCTTCTTGGTGTTGCTTTTGTTGTTGTGTTGTTTTTGTTGTGTTGTTGTTGTTGTTGTTGTTCTTCTTCTTCTTCTTCTTCTTCTTCTTCTTCTTCTTCTTCTTCTTCTTCTTCTTCTTTTTCTTCTTCTTCTTCTTCTTCTTTTATATCATTATTGGTGTTATTGTTTTGTTGTTGTTGTTGTTGTTGTTGTTGTTGTTGTTGTTGTTCTTCTTCTTCTTCTTCTTCTTCTTCTTCTTCTTCTCTTCTTCTTCTTCTTCTTCTTCTTCTTCTTCTTCTTCTTCTTCTCTTCCTCTATTGTTGTAGTTTTTCTTTTTCTCTTTCCTCTTCGTGTTCTTCTATATGCTGCATGTCAAGACGTATGTATGTCGTTTGTGTCTTCCTGTCTGCAAGTTGTGTGCATCTTTGTTTGGTTGGTTTTTATTCACATGATGGCGACTGTAGGACATGAAACGTACGCACTTTTCCCGCGTACAGTATTACTTAGATGCCTGTTCAAGGGGACTTAACCCAGGGTTAACATCAGTGCCCACTCTACTCCCCTTGAAGTCCTTTGGATGAGACAATAAACTGAAGTCCTGTGTGCGAACACACTTGGAACACGTTGAATAGCCTACATGTCAAAACCCGTTCTGCTTTCGGTAGAGAAGGCTTTTCGTGTTGGTTGGAATGGCAGACAAAATTTTACAAAACTGTGGTGTATTTATCTCAATCATTATATATCTCATTCTATCATATTCTACTCATCTATATCTATCTACTCTACTTCTCTTCTATCTATCTCTCTATCTTCTATCTCTCATTTCTCTCTCTATCTTCATTATCTCTATATATCTATCTCTTCTCTCATCTATATCTTCTCTAATTTTGTGTGTGTGTGTGTGTGCTGTGTGTGTGTGTGTGTGTGTGTGTGTGTGTGTGTGTGTGTGTGTGTGTGTGTGTGTAATTGAGAAAATATAGTGGAGAAAACAAGTGCAGGTAACCAATTACAACTTCATTCTCATCAATGAATTGATGTTATTCAAAGATTCAAAACAACAACAACAACAACAACAAAAAACACTTTAAGATAAAAGTTTTTAAGGCAGCATTTGGGGAAATTATTGAGAAAGGACCATAGTTTGGGCCTGACTTTGGACCTGATTTGGGCCTGACCTATATATAAAAAAAATATTATATATATAAAATATATATATATATATATATATATATATATACATATACATTATAACATACACGGAGACTGTAAACCACGAAAAACCACGCCTTCTTCTAATTCAGTGATGAATGTAAATTCCATTTATAGTCATAGGTAAGGTAAATGTGAAGGTGTCCCATAACCTGTGTGGTCGTAGGGGAGCGAGGCGTCAGAGACCCCAGCTTCTCTAGGGGCCAGCATGTTGAGGACGGCGCCCGTCTCCTCTCCCTCTTATAGTCATAGCATAACAAAAATACAAAACAGACCTAACCAAATACAACAAGGCCCCCTACCCCCACCCCTCCGAATGGCATTGCATCTCTTCCCAATGTGTCTGTGTATTTTTCATTCCACTTTTTGTTGACTTCAGTTTGATAATGTGGTATTTTTTTCTTCACTTTTTTTTTTTTTCGTAAAGTGGACTGTGTATGTATGAAAGCGTGATTATGTTTACTGTGTAGGCCTATATGTAAATGCCACTTGTCTACTTAAGCAATATAATATTAACTTACTTACCATGTATATGTAGGGTGGGGGCTTTAACTAAGCTATAGCTTTATTCCTTTCCTCTGCTGTATTGTTGTTTTTGAGTATGTTGTATGTGTACTGAATGAAGTATGATTCCATTAAATGTAACACAATCAGAAAGTAAAGAAAAACACAAAGTAAAGAAAATCACAAAGTAAAGAAAAACACAAAGTAAAGAAAATCACAAATCACACAGAGGAAGAGGAGAGAAGGAAGGGAGGGCGGGGGGGGGGGGGGGGGGGGGGGGGGGGGGGGGGGGAAAGGGTTCCAACCACCTTTCGACCTCCCAGAGGGTCCTTCGATGAGACTGTAAACCGAGGCCCCGTGTGCGAACGCACGCAGAACATCTTGCGCCCACGTAAAATCCTGGTCCGCTTTTCGTAAGAGTAGGCCATTGTGTGCCGTTGGGAACAGATGACAAGCTTTACAAAACTGCATACACACGGGGACTGGATGTGAAAAAAATAAGCACATGAGTGCTTATTCCATTATCCTCAATATAAAAGA
>CM060338.1:39351078-39353578 GCA_030674155.1 Stramonita haemastoma | reverse complement strand
GTAACCTCGCCGTGCCCTCAGTGCCAACTGTATTGATATATGATGCTCACATTACCGATGTTGAACTGTAACCTCGCCGTGCCCTCAGTGCCAACTGTATTGATATATAATGCTCACATTACCGATGTTGAACTGTAACCTCGCCGTGCCCTCAGTGCCAACTGTATTGATATATGATGCTCACATTACCGATGTTGAACTGTAACCTCGCCGTGCCCTCAGTGCCAACTGTATTGATATATAATGCTCACATTACCGATGTTGAACTGTAACCTGGCCGTGCCCTCAGTGCCAACTGTATTGATATATGATGCTCACATTACCGATGTTGAACTGTAACCTGGCCGTGCCCTCAGTGCCAACTGTATTGATATATAATGCTCACATTACGATGTTGAACTGTAACCTGGCCGTGCCCTCAGTGCCAACTGTATTGATATATAATGCTCACATTACCGATGTTGAACTGTAACCTGGCCGTGCCCTCAGTGCCAACTGTATTGATATATAATGCTCACATTACCGATGTTGAACTGTAACCTGGCCGTGCCCTCAGTGCCAACTGTATTGATATATAATGCTCACATTACCGATGTTGAACTGTAACCTGGCCGTGCCCTCAGTGCCAACTGTATTGATATATTAATGCTCACATTACCGATGTTGAACTGTAACCTGGCCGTGCCCTCAGTGCCAACTGTATTGATATATAATGCTCACATTACCGATGTTGAACTGTAACCTGGCCGTGCCCTCAGTGCCAACTGTATTGATATATAATGCTCACATTACCGATGTTGAACTGTAACCTGGCCGTGCCCTCAGTGCCAACTGTATTGATATATAATGCTCACATTACCGATGTTGAACTGTAACCTGGCCGTGCCCTCAGTGCCAACTGTATTGATATATAATGCTCACATTACCGATGTTGAACTGTAACCTGGCCGTGCCCTCAGTGCCAACTGTATTGATATATAATGCTCACATTACCGATGTTGAACTGTAACCTGGCCGTGCCCTCAGTGCCAACTGTATTGATATATAATGCTCACATTACCGATGTTGAACTGTAACCTGGCCGTGCCCTCAGTGCCAACTGTATTGATATATAATGCTCACATTACCGATGTTGAACTGTAACCTGGCCGTGCCCTCAGTGCCAACTGTATTGATATATAATGCTCACATTACCGATGTTGAACTGTAACCTGGCCGTGCCCTCAGTGCCAACTGTATTGATATATAATGCTCACATTACCGATGTTGAACTGTAACCTGGCCGTGCCCTCAGTGCCAACTGTATTGATATATAATGCTCACATTACCGATGTTGAACTGTAACCTGGCCGTGCCCTCAGTGCCAACTGTATTGATATATAATGCTCACATTACCGATGTTGAACTGTAACCTGGCCGTGCCCTCAGTGCCAACTGTATTGATATATAATGCTCACATTACCGATGTTGAACTGTAACCTGGCCGTGCCCTCAGTGCCAACTGTATTGATATATAATGCTCACATTACCGATGTTGAACTGTAACCTGGCCGTGCCCTCAGTGCCAACTGTATTGATATATAATGCTCACATTACCGATGTTGAACTGTAACCTGGCCGTGCCCTCAGTGCCAACTGTATTGATATATAATGCTCACATTACCGATGTTGAACTGTAACCTGGCCGTGCCCTCAGTGCCAACTGTATTGATATATAATGCTCACATTACCGATGTTGAACTGTAACCTCGCCGTGCCCTCAGTGCCAACTGTATTGATATATAATGCTCACATTACCGATGTTGAACTGTAACCTGGCCGTGCCCTCAGTGCCAACTGTATTGATATATAATGCTCACATTACCGATGTTGAACTGTAACCTGGCCGTGCCCTCAGTGCCAACTGTATTGATATATAATGCTCACATTACCCTTTATCAAGGGCAGTGGCCTATCCTGAATAAAACATTGACATTCCTATTCTACTTTGTCAAAGTCCATCGTTATTTTCTACATCTCTCATCATTTCATGTCAATCTGACAACCCAGACTCCTCTTTAATCAAATTTTTGCTTTTTTTTTTTCAAGTCGCTCCACTGCAAACCTTTGCATGTAAAAAATTGTATTTGCTGCATATGGGATTGACTGAATACATTACAGTCCACGCGCACATGCGAGCGTGCGCGCGCGAGAGTGTTTGTGTGTGTGTGTGTGTGTGTGTGTGCGCGCGCGTGCTGTGTGCGCGTGCGCATGTGTGTCTGTGTGTGCATGAGCGCGTATGCGTGCGTGCACGCCCACGTTTGAAAGAGTTTTGTATGCAGATCAAAGAACATGAGTTCAACGACCAAGCGAAAAACATAGATAGTACGGATGGTATGTACTGTATATTGTGAACTGGCATCATTATATCGGTATTGTTTTACTGCTTTTTTATTATTATTAAATGTTTTAAAATACTGGGAAGCGGTCTAGGAATATTTATTGTCCTTTCTAAATCATC
>CM060338.1:39341078-39348578 GCA_030674155.1 Stramonita haemastoma | reverse complement strand
AATTGTGCATTGTGGGACCATTTACAGAGGACAACAGTGCATTGTGGGACTGTTTACACAAGATAACGGTGCATTGTGGGACTGTTTACACAAGATAACGGTGCATTGTGGGACTGTTTACAGAAGACTGAAGTGTATTGTGGGACTGTTTACAGAAGACTGCAGTGCATTCTGGGACTGTTTACAAACGACGGCAGTGCATTGTGGAACTGTTTACAGAAGATAACGGTGCATTGCGGGGCTATTTAAAGAAGACTGCAGAGTATTGTGGGACTGTTTACAGGAGACAGTTGTGCACTGCAGGATTGTTGCAGGAATGTGATAGAAAGCATTACAGTGATTTTGTACATATCTTTTTTATTTTCTTTTTTGATAAAGAAATTGGAAAGGGAATAGTAAGAAAAGAAAGCCCAAACAAAATCAAATCAACTATTATTTCTGTGTCTTTCTTATGAAAAATGGTGATGCATTTTGAAACTGCTATGAGATTGTCACACAAAACACTGCCTATTAAAAAATATGTAAAGAAGTCACACACAAGAGCTATGTACAGACATGCACAGTTATTTGCACAACTTGGCCACAAAAATAGAACTGCAGTGTATTGTGGGAGTTGCTTCCAGAAGACAGCTGTGCATTGTGGGATTGTTTACGAATACTGCAATGCAATGTGACATTGTTTACAGAAGACTGCAATGCATTGTGGAATTGTTTACGGAAGACTGCAATGCATTGTGGGGGGCAGGTGGCGAGCGAGCGAGCACTGCAATAGGGATGGATGGAGGTGGAGAGGTGGGGGTTGGGTAGGGGTGGGGATGGATGGACAGAGAGGCAGAGGCAGCCCGGTGGTTAGCAATTTCACGGCCATATGATTAGGGAGGGGCCAAGGGGCAGGAGTGGGCAGTGCTCGTTACGAGGGGCTGCTGGTTTGCATCTTTATTAGTCCTTGATCTTCATTTGCTGGCTAGTTTTCTCTGTCTCTGTTTCTGTCTCTGTTTCTGTCTGTCTGTTTGCTGTCTCTGTCTCTGTTTCTGTCTCTCTGTCTCGTCTGTCTGTCTGTCTCTGTCTCTCTCTGTGTCTCTCTCTGTCTCTCTGTGTCTGTGTGTCTGTGTCTGTGTGTCTCTGTCTGTGTGTCTCTGTCTCTGTCTCTCTTTGTCTCTCTGTCTCTCTGTCTCTGTCTCTCGCTCTGTCTGTCTGTCTGTCTGCTCTCTCTCTCTCTCTCTCTCTCTCTCTCTCTCTCTCTCTCTCTCTCTCTCTCTCTCTCTCTCTCTCTCTCTCTCTCTCTCTCTCTCTCTCTTTGCATCTTGTTGCTGCTGCAGTACACTGCCTGTCAGAAATTAGCCTGCCTGTCAGCTAGCCTCTGTGTGTGGTGTGTGTTGTGTGTGTGTGTGTGTGTGTGTGTGTGTGTGTGTGTGTGTGTGTGTGTGTGTGTGTGTGTGTGTGTGTGTGTGTGTGTGTGTGTGTGTGTGTGTTGTTGTTGTTGTTGTGTTGTTGTTGTTTTGTTGTTGTTGTCTTCAATTTAACGTCTGTTCACTCTAAGTGATATTAGACGAAATGTGTGTGTGTGTGTGTGTGTGTGTGTGTGTGTGTGTGTGTGTGTGTGTGTGATGTGTGTGTGTTGTGTGATAAGTGTGTGTGTGTTTGTGTGTGTGTGTTTGTTGTGTGTGTGTGTGTGTGTGTTGTGTGTGTGTGTGTGTGTGGTATGTGTGGTTTTTGTGGTGTGTGTGTATGATGTGGTATGTGTGTGTGTGTGTCTGTGTCTGTCTGTCTGTGGTAGGGAGGTAGTTCAGAGGGAAGTCAGGAAAATGCCTGAGACAGATTGCTTTTTCATGGGCATGCTAGTTTGATAATGGAATTACGTAGGCAGGTCGATTTGATAAAATTATATGAGGCTGGTTTCACGAGAATAGTCAGTTATAAGAAACATGAATGTTATTGACAGGTTGGTTCAACAAGATTGTATGTCCAGGTTCGTGTAACAAACTGTGTAGAAAAGTCGATTTAACAAAATGCGTAGACACATTGGTTTAATGAAATTGTACAGTTATGTCGATTGAATAAAAAAAAAAAAGATATTACAGGCAGGTCCATTTCATAAAGTTGTATAGGCAGATCGATTTAACAAAATTGTACGAAAGACGCCTTAGCTGAAGGGTTAAGACGGTTGACTTTAATCCTATAGGTCCATGAATTCGTGGGTTCAAATTCGGCGATGTCTCAGGAATTAAACATGGATATCTTAGTCTTCTGGTAGGTACGTCAGTTGACCTGAAAGATCATGAAAACACAACCCCATTATTATGAATTTGCTGTGCAATAGCAAGATTGAACCAATGACTTCTGGGATTAGAAGTGAAGCTTCGAGACTCCAGGTGCCATAGAGAGAGAGAGAGAGAGCAGACCCGAAGAGACATCTGAGAAGAACTAGCATCCTCAGGCGGAGACTGTAGTGGTGCTGCAGTGGATCCCTCCCCATTGTGGCATAAGTGGTAACGTAGAGGCGGACCTCCCTGTTCAAGGCAGGCAGCATCTTGGAGCAGCCAGCTCATCCTGAGGAACACCCAAAACAATGATGTACTGCACTGTGACTCGCTCACCAAACCTGGGAGTTCTTTTGAAACTTTAAAGTATACATAATCATACACTGGATGAAAAGGATGCATGAATGGCTGTTTTCAAATTCCTCGCGCCACATACGCAGCCACACTCCGTCTTCTGAGGGTTATTACTATTTTTTATTCATTCTAATCGTAGCGTCGTTTTGATGTGGGCTCTGGTACTCTGTCCCCACAAATTACTGACACAGCTTTTGGTTTGCACCGAGGTAAGAGTCGAAGTGTGATTATTTCTTTTTCTTTAAAAAAAAAATTATTCCCCTACGCTACCAGCCCCTTCTTTTCATACACACTCACATACACACGCACGCACGCCACACACACACACACACAACACACACACACACACACACACACACACACATATATATATACATACATATATAATATATATATATATATATATATATCGTTTAAAACTATAACTACACATATACATACATATATATCATAATTATAGTATACATATAATTACTGTATCACAATAACTATAACTGCATCACAGACTGACACTACACTATACCACACCACTCTACACCACACCACACCACTCCACACCACACCCACACAACACCATCCAACACACCACACTACACCACACTACACCACACCACACCCACAGAACACCACAAAACATACCACACCACACCATACTACACCCCACCACCCCACCACGCCACATACACCACACACCACACCATACTAAACTACACCACACCACACACATCACACCACACTTCCCAACACACCACACCCCTATACACCACACCACACCACCCCACACCACACCACCACCACACCACCCCACCCCCCCACCACCCACACCCCACACCCACACCACACCACACATACACACTACACACCCACACCACACCACACCACCACACACCACACCACACCAACTACCAACCCACACCACACCACCACACCACACCACCACACCACACACCACACCACGCCACACCATACCACCCATCAACCTTACCGGTACTTGACACACCTTTTCTCTCCCCCCCCCCCCCCCTCCTCTCCTCCTCCCTCCCCCACTCCCCCTTCCCTCCAACTTCCAACTCACCTGGGCAAGGCAGTCATCCGGAACATACCACCTACCTGTGTGACGTCATCCTTTGAAAGAACAGTGAGAAACGACCAGGAGAGAGAGAGAGAGAGAGAGAGAGAGAGAGAGAGAGAGAGAGAGAGAGAGAGAGAGAGAGAGAGAGAGAGAGAGGTGAGGGTAGTTAGGAATAGTGTAGGGTAGGGAACATCCCCTCCCCCCCTTTCCTCCCTATTGTTTGGGAAGCCCGAGACTGGGTTGAAGGGGCGTGAACTCCCGTGGACGACTGGAGTTTCTGCTAGCCAGGTCGGCGCCGCTTCGTTAAAAGAAGGTAGGAACTGGGAACTGCTGAGGAAGTCTCGGTACAAGAGAGGAACAGTGGTATTGTGGAAGAGAAGAGAAGAGAAGAGAAGTGAAAGAGTTGAGACTGTGGGAATAAGAGGAGAGTCACGTTAATGAGACTGTGTGGAGCTTGTAAGGAGATTTTTGTGGGTGTGTGTGAGTGTGTATGAGTGAGAGGAGTAGCCTAGTAGACACCGAGAGAATTGTTTGGGTGAGAGAAGGAGGGTTTTTTTTTTGCTCTTTGAGAGAGGAGGCCTAGCTTTATTTTATAATGTACGAGAGGAGAATTTTGTGTTTGGAGAAGTGATGGTTTGTTACAAAAAACTTTGTTGTTGTTGTTAGCCTTCTTACAAAAAAAGGCACAAGGATAGTTGGAAGGCTGTTCTTTCCATGTTGGTGGGAAAAAATAGGCCTCATCTTCAAGACATATTGGGAGTTTTGAACTGTTTCGTTCTCAAGAAGTTTGGTCAGTTTTCTCTGGTGTGTGTGTGATGAGTTTTCTGCTTGTGAGTGTTCACCCAGGCAACCTTAGCGGTTTATCTTGGATTATAACGCCTCACGAACAGTGGACACTAAAGGTTTGTTGTTAATGATTTGTTTTGATGTCGATGTTATAGGAAAAATCATGTGCTATGTTGTGTCGTGTCGTGCGCTCTGCGTCCTACTGGGTTTAAACCTAATTTTATTCAATATACTTATACAACATAAACAAACACCAATACAGCAGGGGTAAGGCATCAAGCCACAGCCTTTTCTTTTTTAGCCCCACCCCATAATTATGTCAGTGTTATTGTTTACATAATGGGTACTTGCTTTCTTTAGGGTAATGGAAGGTAAAGCAGCGAGGGAGAGGAGATGGGCGCCGCCCTCAATATGCAGGCCCCTAGAGAAGCTGAACTCTCTGACACCTCGCTCCACTACGACCAGATAGGTTATGGGACACCTTTACCTATACATTTAAATTTAAATACTTGATCGTAACTTGTATCCTGGTGGGGTTGTGCTGTGTTGTTTGGAGGTGGGTTTTTTTTTTGTTCCTTGGCTAAAGCTCCAAGGTCCACCAATGGCAAGATTTTGCGTAAGCAACTGGTTTTTGCTGATTGATAAGGTAGCCACATTCCACGTCGGGAATACGATGTTTATGAGTTGCTTAACACGGTATTGGTATGGGGACGGGATAGTTTTGTGGTCAGAGCACTCGCTTTCCCCAAGCTAAGGTTAAGCAGCATCGAGCGTGGTTACCAACTGGATGGGTGACCGTTTGGGTGCCTTGGCTTCAGTACAGTCCCCCCCCAGTTCCCCCAGCTGTAAATGAGTACCTACCCTCTTTAGGGTCAGGGAAGGTAAAGCAGCGAGGGAGAGGAGATGGGCGCCGCCCTCAATATGCTGGCCCCTAGAGAAGCTGAGTTCTCTGATGCCTCGCGCGCTCCCTTACCACCACATAGGTTATGGGACACTTTAACCTTTACCTTTTTACCTTTAAACATGGTATAGTTTTGCTTTGTATGGCGCATTGCTTATTGTTATTGTTGAATACACTGTATTATATTAGTAGTGCTGTGTGACGTTTAGCTGTGGTGGTTTGACAGATCTAGTATTGAATCTGCTACCTTCCTGTACAGCGTGTTCTTAAGGGATAGTTTGGTCTGAATAGGCTTTTGTCGTGTCTTGTCGAATGGTCTTCCTTTGTATTGTTAAATATAACAAAGTATCGTCACAGGATAGTGGTTGTCGAATTGTACATTCTGTACATAATAGTATCATAATTATCTGTCTGTCTTCCTTTGTGTTCTGTTTCTCTGTATGTCTGTGTCTATCTCTTCGTGTGTGTGTGTGCTGTGTGTGCTGTGTGTGCTCTGTGTGTGTGTGTGTTTGTCTGTCTCTCTGTCTGTCTGTCTGTCTCTCTGTCTCTGTCTGTCTGCCTGGCGGTTTTTCTGTGTCTGTATATTTTCTGTCTCTGTGTCATTCCTCCTCTGTTGAAACACAGTCGATTTCTAATACATCCTGTATCCATACCAGCCACCTTAGCACAGTGGTTAGCGCCTTAAGCCACTGGCTGGAAGGGTACGGGTTTGAATCCTATAAGAATCATAGAACTATTTTTTCCTACTCCAGCCAGCTCCAACCCAGAAAGAATCTGCTAAGGTTTATAGGGAAGACTGGGAAGGCAGGAGAATGGACAGAAAAAGGCAGAAAATAGACAAAAAGGGAGTGACAAGAAGAAAAAGAACAAGGCAGAAACAAAGAGAGGGATAGAAAAGAGAGTTTCCACAAGGTGTGGATGCTGTTTGTACTGACAGGACCCTGGCATCCCCACAGGGAAAGGAACTGCATTAATCAATCAACTGGTCTATAGTCCTGTAGGAAAGACTCAGGGCAACGGAGTTGATGGAACCAGCTTACCTTCAGAGGGGGTCTAGCAGTATTCACTCCTGCCTTGAAAACGAAAAATCGGGTGCGAAATGTATGGTGGTTCGATCCCTGTTTATACCAGAAACTTTTTCTTCCAGCCAGCCACTAGACCGTGAGTGGTGTTCTGGGTGCTAGTCTTTCGGATGAGACGATAAGCCGGGTTCCCGTTTGCAACACGCATTTAGCGCAGGTAAAAGAACCCATGGCAACAAGAGAGTTATCCCTGGGAAAACTATCGGTAAAAAACAAGCCACTTTGAGAGGGAAAAATAATACACACGAGATATGCAGAGGAAAAAGAAAAAATAGTAATGGATGGTGCTGCTTTTGCAGCGGCATGCTCTCGCTGGGGAAAGCAGCCAATCCAGTCATGCTGTTTATAGCCCTGCCGACCACACAGGCCGTATCGGGCTCTCACCTCTTCAAATGTAAAACTAACTGTGCAACCATATACAGATTAAAACGGGGGTAGTCTATAAAACCAACTTTATTGACCTTGCTTGTGGGGAAAAGCAGCCCAAATTTCATGCAGTTAAATCTGCTGTTACTTGAAAGTGGTAACTTTCAAAATACAAGAGGGGATAAACCCATCAAACCTGCGCCCTTGGATTACTATCAGATCACAATCCCCATGCTACAACCAACCACTAAGGGTGCCCCTCTCCACTTTTTTACTTTCTCTCTTTGAACAGCAATTAGTTTAAAACAACAACAACAATACAAACGAAACAAATACGAAACACAAAGCAAAACTAACCAAAAGCACAAAAAACCCACCAACAACATTGACATGATTGTCACAAAAGGCTACATGTATTTTTGTCATTAACAACGTCCACACAAATCAAGCTATTCGATCTTTCTAATCATATAGTGCAAAGGAGGAAATAAGAGGAATGAGGAGAATGGTTGAAGGAGGGGGGCCATAGAACAGGTGGCACACTTCCTAGCAAAGAGAGAAAGAAGTGGAAATATCAGTACCATGATTATGTTTAAATAACGCAACAGTAAACCACACAGATATAACAGCAAAACAAACAAAAAACAAACCAAAATGCTACTTCCCTCCCACCTTCTC